>PPNK03000015.1:0-223829 GCA_003708145.3 Phaffomyces orbus
TTTAAATAGAGAACAAGAATTATTGGATGCGATCACTAGTTCACCAGAAGGTACTTTACTTATTCCGTGTATAAGAATTCCTCTACAAAGCCAGTTGGAAGACGATAATTCACTGATTGGATTCAAAGTTTTCTGTGATCATTATCTTCGCAGGAACAGTTCAGGGGATATGAACGCTCCAAATGAGAAACTATCTTCGCTTGCTAGTTCTATTCATCGGTTATTTTTTTCAATTAACATCATCTCAAACATACCTCAAAATGGCCCAAACTCAGAAAACTTACTTGTGTCGTCATTAAGCAAAAGTAAAACAATGGATAATTTCAAGCTACTATTTCCATTGATAACTGTAGCTAGGGAAGAAGAGTATCAACAAGAAATGGCAGAACTTGATACATTATTCATAAACAATGCAAATGCTCTAAGCCCATACGAGAAACGCATTTACATATTAAGTGTCTTCGGTTCAATCCACAATTTATTAGACTTTTACCAAGACAGGTCTGATTTTAGATTGAGAACAGTTGTCAACTTGTTTCAAGCTTTCATAAGATTTCTAGCCAGACACAAAAATTTCATGGAACTTGAAGTAAGTCCAATACTAAATACTGATGAAATGGTCATAAACCGTACGCTGACACCAGATTTATCACTAAGAGTTAATCAACAAATTGTTTTGATTGAACTCAAACATTTCTTTATAGACACGTACAATCTTGATTCACTTTTCACACTGGATGAGCTAAATATTACCAACATCAAGAACATCTGTATGCTATTCAGAGAACTGATAGTCCACATGGCTAATAACAAGTCTTTGTTTGGAATGGTTTATAACCATCTGAGTTGCGTTATTGTTGAAACTGACCCAGAATCTTCTTACAATAACAATATGGATATTTCAGTGTTTCTGAATGTGGTCAAACAAAATGTGAAGTATGAACAATTACAAGAGATCGTAACAAGAACCCCATTGACCAGAAGTGATGAGCAAAGGATAAATGAATTGTTAGATCAATTGGCTTCTACTGTATCTCTGGCGCATGTTGATATTCTGTTAGAAAATGATGATATTCTTCAGTTGAAGAGATTTATAGTTTTCACTTCAGTCAAATTAAGTCCATCTGAATTCAGTGAGATTAGCTCATTTTTCCAAGAAATTGCATTCATCAAAATGAGATTGAAGATACACACGGTTGAGGACGTGATGAACAACTTTCCACTCCACCTTTACTTGTTCTTAAATCTTTATAAAATCAGCAAACAAAATGTTCAGAGTGATGCTTGTTTTGATGATTTGTCGAAAAAGATGGTCAGAACTAGAAGACAATGTGAAGAATTACAAGATGAATTCTCTGAGTATTCATTGCTGAATACACCTCAAGTTTCGACTTTTACATTGAAAAATCCATTATACCTTGATGCCCACTTCTATGAAGAGTTAAAATCTCAAAAGAAGAAATTTAATGAGCCTTATATACTAGGATCTTTAGAAATAGTCTCCATATTCGACCAATTCAAAGATTTCGAGAACCAATTACCAGATTCAGTTAGCCTAAAATTATTTGAAATGAATGATTTTATTGACACTGGAATGTTTAAGTATGATGATACCTGCGAAGAGGAGTTCGAAAATCTTGTTACTAATGAAGCTGAGATTTATTTTCGAATAGAACACTATAATAACACAGCTACTCGATTGGAACAGTTGAAAGTTCCAAAGTTCTTATCACACGGACGGATTCTGGTTGATTATGGCAATGTAGTGTTTTCTGACTATGGATATTTCATCCTCAAAGAATCAATCACAATTGATGGAGTACAACTTGAAGAACTGAAACAGAACACAGAAGCACAATTTAATAAATTGTTCTTGGATAGACTAGTGCAAGATGGAATTGAATTTTGTAAAAAGTTGAAACAATTGAAAATTGATTCAAGAAAATCTATTAAATTGAAAAACTTCTCAGTGAAGAATGGAAGATTGATACTTACTGATTTATCAGAATCAGTCTTTTTTGATGATGATGCCAATTTTGATGATGGAGAGTTTGAGAAGCTATTTGATGATCTGATACTTAATTAAAATATTTGATAGTTCTTACATTTTTCTCCAATTGTAGCATTTTTTTCTATATATGACTTGTGCTTGATAGTTCAAAGAGTTACCAAAATTATACACTTATTTGTAAGGATTATTTGGATCATAAGGTTGCGAATATCCAGGATTTGGAGGTGTTTGATATGATGGATAAGGAGTAGAGTTGGAGCTTGGTTTTGGCGGAAGAGCTGGTCTATCATACCCTGCACTAGGATGATATGGTTGATACTGTTGTTGCGGAGCTGGAGGAGATTGATATTGTGAGTGATGAGGTTTTGGAATTTCATATGAAGACATAGATGGTGGATTCCACTGTTGAGTTTGATAGCTTGGGGTCGACTGTTTAGGATTTTGTTGATAGTTACCATATGCCGGTGTTGAGGAGTTTGAAGGCTTTATTTGTTGTGGTTGAAGACATGGTTGTGCAACATAAGAACCTCTTGGACTTTCACTTGAAACATTTAAATTTCTAAATCTTTCTTGGAAAATATCAGGATTTGATGATTGTTGAGATCCTGATTGTGAATTTCTTGAAGGATTTGAATGAGATAAAATTCTTTGTCTTTGTGAATACCTATTAGAAACAAATTTATCAATATTTGATCTGACTTCGTAAACAAAATTCAATAGATTATCATAAAATTCAATTGATTTACGATAATTGATCTCATATTCTTTAAAAGTGTTATAAGTTGTTTCATAACTTGCAAGTTTTTGAGCTTTTTCAGAAATTTTATTATTCGACGTGATGATTTTATCATAGTGTATTTTGATATTTTTGATAACATCAGGCTGTTTTGAATTTATGATATCAATTTTTTTGATATACGTATCAAACTTTGTTAATTCTTCTTTGAATAAAGCCTTTTCTTCTTTTTCAGTTAAATTTTTATTATTTAAAACTAAAATATTTGAAATATCATCTTCGTGAATTGAAATTTTCAATTCTTCTATGATTTTTTGTCTTTCATTTCTGAGATTTTTTAAAATTTTTAAATCTTCTTCGATTTTATTGATGCTTTTATTAACTTTATCAGTTGAACTTGATTCTTCATCATAGAAGTCTAGTAAATTTTCATTAGTTGAAGAGTTATTGAAAAATTCCAATTCTAACTTTTGTTTTGATTTCAAAATTGATAATCTCTTTAATTCAGGTTGGATCTTATCATTAATCTGATTGTCTATGTTGGTAGCACTTAACAATGATTGCTTCGAATTTGTTAGCTCATCTCTCAAGTTAGCTGATTGTAAAGTTGATGGTTCTTGCAACGAGTTTAACTCAAAACGTTTTGAGGTAAAATCTTCTTCTTCTTGATTTAGTTTTTCATCTAAGGT
This sequence comes from Phaffomyces orbus, assembly GCA_003708145.3. Lineage (NCBI taxonomy): Eukaryota > Fungi > Ascomycota > Saccharomycetes > Phaffomycetales > Phaffomycetaceae > Phaffomyces > Phaffomyces orbus. The sequence continues at coordinate 3,437 of PPNK03000015.1, forward strand.
TTTAATTAATTTGAGAATTTCATCTTTTTTAAGTTGAATTTTGGATTTATTATCTTCAATATTACTTAATGGAGATTCAATAACTTTATTACTCCAGTCAATTAACTTTGGATCTAATTTATTACAATTAGTATTTTTAAAATCATTCAAACTTTGAGGTAATCTAAGATACTCTAAAAATGATTCTAGTTCAATATTCACCATTTCAAGTTTTTCTAATTCATTTCTTAAAAGCTTTGCTTTCTCTTCAGAGTATAAACTTAGTTTCTCATGAACTCCACTAGGAATAATTTTTTCAAAGATATCCTCACCAATAATTTCAGCTATGTTAGCTTGGTCGTTTAATGGTATAGGTTTTGAAGCGTCTAATGCTTTGACTAGTGTTTCTAATTCTAATGTTTCCTTACTTGGAATTGTGTCATGATAAATGTAATCATTATCTTTAATTAATAATCTTAGTTTATCATCTATTAAAGTGATATAAGTTTTAGCATCAATGGTAGTTGGATTTTCATATTTTTTCAAATCTTTAAAACCTTCTAACGCAATTTTCAAGACTGCAATACTTGTTCCAACTTTTTTTTCTTCAATAGATAACGCATATTGATAATATCCTAAATTTAAATAAAATCTTGTCTTGAATTTCAACATTTGATCCCATTCAGTTGCATCACCGTAATATTCATCTATTAATTCCATTGATGTTTGAGTTTTTTCAAATTGATTTGATGCAGAAATTGCTAATCTTGAAATTAATGATTTCTTGCTTGAATCTTCACTAATTAATTTCAATAAAAATACTTCTTGAGCTTGTGCTAATTGTAAAAAAGTTAAGAATTGAACAGTTTTGACACCAAGATCATGAGATGGTGAATGTAGGAAATTTTCAGATAAGAATTTATAAATACCACCAGAATATTGGAAATATTGATAAGATTTAACAAAATCATCTACTTCGAAATAATGTTCAGCCAATTGTGATAATATTGATCCTAAATTGAACAGAATCGAAGCTTTCTCAAAAGCTAATGAATGTTGAGAATGATGGGTTGATTCATCATAAGCATCATACCATCTGAATTTAATACGAACTCCGTTTTCTTGAAATGGCAACCTAAGATCAATCAATTCTAATTGACCATAATACTTATAGTACAAATTTTTAGAAGTTTCAAGATTTGAAGCATCATGACTTGAATTAATAACAGCAGCTCTTAATTTGTTTATAATACCAACTTCTTTGGTAAAATCAGTATCGTTTCCGTATAATTCTGTTAGATAAACTTTCAAAGAACTGCTCCAGTCAACTTCATCTGTGGTTCTTAGTTTTGTACTGATGAAATTTGTTTTCATTGTTGGTGGAATGAACGATTGAATACTAAACTGTATACAGATTGCCCCTAAAAATGCTACAATATTATCTTCGGCAGGGCTTCATAACTATTTTTGTGGTCGATATTCCCTGTTGCTAACAGTTACATGTACCACCAAGTTACCATTAATGCGCATTACAGTCTGTGATAAATAACATGTATTGAAGATCATTATATCAGTAAACTTCTAGAATTCAAAACTTTTTTCCTCATCTCGTTACCTAGTTTTCTAACTTCATCAATTTCAGTATTCTGAAACCTTTCATATTTCTTTAGTTCAACTTTCAACCATTGATTTTTCAGTTTTTCATTATCCCTTTTACGAGAATTATAATATTTCAATGATCTTTTCAAAGTTTGAATTTCTGAAATCAAATCAATTTTAGCTAATTTCTCTTTAAATTCAATCAAATTTTCAAATTGTAAATTTTTAATAATTATTGAATTTGAAGATTCATTTAAAATTTTTTTGTATTTTGAATTTTCTTCATTGACTATCTCCAACTTCTTGATGATTTCCACGTTTTCATTGGATAGCGATTCATTTCTATCTTTGTACTCGTTAAGTAATTTTGATAAATCTTTATAAGTTTGTAATTTTGAATTCAGAACTGCAATCTTCAAGTTTAAATTATCAATTTCTTTTGTTTTTGAGTCAGAAGTATAGAATTGAGGTTGATTTCCATTAATATCCTTAATCACATCGTCATTATTTTTCATTTCGATCCACTTATATTCATCAAGCTTGAAGTTATCAGATCTTGAATCAAGATCATTGACCAATTTATTTATTTGTTCAATGATTTGATCAGTTGAAACTTGATTAGTTTCCGATTTTCTTAATGTTTCAGTTAAATCATTGATATTGATTTCGGTTAGGTCAAAAGAGGTTGACACCTCCTTATTTTCTGTTTTCGCTTTATTTATGAGTTCAATGGCTCGTTCTAATAATTTTTGATATTTTTGTGATGATTTGAAAAGTTTCTTAAAACTTGTTGATAATGTATCATTAGTAGAGTATAACCTAATTAAGTCCAATAATGTCTGTGATTTGATTAATTCATTGTTGGAAAACTTTTCAAAATATAATCTACCATTAAATTTACTGGTAATTTCTGATTTATTTAGAAAATCATTGAGTTGATTAGAATGAGTCAAAATTTCATTATATTCTTCAGTTTTCAAAAAATGAGTGATATTTTTGATAAATTCAGTAATTTTATTCATCATTGATTTTGATTCAAATTGAGGGACATTTCTATGAATTCTAATAAATTCGTTTATTTTTAATAATTCCATTTTAACATTGATACACATCAAATTAATTAATGGATCAGTATTACTCAACGAAATAAAATTAACTAATCTTTTGATTAAAGTGTAGATATCTCGATAATTAATTGAATAAAATTTAGATTCATTTTCAATATTTGGAATGAATTCATTGATCAATTTTTGTTTATTTGAAACTTCATAATTCAAATATTCCATATCAATCAATAGTCCTTGGTTTTCCAGTTGTAATTTGGTTGAAGTTTTTCTCAGTTCTATTAATTCATCACTGTTATTTGAATTTTGTTGTGTTAGTGTTGTCGAATTCTCTCTTGATTGAATTTGTTTGATTTTAAGTTTCAGATTTTCAATTATTAGTTCTTTGTCTTTGACTTCACTAGTTGTCAATAATATTTTATGATTTAATTGTTCAATAATGTTTGAATTTTCTTCATCTAATTCGTTCTCTATTTTTTTCAAATCTTCATATTCTTTGATTGAAAGTTTCAGAGAATCGTTTTCTTCGATTAATGATAAATTCTTCAGTGTTAAATTTTCAATAATTGAACCGGATTGTTTATTAGATTCCAAACTCTCAGTTAATTCATTGATTATTTTCTTTGATTCCTTCAATTCGATTAGTAATTTTTCATAATCTTTACTTAACTCATTTGAACTTGAAAGCTTTAATTCCAAAGCTTTCAAACTTTTCTGTAGATTAGAGTTATTTGATTTCAGTTCATCAATTTCTTGAAGTAATCTGAAGTTCTCAAGGGTTAAAGATTCTGCAGAACCAGGCTTTACTGATTTTTCATGCAATTCAAGTTCTTTCTTTAGATCGTTTGATTGTATAATCAGCTGATCGTTAGACTCTTTCAAATCAATAATTTGCTGGTTCAATATTTCATTATGTTCTTCTGAAGTTTCTTTCTCAATTGTTGCCAATTCCAGTTCTTCATTCAATTCATTGATTTTAGTGTTCAAAGATTGGATTTCAAGATGCATTGATTTGGTTTTCGCTTGCAATTTATCCACTATAATTCCTGATGGTTTAGGACCATCAATATCCTCTTTATTAGAGATTAGAGCACTTTCTCTGACGAAAACACCATGATTGTCAGCACAGTCAAAATATTTCACACCATCAACGGAGCCATTATTCTTACCAGAAGCAGTTCTCAGTTCCACCCCAACCCAGACCCCAGGAGCAAACTGAGTCTCGCCAATAAACCTCACAACGCCAGCAGAGTTCCTGAACTTCACAGCATCCCCCACCAACATAATTCACCATCACTGAATATTATTGTTTATTGAGGCATAAAAAAAACAAATAAATAGGACGCGTTTACAATAAATAAATAATCAATCAGAGCAGAATGAACGCGCTGAGAAACACACACGCCCGTGCTCCTTCGCAGTTGCAGCGTGAGCTTTTGGAGGAACAGAAGCAGGAAATCCGTGAAGCTTTCAACCTTTTCGATATGAATAATGACGGGTATTTGGACTATCATGAATTGAAGGTCGCAATCAGAGCTCTAGGATTTGAGTACAGCAAGCAGGAAACACTTGATCTGATCCATGAATACGATCGTGACGGGCGTTCGTTGATGCATTACGAGGACTTCTTTGCTGTTATGGGTGCTAAGGTCTTGGAGAGGGATCCATTGGATGAGATTCGTAGAGCTTTCAAGTTGTTTGATGATGATGGCACTGGTAAGATTAGTCTAAGAAACCTTCGTCGTGTGGCGAAGGAACTAGGAGAGAACTTGAGTGATGAAGAATTACGTGCTATGATTGATGAATTTGATTTAGATAACGATGGAGAGAGTGAGTTATATTTGAGATTTTGAGATTGAACAAATTGTACTAACTAATGAGCAGTCAACGAGGAAGAGTTTATTGCTATTTGTACTGAGAATTAGAGAAGTGTTGCTAATATAAGATTGAATGGTGTACTATTGTATGTGCCAGATGACTAAAACAGGCTTCAGTGGCTCAATCTGAGAATTGAAAGTACCGTTGAAACCAGAATTTTCCAGATATTCCTCGCATAACAACCAACTAACTCGTATACACTTTACCCATTGTACTCTCACAATCACTCTCTTCTGTAAATCAATCACTGGTCGCCCTACTTTCCAATTTCTTCGCGATTTTTCAAAGTGAAAAAAAGTTTGCTGAAAATATCAAAAAAGTCTTCAAAAAGAGACGAAAATCAGTAATTTTGAGCAATGTCCTGGCTATCGAAAGCAGGTGATCGTTTCCTTTTGGACTTCAAGAGAGTCCCTAGACACAGATTGGGAAAATACCTGAAACTACAGGAGCAAACACAGCCGAAATTCATTCGACCACAAGTCCCAGTCGATTTAAAATCTGATGGTGCTATCCCAACTGACTTCAGTAAATTGAAGTTCTTAGTAGGAGATAGAGTGATAATAATCGACGGAGAGAAGAAAGGGAACATCTGTAAAGTGTCTCGTCATTCTGAGCATGGAGGTTACGTATTGGATGAAAATGGACCAACCGATACCGTTGTGGTACCAAAACAATTCTTCAGTGAGGGCCAAACTTCTCATGTGGTGACTTACCCAAAAGCTGTCACTCAAGATAAAATCAGACTAGTTGCAGAAATTGAAGATGAAGTGACAAAAGAATTGAAAACTGTCGCTATAGATCATTTGAATTTTAAAACTGGGACTTATTTCGATGAAGATTATCATAAAGTTCTTCCTTATAGAACTGTCCATGGTCAACCAGACTTGGTGATTCCATGGCCTAGACCAGAACCACAAGAAGACGGTCCTTTATCCACAGAAGTTGCGAACGTCCGTGAACGCACATATTTCGTTGAAAGTGTTGTAAGAGATTCCATTCCAAAAGGTGCATTATTAACAATCAGAAATCCAAATTCAAGACATAGAAGTGCTAAATTGACAAGAACTCAAGTCAAGAGATTGACTCCTCCAGAGATGCCATTAACAGAAACAAAGAAAGCGTTCTTGAAGGAAAGAGAGTCATTGAAATTGAGATCCAAGATCAATATCACTGATGAAATGAAGACATTCTTAGGTAAGAAGATAAGAGAACATGAACTGAAGAAACAACAACAGCCATCAAGTTGAATTGTAAATATGTGTAAATAAATTAAATGATCATAAAAGAAGTAAATTTGTTTGTAGCTCTTCTCGGGAAAGAAAAATTTACTTCATCTCATCTTGAGGGTTACAGGGTATAAACTACGATATTTACACAAAGCAAGAAAGTCATGTACGACCCTTCAACCGGGCCATACTACAACCCTCAGATAGACCGTCGTGTGGTTCTAATAACTGGTGGTAACAGTGGTATTGGATTCTACACCGTTCTTCATTTATACCTACATGGTTTCATAGTTTATATTGGTGGTAGAAACAAATCAAGAGTGGACAAATCTATCAAAGAGATCAAAACGGAAGCTACAAGAAGAATGGGTGAAGGCATAGAGTCCACATTACCTGATAGACGCTTCTTTGGTGAATTGAAATACATTGAAATGGATCTATTGGATTTAAATAGTGTTAATTTAGCATCTCAAATGTTTAAATTAAATGAGAGAAAATTACATTTATTAATCTTAAATGCAGGTGTTGGAGCTTTACCTTATGCTGTCACTAAAGATGGGTTTGAAATCCAGTTTCAAACGAATTATATTTCACAATTCTTACTGACTTTAAATTTATTGGGAATTTGTGATCATAATTGTAGAATCATTTATGTTTCATCAATTGCAAGTCTTTTAGAAATTTTCCAATTCAATAGAGATTGGAGATTTAATTTGAAACCAAATTTCATATTCACTTGGTTTAGATATTCAATGTCTAAAAATTCAGGTATTCAACTAATTAAATTCTTATCCATAACAAAACCAAATTTAAAATATTATTCATTACATCCTGGTTTCGTAATGAATACAAATTTTTTTTCATATTGGACAAGAATACCAATATTTGGGATTTGTTTTTGGTTTTTCTTTCAAATATTTGGGTTTTTCGCAGGTTGTTCTAATGAAGAAGGTTCTTATTCAACTTTAAAATGTGCCCTTTCAGATGATGTACTATTAGAAGAAAATGGTAGTTATTTCACTAATGGTGGGATTCTTTCTCAACCAGGTAGGTTGGCTAAAGATTTGAACAGTATCACTTATAATTATATTTGGACCATAAAGGAATTGAAAAAAAGAGGATATGATTTATAATGATGTTTTTTGAAATTTCCTCCCCTTAATTTGTTATCTTTTATCATTGCATTGTTTTTTTTTTGTTTAATACTTTGGAGTTGTTTTTGTTTTATATATTGCATTTTATTTATTTTATTTCTAGCATTTTTTAACTATAATATAAAGAAACTTTTAATCTTGAATTTGTGTAAAGTAATTTATTTACATGATAATTTATCTACATGATTTTATATTTTTTTAGCTTATAAGTTAATTCTATTCAGTATATAACTTTAAAAACAAAAACTCCATTTGATATATATAAGATTTATTCAATATTTTCAATTAAAATACCTGGTTGACCAGGAACAGCAGCATCAACGATTTTACCAGTTAAAGTGATTGGAACTTCTTCACCTGAAAAAATTTCAGTACCAACATTAGCACCATTTTTGAAATAAATAGCTTTAATTTCATGAATTTTAACAGTTGAAGTTGCATTTTTAATGAAATCAGTTGCATTTTTGATCGTTTCAACTTCATCAAAATTTAATTCTCTATTAAATACAACTTCTGAAGATTCTTTAGTTAATCTTTGTTTTAAATTAGAAATAAATGGCATTGCACGTTTCATATCTTTACCAACTTTTTCTTTGATAACTTTACTATCATCTAAAGTTTGTTTTTCAAACAGTTCACGAACAAGTTCAATATAATTATTTTGCCATTCAGGGAATGATTCAGAAACGAAAATTGTTAATTTAACAGGTTTAGTAACATCTAATTCTGTACCTTTACCTTTCTTCTTCTTTAACAGAGCACCTTCACTTTCTCTGATAGATCTAGTTAAAGAACGGGTATATTCTAAAGCATTAGTGATGGCATTATCAATTGGTTTATTTGCTCTTGGGAATGAAACATTTTGAACAGTGGTGGTGTTACCTAAAACTTCTCTCCAAATGTATTCAGCAAAATGTGGAGCAATTGGAGTTAATAATAAAGCTTGAGTTTCAATATATTTTAAAACTAAATCTTTATGCATAGAATCAGAAGCTTCACGATAATAATCTCTTGCTGTTTGATAATCGAATAAACCATATTTCAAAGCATTTTTATAATTAGTTTTAACGTATTGAGAATGAGTTTCTTCAATTAATTCATTCAATTCATTTTCGAATGCAGAATCATAGAAATTATATTCACCAGTTCTATAACTATCAATATTTTTAACAGCATCTTCAGCCCATTCTTTTAAAGTAGTTAATCTTAAGATTGCTGCATTAGCATTAGCTTCTTCAAAATTAGCATCTTCAACGGTATCACCAGCATCAGCTAATGCAATTCTTGAAGCATCAGCACCGAATTTTTCCACAATTTGTTCTAATGTCATGAAATTACCTGTTGATTTAGACATTTTATTATTGTTTAATAATAAATGACCATTAACTCTGATACCAGCTGGCCAGAATTTTTTTGGGAAAATGGCAGTATGGGTATAGATGAAGAAAGTTAAATGATTTGGAATTAAATCTTTACCAGAGATTGAAACATCTAATGGATAAAAATATTCAAATTCTCTTCTTAATCTTTGTAATTGTTCAATTGGAATATCTGTTTTAATATCATCTTTTCTTAAGAAAATATAATCAAAAACATCAGAAGTTAATTGTTCTGGTTTAATACCTAATTCACCTTCTTCTCTACCATAGAAATCTTTATGTAATAAATGACAAATGGTATAAAATGATTGATAAATGGTAGAATCTGATAATGATTCAACTAAGAAACTTTCATCCCATGGTAATTTGGTACCTAAACCATATTGTCTACAAACGGCCCAATTCTTTAACCAATCTAAAACAGCTTCAAATGCATTATGAGTTTCTGGTGTGAAAGTGTTCATGGAGTTCAAAGCCTCTAAAGCTTGACCTTTCCATTCTTCTTCACCATAATCGACATACCATTGATCTTCTAATGAAACAACACAAGAATCCCCTGATCTTGAAATGACAACACTTTCTGGTTCGTTATAAACGAAAGCATCACCAGAAGCAATTAAATCAGCTTTAACTTTTGGTTTAGCAATTTCAACTTTTTCACCTTTATATTTACCCATGGTGATGATACCGTTATAGAAACCTTCTTTATAAGCAGCTTCTTTAGCTTTAGCTAATTGAACTGAATCTTTTGGAGATTGGATTTTCAATTCTTTGACTAAAGCTTCAGCAGTTAAATCACCATATTTATTAGTATGAATGATTGCGACGGGATCTTTAACCCAATCTTTTTCAACTTTATAATATTCAGGTTTATTTTGTAAATCTTTAGTAGTGATATAATCATCTGGAGAATCTGATGGAACACAAGTGACGACACCAGTACCTTTAGTAGCTAAAACAGTTTCCATTGGTAAGATTCTTAATTCATCATAAACAGATAATGGGGCTTTAATTTTAGAACCGATTAATTTAGAACCATTAACGGTGACGACTGGTTTATATTCACCTCTAGTTGGGGTAATTTTTTGATAAGACATGTTTTTATAAGCACGTTCAGTGGTGATGTAGTATGCATCACCATTATCGAAAATACCATAATCAATCTTTGGAGAAACAAAACAACAAGTTTGACCATACATAGTTTCCGGTCTTAAAGTAGCAGCGACTAAGTAGACTTTTTTAGATTTATCTAATGGTTCAATAACTGATTCATCAGCGAATTCAGTGATTTGAATTTTAATACCAACGTATTCTTGTGGAGTAACACCTTCACCTGATTGTCTATCATGATCCATACATGGTTGACCATCTTTTTCAGAATAAATAGTGTATCTTTCACCGAATTTGATTCTACCAATGTCTTTCAATCTTTGAATGTGCCATCTAACGAATTGATCATAATATGGGTTTAAATCAGTTGTGATCATTGAACGTCTCCAATCGATTCTTGCCCCGAAACTGTTACAGTCATTTTGACATAAAGGTGGGAAATATTCTAACCAATATTCAGGATCAGCAAATTTAAATAATTCTTCTCTTGGGATACCTAATTGTAACATGATTTCGAATTGATATTTACCACGACCTTGTTTTGCTGCAGCTTTTGATTTTTTAGCTTTGAATTTAGAAGGATCTTCTTTGACAGCTTCAACTTTTGGAGTTTCTTCAACTACTTCTTCTTCATCTTCTGGAACGTTTGAATAATCTTTACCAAACATTTCAGCTTCTCTTGTTAATTTATCAGCACAAGCTCTAATTGGCATACCGGTACAGTGGAAACCTAATGGGAATAGAGCACGTTTACCTTTCATTCTTTCGAAACCAACAGAGTATTCAACTTTAGATAAAGTGAAACAATGACCAGCGTGTAAAACACCATTCATGTATGGATAAGCCATTGAGGACATGAATTTTGGATGTTTTGCGTGAATATCATCTGTGTTTGCATCATCTGGGAATTCTTCTAGAGCAGGAGCATCAAATTCGAATAATTTATCATCAGCCCAAATCTTTTGATATTTTTTTTCAATTTCAATTAAAGCATCTCTTCTTGAGGTCTATTATTGTTAGTATCATAGAAAATGAAATTTATGCTGTAGGGCCGGAGTATCTTCTAGCACTTTATCTAGTCTCTCTTCCTAATACTCACATTCTCAAGGACGATAGTATTTGACATTGTTAATTGGTGATTGCAAAGATTTTAATTGTTGAGAAGAAGATGAATCAATCAAAATTTTGACTTTTTTCATCCAAAAGCGCGTCGCCCTACCGGAATATTACTCACTCAAGTAATGGTACTCTACTAATACAATACATTGTAGTGTGAGTCTGTATATGTCTATACTAATGCCTATTATTAAGTACGGTCGAATAATCCGTCATCTTCGAAATCGTCGTCATAATCTTCTTCAAAACTCTCATCTTCTTCTGAGTCATAATCAGAATCATCAGTGGAATCGATATCCATACCTTGTCCTTCAATGAATAGATTGGTCAACGTCTCACCTTTGATTTGTGATCCCTTTTGAACGGTGTACCCACCTTCGACGTTACAATTGGTCAACCTTGCCTTATTGAGAATCTTAGCTCCAGTACCAATGATACAATTCTCTAAGACGACATCATCTTCTAATGTGATATTATCAAGCAAGACACAACCAGTCAAACGACAGCGATTCCCAACTATACAGTTATTACCAACGACTGTTTTCTTGACACTGGTACGTTCACCCAAGGTGGTGTCTTCACCGACAACAGAATCAACACCAACGGTAGCTGCACCTTTCTCTTTGGCTTGAACATTACTAGACTGGGCTTGATCTTTAGCCTTTAGTTTCATAACATAACGATTAGCTTCCATGAATGCAGGGATGTTATCAGCTCTAATGAAACTACATTCATTTGGTAGATTAAAGATTCTAATTGTACCTTTTTGATCTGAATGTTTCCAAGAACGACGAGCTAAATCTCTCAGTATCTTACTGACGGATCTCGTGCTATAATCATTCAATTCTTCTTTTAAAATCTTTAAACTTTCTTGACTGAAGATGTAAATGAATGAATCTAATAATTTAGTGGAAACTTTAGTATATGGGAATTTCCAAACCATTTGAGTTCTCAATTCCAATGATTTAGTGATTTCAACAGAATCTTTTGAATAAAGGTCTAATAAATGGTCATCATCTGAATAGACAGTATAATAATGTGTTAGATTTTTCTTGTCAATGCTTTCATATTTGTTATGATAATGCACAGACATTGCAATGTCTTCATCATCTCTATTTCTATACTCTTCAATCAACACTTCCACAGGTAAATCAGTAATGAAATCACAAGGTAAAAAGATAAAATCTTTACCTGAGTCATTAGAGATGAAATTAGCTAAAACTGCACCAGTGTGATCACCATCGAATCTAACGATATTGATGGGACTTATGTCGATGATTTGTTTAGATCTTTTCAGTTTGTAAGCATCGACGACGTCAGAGATAACTGAGACATCATCAGGGTGAGCAACGACACTTATTTGAGCAAATGGAGCACGATCACACCATTCTAGGACGAACTCGATCATTGGTCTATTACCAACTGGCAGCAGTGCCTTCGTGATCCCTGTTCCTCTGACATTGGAGAATGGGTCTAGTCCTGCACCTTTCCCACAAAATATGACACCGTGGAATTCCATAGTGAGTCTTCTTCCTCTTAACTGTTTTATTATATTGTCTTCTTCTCTTCTTCTTTAAAGAAAAAAAATAATAATTCCGACTAAAAAACTTCCCGGAATTCCAACTCTGAATTCAATAATTTCGCCACTTTAAAAGCAAAACAAAACAATTCAATTCAGTTTAGTTCAGTTCAATCGACAGAATGAGTGAAGAAAACGACCCTCTTTTACAGGCTTTGATGGAAGACACCGGCAGTGCCGACCCACAAGACCAGCAAGAACAACCACCACAGCAATCTCCAGAGGAAACGGCAAGAGAGAAGTCATTAACGAAATTCAAGAACAAACTTACAGAACACAGAAATTGGGATGCCCGTTTGAAGGAGTTGAGACTGAGCATACGAGATCTAGGCACAGACTTCGAAAAGACAGAAGAAGACATCAAGGCATTACAAAGTATCGGTCAATTGGTTGGTGAAGTGTTGAAACAGCTAGATGAAGAAAGATTTATCGTCAAGACTTCTTCAGGTCCAAGGTATATCGTCAATTGTAGAAACTCAATCAATAAAGAAAGTCTAAAACAAGGTGTTAGGGTTGCTCTAGATATGACCACTTTAACCATCATGAGAATCTTACCAAGAGAAGTTGATCCTTTAGTCTATAACATGACTACTTTCAAACAAGATGAAGTTAATTTCAGTACCGTTGGTGGGTTGAATGAACAGATTAGAGAATTAAGAGAAGTTATCGAATTGCCATTGAAGAATCCAGAACTATTCCAAAGAGTCGGTATCAAACCTCCAAAGGGTGTTTTGTTGTATGGACCTCCAGGTACAGGTAAAACGTTATTAGCCAAAGCAGTGGCAGCAACAATTGGTGCTAATTTCATCTTCTCACCAGCTTCTGCAATTGTTGATAAATATATCGGTGAATCTGCTAGATTAATTAGAGAAATGTTCAGTTATGCAAAAGAACATGAACCTTGTATTATATTTATGGATGAAATTGATGCCATTGGTGGTCGTCGTTTTTCAGAAGGTACCTCTGCTGATCGTGAAATTCAAAGAACCTTGATGGAATTATTAAATCAAATGGATGGGTTTGATTATTTAGGACAAACAAAGATTATTATGGCAACAAATAGACCAGATACTTTAGATCCTGCATTATTAAGAGCTGGTAGATTAGATAGAAAACTGGAGATTCCATTACCAAATGAAGCAGGTAGATTAGAAGTGTTTAAAATCCACACATCAAAGATTTCCAAACAAGGTGAATTTGATTTTGAAGCAATTGTTAAAATGAGTGATGGTTTTAATGGTGCTGATATTAGAAATGTTGTCACTGAAGCTGGATTTTTCGCAATTAGAGCTGATCGTGATTATATCGTTCAAAATGATTTATTGAAAGCAGTTAGAAAAGTCGCTGAAGTAAAGAAATTAGAAGGTAAAATCGAATATCAAAAATTATAATAATAACTATTATTTCATTATCAACACTAATTCTAAATCAAAATTAAATATATATTGCATAGAATGTATATCAATCAATTTGTATATCATCAATCAATTTCAATCACTTCAATATCTTTTTGGATATTTGTCTTCTTCTTATATATCTTATTAAACTCCACCAATAAATGTCTCTTCAATCTAGCAAACTGATTACTGAAATTTTGTTGACAAAATACACAAATCAAATCATCTTTATTACAATGAAATTCCATCTCATGTTCATTCAATCTCACATCATTTGCAATCAATGGTAATTCATCAAAATTAACGAAAAATTTAGTATTGAATGAATTATAATGATGTTTATTCTTCATCCTTTCAGAATTTAAATCTTTTGTTATGAAATGGATATGAACGTTAGACATTGATGGAACAGCATGACAACCAATTTTAATTAAATTTTCATCATCAATTACTTCATACCCCTTCTTACTGATCTCTTCTCTGATTAATCTTGTAATCATGGGGATCAAACCATGAACTTTGTTTCTTAATGATTCATCTTTGAAAGCATCAGTTAATGGATTTTGGAAAGTTATTTGGGGAACTCTGGGTAATAATAACCATGAACTAACGCTTTTGGATATCCGTCTTTGATTAGAACGAAGTCTTCATCTTGATAGATGATGCCGTCTTTCTCTGCTGCATTGTCTTGTTTGATGTATTTACCAAACGCGTATTTATAGGACATTTGGTTTTATATATCGGAGTTGTTGATGTTAATTGAATCAAAATAAGATAAAATCTTGTGCTCAAATAGTATATCTTGTACGTAATTCTTACTATGTCTAATAAGTAGGAAATACTCTGCTTAAATAAGATTTTTTTTTATATAATTGAATCGAATACCAATGACTTCTAAATAATAGATGAAACAATAATGATTTTTAAAACATAGATAAATTAATAATACTCAATACTAAATATCGAAAACATAGATGAAACACTTCCTCATCATAATAAATACATTCACAATCAGTATACCACAACAGATTCATATATATATGCACAGAACTTTATCATCGATTAATCTATAAATATTACACAATTCAATTAGAATCTTTACCATCTAACACAACAAGAAATCCACCCACTAGATGTAAAGATCCACAAACGAAAACATCAATTTCTTGATTTTCACTTAATTCTGTAATCATTTTAACAGTTGTTTCTATATCAGCTAAAACATGTCTCTTTGAACTGGAATCTAATTCAACCCAACGATCAGATAATAAATTCTGAATCTCTAATTTATCAACAGCTTCTTTTGATGTATTCATACTTACTAAATCTGTAGAATAATCACCTGAAGACCAAGTGACGTTAGTAGTGAAAAAAACATCACTGAAATGTGTTCCAACTCCTTCATATAATCTTGAAACTAAACCTGCTGCGTCTCTTGTTTGTTGGTTGAATAATAATACACGAGGTTTATTTGAGTTAGTGATTTGTTGTTTAAACCATTTAGATGAAGCATCAATACTTTCATTGGTATGAGCACCATCTATATACCATGTAATCTTACCATCTTTTATTATTTGACATCTTCCTGGCCATTCAGTTTCTTTTAAACCTTTGATTAATTTAGATTCAATTGGAGTTATGCCCAATTTCAATAAATGTTCATTTGATAATTCAATAGCCAATGCAGCGTTCTGTTTTTGGAAATCCCCAGAAATACCTAATTCATATCCATCAGCTTTTGATTCATCAACAATGACTAACTCATTACCCTTTTCAGCTGCTCTTTCTCTTAACACGTTCAAAGCAGATTCTGGTTGATTAACAGTTACAGATTTAGCACTTTTCTTGAAAATTCCACCTTTATTCCATGCAATTTCCTCTATAGTGTTACCCAACATAAACGTATGATCAATACCTAATACAGAAACACCAGTTGCAGTTGGATTTTGTACTATATTAGTTGAATCATATTCACCACCAACACCAACTTCATAAATGGCAGTATCTACACCTTCTTTCATGAAAACATGGAATGATAAAATTGTCAAGTATTTGAAATAAGCAGGTTTCATACCGTTATCCATATGTGGGAAAATAGTGGAATCAGATTTAGAATTGTTTAAATTATCCCAAACCTCAAAAAAATATTTAGCAAATTTATCTTCTGCAATTGGTTCACCATTGATTCTAATTCTTTCTCTAACTGATTTTAAATGTGGTGAAGTGTACAGTCCAATTTTTTTGATCTCTGGTGAATATTGCTTCAAGATGGATTGAGTGAAAGCACAAGTTGAACCTTTACCCTTTGTCCCCGTGACGTGAATTATGTTTAGTTTATCAAAATCAGTGGCGTTATAGCCTATTCTTCTTGTCCATTCGTGCATTTCTGGCATCGCTAGTGCATTTTTCCTGGTTCCTAGCTTTCTGATAGCTTCAATAGTTGCAAAATTGGACTGTAATGAGTTTAATGCATGAATAGCATCCTATTAATTTGTCAGTGTCACAAGCAATTGAAGAGAGACACAATATCACTTACGACATATGTACGACGCATCTCAGTATTGTTATAATCTCCCTCAGACATCCAAATCAGGCTCAGAATTCCTCTTCAGTAAAAGGTCAATTGAGAAGATCTCTTCGTTGATAAAAGGAAAGTTTGATTATGTGAGCATTACGTAATACTGTATGTGGTTCTGAGCGCCGTCATCGCTGTTTTATCATAATCTTCACACTTCAATGGAATCTTTATAAAGAACTTTTATTCCAATTCGTTTTGACCTGAGAAGATTGTGCGACAGTGTGTGGAATAATTGATAATACGGTGGTGACGATGAGCGGGAATTACAGGTGCAATTCGCATAACGAAAAGGCTAAAATTGCAGAGTCTTATAATGCACTTTATTCATACTTTTCTTCGGATGAGATCAAACAGGTTGGTAATTATTCAATTATAAAACTGATTGGTGAAGGTTCATTCGGTAAAGTCTACTTAGCTAGTCATAATTTAACCCACACTAAAGTCGTCTTGAAGACCGGTTTGAAAAGTGATCCAAATATCGTTAGAGAAGTCTTTTATCATCGTCAATTTAAACATCCTAATATAACGAGATTATATGAAGTCGTTGTTGCCGAAGGTAAAATATGGATGGTTTTAGAATATTGCCCTGGGAAAGAATTATATGATTATGTGTTAAATAGTGGACGAGTCGACGTTGAAGAAGTAAGGAAATTCTTCAGTCAAATTTCAAGTGCCGTTTATTATGCTCATTCGTTGAATTGTGTTCATAGAGATTTGAAATTAGAAAACATTTTATTAGATAAGAAAAGAAATGCAAAATTATCAGACTTTGGTTTCACTAGAGAATATGAAGAAAGAAGTTTACTAAAGACTGTTTGTGGTACTACTGTTTATATGGCACCTGAACTTTTAGAGAAGAAACAATATGATGGATTTAAAGCAGATGTTTGGTCATTAGGTATTATCTTATTCACTCTATTATACGGTGAAATGCCGTTTGAAGAAGATGATGATATGAAAACTCAATTCAAAATAATTAATGAAGATCCAATTTATAAACCAAATGTCCCTCAAGAAGCAATTGATTTAATTCAAAAATTGCTAAATAAAGATCCCAATGAAAGACCGTCATTATCAGAGATTTTGAGTCATCAATTTTTGGAAGGTTATGGAGTAAACCAATTGGATATCTCTAAACAATTGATTAAAAAACTGTCATCAAATAAAAATTTTGATTCAAAAGTTGATAAATATCTATTGAAGAAACTGAAATCTATTGGTATTGACACAAACAGTTTGAAAAAATCAGTTTTAACAAACAGTTGTGATTCATTAGCTGGTCTATGGGAATTATTAATTGAAAAACAGAAGAAAGCAGAAGCAAAGAAATATAAGGCAAGAAGTAGATCTGTTTTAAGAATAAGTGAATCTACATCAAGAAGAGTCAGTCAATTCATGGAAGGTTCTCCTGCGATTTCTAGAATCGTTAGTCAGAGATCAAACATCACTAACAGTGGAACTCCAACAGGTCCTTTAACACATAAGAGTTATTATGCTAGTAGTATTGTCAATAGTATAGCTAACGGTATATCAAATATTCCAGCTCCATTAGATAAACGTTCCACATCAGATATTTATTTAAATACAACAAATTCAATCACATCAAGTCCAGAAAAGAAGAAAAATGGTTTAATATCTAAAATTAGTAAACTATGGAAGAAAAAAGACAATAATCATCCACATCAAGGTGATGATAATTATAATAACAATCAAAGTAAATTATATCCAATTCAATCAAGAGATTCATTTGGATCAAGGCAGCATTCACCAAGTAAATCAAATAATACAACTCAATCTACAAACCATAATAACAGGAAAATCTCATTCAGTAGAAATGGATTCCATGCATTAAAGAAAAATCAAGTTTCTGAAAACATCCAAGAAGTTGAAGAACCTAGTGGATCAGATCTATTATTACCAGCACCTTCTATAAATGCATCAAACAAACCAAACACACCATATAATTTCACGTCATCTGATTCAAACGTTAATAACAGTTCATCAACCATCCTTGAACAAATCCAACAACAAGAAGCATTACAACAAAATCAAGATCTACAACCACAACAATTAACGATAAAAGAACCAAAATCACCTATACTTTTAAAGAATAAAATCACAAATTCATCTTCATCAACACCACGTCCAAGACCAACTTCTATATTATCACAACATTCATTAATGTCACAATTCACTACAAAGTCAGACATTTCAATAGGTTCCAACACAACAACAGATTCAAGACCTGCCTTCACTAGGAAATTATCAAATGATGCATCATTGAATTCTAAAAGTGGTGGTCCTATGAGATCATTGAGTATGATTTCAAGTAATTCATCAACTTCAGAAAGATCATCACTTAAAAGTTCATTATATGAAAATTCACCAAGTACAGGTCCCTCAACGGTGACTGATTTCAGATTGAAAAATATGTTACCACCAGCAAGAGGTAGAAGGGCATATAATGAGAATGCTATATTTCCGAGAAGTTTCAGAAGAAGGAAATCTCCATTAGGTAGTGCATTATTATCAGGTTCGAAATTCAAAAGATCTAAAACTTTGATCATTGAAGAAGAAGAGGATGATGAAGATGTTGATGGTTTGGAAAATAATGAAGACGCTGACGTTGAAGACGTTGAAGATGGGTTTGAAGAAGATGATGTTGATGGTTTGGAAACAGATTTAGAAAATTTGGGAATCAATGAAACGACTAGAAAATCTTCTGATTTTGAAAGTGATTATAATGAAGAAAGGGGAAGACAATTAGAGAGATGAATCGTTAGAAGCATACAAAAAGTGGTTAAGGATTACAGATTCATCTAATTTTATAAATACACATATGCATTCATCTATAAAGATACTGAGTAGTTTCTAAGAATGATCTTCTCATAATGTTAAAGAAAATAATGTTGGATTAGAACACCTTTTCATTCATTTACTTAGATTTTGCAAGAATGTAGATGTAGGACCTTCAACTCCATTAGTTGCTAGCATTTTCAATAGATCTTGTAATGAATTTGCATCACCAACTGATAAATTTTCTAAAAACTCCCTTTCTTCTTCATCATCATAATCTTCATCATCATCAATTTCCATATCTTGATCTTTTCGTTCATGAATATCCAAATTTCTAAATTGTTCTAAATCTTCGTCATTTAATTTCAATGCTTCTTTTGCAAAAAATTCAAAGAAATCATCTTCATCAATTCCTTCTTTTTCTAAAAATCCAGCAATTTTTTTTTCTTCATCTTCACTGTCTTCAGTGTCTTCTTCTTCAATCTCATTTTTAAACGTATTTTTATTCTCAACTCCATCAACTCCAGCCTTAGTATCATTGAAAAACTCAGTCAGTTTAGAGATGATCTCTTCCTCATTGAATTCTTCTTTTTCTAACTCAAGATCTCCATCCAATGGTTCAAATTTGGGTTTGACTGACTCGTCAATTCTCATTAATCTAATCAACTCATTCTGTAAAACATCACCTTTGTTATTGAATTCATTTATCTCATCATCGGTAGGGATTTTAATATCTTTGATATTCTCTTCATCGATGTATTTCTGTAGAATGAAACAGATTATACTACCTTTATCCAATTCGAAATTTTCATTAAGATTTTCTTGTTTTAGAAACATTTCAATCAATGCAAAACATAATGTGGTTGTCCTTATTTTCAAATCCACACAATCTGAATCTAGATCAACTCTCTGAATGTTTGTGTCTTCGTTAATCGCAAATGAGACGGCTTTGTTTAGTATACTTCTATCTTTATCCATTAATAAACCAGCGTAAGTTCTGGGTATTCTGAAGTTCAATTCACATTGTCCTTCCAATGCCTTTCTTGGATATTTACTTAATTTCTTTTTTAGTTGTTGATCAATTTCTAATACTTTAACACATTTGTAATTAGCTTTCTGTAAAAACTTCAACGCTTCAATCAATTTCAAACTTCTGTTTGAATAATACTCTTCAGGAATTATAAGAACTCTTCCATGGTTAATCCAGTCTCTATTTCCAGCATTATTGGGCTCTATCCATTCAGGAAGATATTCATAAGTCTCAACTAATAAGAACTCACCGTCATTATCAGCACCATGGATGTATAAATCAGGATATGTCTTACTGAATTCAAACAATATATGAGTTATTAATTCTTGATCATGTAAGATTTGATCATACTTCAATTCCCCATAGATGTAATGATATTCGTAATTATCGTCATCTTGTATCAATTGAATCTTAACTGGACTTCTATCCCAAACGTAATGTTTAATCCAAGGATCAAATCTGATCTGTAATGCTTGATAAATATTTAATACCTGTTCATTTATCTCAATTTGCGTCATCATTGGATCGATGAAAAACAGAGAGAACAACATTGTTCCATTAGTGAATGCATAACTTCCGGGATCTTCCCAAATCAGGTCTCTTGATGGCTCAATAACAAGCATTTTATTGTGGGTATTAAATATTGGAAAGAGATTGAAAAAAATTGTGCCAAAAAAAAGCTAAACGAGAAAGAGAACAATAAACCACTTCAGATTATTCCATAGAATTATTACAATGTCAGAGATCAGTAAGAAAGTGTGGAACGGTGAAATAGCAGTGAAGGTGACATTGGAACCAGAAGACTCGAATCAGATGGAAATCAGAAGAGATTATTTCTTGATAATGCACAGAAATTCATATCTACCACTTTATTTACATAGAATCCTCACATATTTCGAACAATATCTACTCGTTCCAGAATGGTCTCAGAGGCCTGATTGGTGGTTTGAATTTGAAGAAGTTCCCCTAAAATGGACACTTCCAATTGGCTTATTATACGACACTTTAACAAATCTTGACCCTGATAACAGAGATAAAGAGAATAATGTATGGAATTTAAAACTTCATTATAGGAACTATCCAAGTGATTACATCATTGCAATAGAGTCGAGTGCCACGATAGAACAGTATTGGGTGAATCAAGTTAAAGAAAGTTGTTTTGTTCAAAACGGTTCAGCAAAGCCAATAATGTCATTATCAAGACAATTATCAGCAGATTTATGGAAATCTGTTGAGAAACATAATTATGAGTTATTTTGGTCAATTTTCCCCAAACTGATACCACAAGAGTTCAAGAATATCCCAGTAAGGTTTCATTTGACTCTATCTAATAGAATCATTGATGTTCCTGTTGCACCATATTCAAAAGATGGTGAATTAAAGACATTAGGAGAAGTACTGAAAGAAGTGTTACCTGATATTTTCAACAATGATAAAATACTAGCTAAACCAATACTACATGGTATTAAGATCCCATTTGAAGTCCCCCTTGTTGAATTATATAAAGAAGCTTTATACGTTGATGGATTTTTACATTTTTCAATACTAATGATTGTATAACTATGCATTATTCTATATTTGAAATTTCTATTTAGGTGCTTCAAAAATAGCTTGTAACCAAATACGATACATCTTTAATTGTTTTTTCCTATTAACGATCAATCTTCTATCTGTTCCAATTCTATCTTTAATGAAATATTTAGTGAAGATTTCCTCTAATTCTTTTTCTGTAAAGAAATAAACTCTTGTACCATCACCTCTTATATAAAAATTATCCTCTAACAATCTATTTTTCTTTACACGAACTTGTGCTAAATCATATCTACCATAATCTCTGAATAAGATCTTACCACCTGGTTTCAAAATCTTCTTCAAATTATTAACTGCAAAAATCCATTGATTTGGAGCTAATGCACTGAAGACGAAAATCATAACTGCAATATCAACAGAATGTTCTTCTATCCCATCAGGTAACATACCTTCTTCATTAGCTAAATCCCATACTGTAGCATGTGCATTATTAGGATTGAAACACTCACTTGATTTAACTAATTCAACAGCTCGTTGACTGTAATCAGCACCGACGACTCTTAGATTTGGATTCTCATTTTGATTTAAAATTGGAAACATGGTGTTACCTGCCCCACAACCTATTTCCAAGATCGTTATATCACCAGCTTCGGGTCTAGTAGCTTCATATAAAGCCGGGAACTCCACTTGTAACCACGTTCTATCTTTAAAGAAATTTTCTCTATTGTGTTTATAGAATAAATCCCAATACTTAGCAGGATTTCCGTTATATAAATTCTTATCAAATTCACAAACTGGAGATTCGTATTGTTTTGAGATTTTCTCTTCAGCGTCTTTGATTTGTTCTTCACCCCATTCAACGTGATCCCATGCGTTATGATTCCAAACGTCTTCTTCATTTTCTAATTTTCTTTGACCAAATACAAATGGATCGTCACGTCCAATACGGGTGTCTGTCTCCTTCGTGCACTGTGGAGCATCAAGAGAGAGATTTCTCATCCCTTCGGTGGTGTCTGTGATGGTTGTAGCCTCTTCAACTGTCATTTCTATTACTTTGAGATTTATTATCAAGCTCATCTCATCTCGATAAAAAGAATTTTTTTTAAAAAATCTTGATTATGTAAAAATTATTGATAACTGATACTAGATACTAGATACTAGATACCAAATACTAATGATTGATACTAATGATGGATAAGTTGAAAACAGAAAAGAATTGAATTGAAGACTAATCAAAGGTGTTTCATGCTGGTGTTGTGGAAGTGTCAGAATCAGTCTCATTTCCAAGAGGTTATTATGAGTTTGGAATATTCATTGGTAATAATCAGTCCCAATTAGGTACAAGATCAGATCCGAATTCCCTCCAAATGAAACTGAACTTCTGGACTTCCACCCAATCATGAATCTTATACAGATTTACGTTGTTCTCCAATCCAAAACTCAACGGTCCAACTCTACAGTCAATCTGATGAAATTGGAAAATGCTGGTAATTTTCCTAATCGGGACTCTATGTGTCGCCCACCAGGTGTCAAGTGTCCAACCAGCATAATTGATACTTATTTCACCACGTTAGTGAGACGTTAATACAGGTGAGACCAATGTGAGTGAAAATTAGCTGGCTGGTTGATCTGAGTGGATCTGGAATCTTTTTTAAAAAGAACAGGAAGATCATATTGAAGTTTTTCAACCTTCATTCATTAAAAAACTGACTCTGATACTATATATGAGATACTCTAGAGAATCAATGATTAGTGATGATATATCATCCACAGATCTGTCCTCACACATACTAGACATCATTGGTCCTATACCAGAAATACCAGAATTCAAAAAATCAAGGACTTTAGACTCAATACCAGTGAGAGTTATAACGAGAAATAAAGGTAGAAATGGTAGAAGAGTGATAAGTGCACCAACGTTTGATCTAATTCAAACTACAAAAATCCCGGACTTGAGTTTCTTCAAGCAACCAAAGTTATCATTCATTGACTTGGAAGGTCCAAGACTCGAACAAGAACAGAGAATAAATCATATATCAAACCTTCAAAGAAATTCACCTCCAATCTCCCTGACTACACCATCATCAACATCAAGACCTAAGAAAAGACTAGTTTCCATGCCATTACAAAGATTGAACGAATTCAATGAATCAAAGGAGAGTGTTTTCACTTACACGAACATCATCCAGATGTATGAAGGTGTACCAGTTGAAGAAGAAGGTTATGTGAATGATGATGATCATTTAACTTATTTGCATGAGCAACTACCGGAAACGTATAACGATGTCAAGGGTGAAGAAGAAGATGTCATCTCTGAAGTTTCAATGAGTTCTAACTCTGTAACATCTCATGATGAGTTTTATTCAATCAATACTAAAAGTTCAATAAGTGTGAATGATGTTAAATCAGATGTCAGTGTTAAAAAAGTTCAACCTGTCTATAGAAGCATGGTTGATGAAGTACTAACTTCGAATGATGACATTTCAACTTTTATGGCTCCAAATGAGGATGATGATACAACGTCATCGAATTATTCAGATGATCAAATGGATCAAATAATCACTGAAGGACATAACACCAACAATGATGATAAAAATACTGGTATTTTATCTAGTGTTGGAAATGACAGTGAGGACTCTATAAATAAACTAGTCAAATCATTTTCCAATCTGATGGACATTGAATTGAATAATGATATTCCACCACCAGTGCCTCCCAAAAACGAAATCGTTATTCCTAAATTAAGAAGAAAAAAACATTTACAAGTCAGAAGAATAACTAGTTATAATGATTGAAAAACATCATGATCTAGACTCGCTATACAATTATTTTCATCTATTTATTTCTATTCGTTATCTTAGCTATACATTATTCATAATACCATTTTACTTTCTATGTTACAATTTTATTCGTAGTATTGATTGATTCTATTAGTTTACTTTTTGAGATATTAAATATCATACATCATTGATATATACATCATTGACTATTATTCAGTAAATGAGGACTCATTTTCCTAAAGATTTTCTAAATCTACTAACTTTCACAGGATTCCCATGTTCATCAATCGGTTCAAATTCTTCACCTTGATCTAAAGAAGCATTTAAAATTTGTTCATCATTAGAATTGGGAATTTCATCACCATATTTCTCCATAATCTTCTTTCTTAATTCAAAATACTCTTTTTTCAAAATATTATCATTGATGAAATAATCTGGATCATCAACATCTTCATTCTCAACTATTTCATCCAACATCATTGGTCCATAATCATCGTCGTCTTCATCATAATCATCATTATCTTCTTCTTCGTTATCACCACGTAATACTGAAATTTCATCTGTTATTCTGTTAAGAAGTTCCTCATCTTCTATTTCTTCATCCTTGTTCGTCACGTATTCTTTTATTGTATCAAAATCGAATTGGGGTTGAGTTGGAGGTTTCGTTGATTCATGAGGTTGTTTCTCGTTTTCTTCTTCTTTGTGGTCTCTGATTAATGGGATTGGTGTTACTTTGTTTGATGAATTAATTGATGTCACTTTATTTGATGAAGTGATTGGTTTTCTATTCAACGAAGACAATGAAGATTTAAACTTTGATGGATTTGAAACTTTTTTAGATTCCAATGCAGGTTGATCTATAATCTCATCATCATTTTCCAAAACATCATCCTCTATTATTTTCGTTTCGATTATTGAATGATCTATGATGACATGATCATTTGGTTTGCGTAATCCAATTGATGATTTAAACCTGGATTGTTTTCTTGGTTTAGTGAATTGTACAACAGGTGGTTCTATTTCTTTCTCCACTATGAATTCAGATACAGCAGCTTCAGTCTTTTGGGGATCTTCATCATCTTCTTGATTACTTTCTTTGATTGTATCATCAACTATATATTCCTTTTCTGGTATTATTTCATTAACGGCATGGATATCACTTTCAAAAGATTTTGAAGGGAAGAAAGAGTTGGATAAGTTTCTAGATTGTTTGAATTTAGAAACTCTATTCATTCCTGATTCTTTTAATTGTTGAGAAACGTTTTCAATTTCTTTGACTTGTTCTAAATTTTCAGCAAATGCCACTGATTTTTTGGAAGTTTTATCCTTGATTTCTTCAACTTTGTCTTCTTCAACATCATTGATTTCTTCAATTTTTTCTTCATTATTTTCTTCAACTTGAGGGTAATTAGCTCTTAGTTTATTCAATTCAGCAATGAATAAATCTTTATGTGGACCAGGAATTAATGTATCTTCAGTTATTTGGAAATCCCAATCATCATCTTCTTCATATTCATCTAAACCTAATTCTTTCAAATCAATTTCTTCTTCTTCATCGTCACTTATTCCTTGTAATAATTGATCAAGTTGATCATCAGAGATTTGTAATTGTAAGATATCATCTTTATCTATTGCAGGTTTATAATTGAATTCATTAATTGTTTGTGTTGATGGTGAAATTTGAGTGGATTCTGGTGATGTAGATGTGTTTGATTCTGGTAATTTATCATTTATGCTATAGATCCCCATCTCTTTTAACAATGCATCATATTCAGATTGGGGTTCTTGATTTGATACTTGATCCTTTGTAACTTTAACTTTTGATTCCTGAACAAGTGGTGATGGAGTAATTTGTTCAATAACTGGATCCTTCTTCATGGTTGATTTCAAGATAGATTTTGGTTTAGTTTCTTCTTTCTTTGTTTTATTGATAAGTGTTCTTTCTTTAACTATTAAATCTAAATCCTCATCACTATCATTTTTATGTTTATCATCTTTTTCATAAATGATTTCCATGTCTTTCAACAACTCATTCAATTCATTTTCAGTGTCTAAAGGAATTCCATTAGTTATATGTGATACTGATTTTGAAGTCTGTGGTTTCACTGTACTATTAATGACATTTCCATCATCATCTAATTCTTCTCTGATTTCCATGAATTGGACTTCATCCACCTCTTCATTATTATCTTTGATATTTTGATTGTCTTTATCAAATTGTATCAGTTGATTGATATTATCGATTGTCTTATGAGCTTCTTCAATTTTAAGATCAAATTCAGAGATTGCATCATTTAATAGATTGATTTTATCCTGTGTGATTTTCATTGGATCTTCTTTGTTATCTTCGTGTGATTTATCATTCACTCTTCTTAGCTTTGAATTGAATGTAACAGACTGGGTATTATTACCATCATCACCACCTAATTTCGATTTCAACGCTAGAAACGAGTCCCTATCTTTCACCAATAATTCTCTCTTCTCCTTCAAGTTGCTGAGAGTCTGCTGAAGTCTCTCGTGGAGTTTCTCCATGCTTGAGTTTCTCTATTTTGTTACTTATGTCTCGTTAAATATTTCGAGAACAAATTTTTCATCAACAATATAACTACTTACTAAAGAACATAGATAACAAGTACATAGACACAATGGCCCCATCACCACTGGAAATCAAGACTAAAGCACTCAGAAGACTCGTGAAGGAAGAGAGTTTGTACCGGAAGGAAGTTGAGGATCAAGAGAAAGTTGTTTCCAAATTGAAATCAGAAGATGGCGATGAGTACGATATAAAGAAACAGATCGAAGTGTTGGAGGACACGAAGCAGATGATCCCTGAATTGAGATCGAAGATTAAGGAATCTTTAGAGATCTTGGAATCTTTTGTTGCAGAATACACGGGAACTGAAGATTTGTCAGGGGCTAAAGAAGCCATTGAATTAGGTAGAAAGGTGGTTGATTAAGATCAATAACTTATTGTATACTATATATTCTATTCAGTTACATATCATCTATTTAGTGAAAGGTTTCGTATGTGTCGAATCCCATTCTTTCAATGCAGCATCCCATTCATCTTCCACATCAAATGCTTTATCCAATTTCTCAGCTTCTTCTAAGATTTCTCTATGTTTCTTCTCTTCTTCTTGATCGTATTTATCCTTGTTATCAATCCATCTGTCTTGGATATCAACGTCAACGTACCCACCTTGTCTTGTTGCCTCTGCCCAAACGGTATCACCACCGATCTCAGTGGTGCCAAACATATAACCATTGGCTTTATCTATCACTGTCAATAGATTGATCATTGATTGTTTATCCTCCACTGCCAACACTTCAAACGAAACGAGGTTGAAATCTTCCACTAGTTCACCTATTAAATTGGTTAAGTTAGAATATTTCTGACCCAAAACAGAATTTGATTCTTTTTCCACGTATGGTTTCAAATACGACAGTTCCTGTACTTGAGTGTAGTAGTCTAGATTGAATGGTAGTTCTCCATAGTTAGATAACAGATCTATCTTACTGATGACGTTGACATGAGGTAAATCTAGTTGTAACATCGATCGCAGAGCCAACAATAAGATTGAAATGTATTGAGACGGTGAAGTGATGTAGAAACTATCGATTAAACTGACGACACACAGTCTGAAGTTCATCTTCTTCTCCAAGGTCTTGAATATTCTGTGCAAGGATGAGTGATGAGTGAACAGTTCGACTTGACCAGGACAGTCGAATATCAAGTAAGTATTAGCAGCTAGTTTACCAATCTTTTCCAACAGAGTGTCAATAGACTCGTCTAATGACTCTAGAGCGTACATAAGCCCACCGTTGGGACCCAGCTCGTACTCTTGCATGATGTCTTCCAAAGTGATGAAGTCTCTAATGTCCAGTGCACAGTCGTACGGTAAATGGTCGTTTGCAGGATCCAGATTGACGATTGACGTGGCTCTTCCGATGGCGTTGAAGAACTGCTGGACGCCGTTGCAGTAAGTCGACTTACCTGCCCCTGGAGGTCCAATAACGATCTGAGCGAAGGGCATTTTTTATGGGTATTTAATGTGTTGAATTATATAATTTTTTATTTTTTGATGGCAAAATAATTCAATCTTTACAATGAACAGTGGTAGTATAAATACAATGACTTCAGACAACCAATTCCTGCTCCAGAAACAAGTCTCAGTGGCTCCCCTCGTGCTTCTGTCGGTCGTCGACCACCACGACAGAATCGCTAAGGACTCGAAGAAGCGTGTCGTTGGTGTCATTCTAGGTGACAACTCGTCGAATACAATCAGAATAGCCAACTCATTTGCCATTCCATTCGAAGAGGACGAGAGAAATCCAGACGTTTGGTTCCTTGATCACAACTACATCGAGTCAATGAACGACATGTTCAGAAAGATCAACGCGAAGGAGAAACTCATTGGTTGGTATCACTCTGGTCCTAAATTGAGATCATCAGATTTGAAGATTAATGATATTTTCAAGAAATACACTCCTAATCCAACGTTATTGATAGTTGATGTCAACCAGACAGGTGTTGGGATACCTACTGACGCTTACATCGTCATTGAAGAGATTAAAGAAGACGGGACAAGCACTGCAAAGAATTTCAACCATATCCCTTCAATCATCGAGGCTGAAGAAGCTGAAGAGATTGGTGTTGAACAGTTATTGACAGATATCAGAGACCAAGCAGCTGGTGATTTATCCATCAAGATCACCAACCAGTTGAAATCTTTACAAGGTTTGCAATTGAAATTGAGAGATATTGTCAATTATTTAGAGAAGGTTTCCTCTGGTAAACTGCCTGTGAATAACACTATATTGGGTAAATTGCAAGAAGTGTTCAATCTATTACCCAATTTAAGTGGTGGTGATGATTTACAATCACAATCTGATATTGAGAATCTAGTGGAGACTAAGAACCCGTTATCCACTGCACTCACAGTCAAGACTAACGATGAACTGATGGTCGTCTACATCTCTTCATTAGTCAGATCCATCATTGCTTTCCATGATTTGATTGAGAACAAAATCGAAAACAAGAAATTAGAAGAGAAAGAGCAAAAAGAGTCATTTGAACAAACAGAAAAGGAAACCGAGGTCAAAGAATCTGAATTGACTAATGAGAAAGAGTGATTTGGTGATATAAAAGTGAATAATTACTATTAATTCTATTAAATTCTACAGTATAAATGACATTCTTTTGTAAACCGATAAAAAACGTTGAGAAAAAAATTTAAACGAAATTCAAATGGGACATTTATATAAAATATTGTATTTATATCTATTCAAATAAGAGTCGTATCCAGTCATGCTGTTAAGGAATAGAGTGAATCACACTCTCTTCACAACGACAACTCACCTCCAAAAATATGTATTTTCGTCGCTTTTATACAGACATTATTCACATTCAACGTCAAATCCAACAATCAATTCAAACTCATCAACTCACTCTTCTTTGGACCCAACACCTATTGAGTTCTTATCCAACTTGTCCACTCCAAAGTTCCACAACACAACAAGCTCACTGGCTAAAGCATTAAGTTGCACAGATGACGTTACGAATAAGAAATTAGAATTAGATACCAGACATATACCATTCCAAGTCAAACCTTCAACTTCATTAAAATCAGATACTAGAAATCCATCGTTGAAAAGATTCATCGATCCTTACATCCAACTATCAAAACCAAGATTAACTGCCCTGGTGGTATTATCAGCCATCTGTTCTTATGCACTAACTCCATATAATGCCACAATCCCACAACTGATCTTCTTAACGGTTGGTACTGGACTTTGCTCTGCTTCTGCTAATGCCATCAATCAAGGTAGAGAACCTGAATTCGATAAACTGATGGCAAGAACAGGTGGCAGACCCATCGTCAGAGGTTTACTAACTCCAACTCAAGCCTATAAATTCTCAGCAATAGCAGGAACGATAGGTGTAACGATCTTACAACTTGGTGTTAACCCAATAGTGGCAATGTTAGGTGCGTCAAACATCATCTTATACGCATGGATATACACCTCTTTGAAAAGGAAGTCTATCATCAACACTTGGGTTGGTGCTTTAGTCGGTGCTATTCCTCCATTGATGGGATGGGCAGCTTCATCACCTTTATCTGAACCTGTTGCATGGTGTCTTGCTGCCCTGTTATACGCATGGCAGTTTCCTCATTTCAACGCACTGAGTCATAAGATCAGAAACGAGTACAGAAACGCAGGATACGTGATGACTGCGTTCGTTAATCCTAGATTGAATGCCAGAGTTGGATTTCGTTATGCTTTATTGATGTTTCCCATCTGTTTTGGATTGACTTACTTCGGTGCCACTGACTGGGTCTTCCCATTAGACTCTGCGATATTGAACGGTTGGTTGAGTTACTGGTCCTACAAGTTTTGGGCTCAACAGAGAATCAACTACAAGAATGGTAACATCCCAGATGCTCAGGGCTTGAAGTTGGCTAATTTGTACGCAACAAAGACGTTTTGGGGGTCCGTCTGGCACCTGCCTGGGATTTTAGTCCTTGCAATGTTGCATAAAAAGGGCCGTTGGGATTGGCTCTTCAACGACGATGGGAAGTTCAGATAATTATAAATTTTGTGTATATTTCCATTCTTATAAATAGTTTTATAAATGTAAATTTATTTGTGGTTCTCGGTACTTCTCATTAGCACTATAATACTATACAATGTACATGCCTAGTCTCATCCCTAGGGACGTCCACCATCTCTGGCTGCAGAAGGACAAGTCACGACCAAAGAATATAGAAAGAACTGATCAAGATGATGATGATAATAATAACAACAACACTCAAATGTTTTCAAATAACTACGCACCACCTTTATCGTCTTACTCATCAGAGAGACCAGGTGCACTGACGCTCTCACAACTAGACATCAAATCAGATGGGTTCAATTCCAACGATATCATTCAAAACGACATCCATTTGAAATTAAACCAGTTGAAATCAATAAGAACTTTAGGTTATTCATATTTAGCACCTTTGGGAATCGGTAAGACGATGGAGACGTTGGATGAAGAGTACCAGATCAAGCAACAGATGGATGAACGGTATGACGCTGAACCAACAACTGCTGAGAATTTATTAGGTGAAGGTAATGGTAATGAAGATGAATTACAAGATCAAGAACAGATCAGTTATGAAGATGATAATAATAATAATAATAATAATAATCAAATCCAATTACAAACACCAACTCAATTCCAGAATCAAGATGAAAGAACTCCTACACAAGTCAATCTCGATGATGATATCCCTGAAGCTGAAGAAACTTCATACAGTTTAGCATACGAAGATGATGATGATTTAGGTCCCATCAACGATGGGAACGAATTCGAAAGTCAATACGATAGAGGATTCATGGTCACTGAACAATTCGAATCACAAATTGACGAACCATTACAAGATAATCAATCCACTCAATTCATAACTCCAACGAGAAATGATGATCAACAGATAGGTAGATTTGTTCAAAATAATTTGAGAAATTTCAGTGGTTCAACTTCTTTTAATACTACTACTGATTCATTCGATAACGTTAATGCCTCTATAAATGAATCAGATCTCGACATGACTATTGATGAATGAAAAAAATATATATTCCCTATTTCAAATTAAATGCATCAACTTTGGCTCTTTGGATATGTAATGAAGGAATCATCCATTTACCACAACTACAACGAGAACCTCTCCAGCTATACCCACCTATTTTAGTATCACATTTTGGACAGTTGAATTTTCCTTCAATTTCAGATTTTTCCAATTCTGGTTTCATCCAAAAAATTGGTTCAACAAAATGATGTGAACAAATATTTGATGCTGCTTCCACGCTTATGATTTTCCTCTTATTAGGAACCCTTCTTATGAATTTAGATTGTTTGGAATCATCATTTGGTGGTAAATGATAAATAAATTTATTTGAATTGCATAAGACATGTCTACATTTTTTACATTTTAATTGAATTAATTCTTGATTATCTTTCAATTTTTGTAATTCTTCTTCTTCATTGACATCTTCAAACAATGCATCTTTAATGAAAGAACGACCACTAGGATCTAATTTAACTGATTGTTGTAATTTCCACTGTCTATAATAATGATCATTTTTATTCAATTCACAATTTAAATCATAATATAATTCTAATTGTTCCATGAAATTATCATTTGGTTTAACTTTCTTCTCTCTTTTCCTTTGAATCGCATGTATTGATTGTTCTACGTTCAATCCATATTTCTTCATCAAATAAGCACATAATATAGTGGGAGATCTTGACATTCCTGCTTGACAAATGACGATGATTGAAGTCTTGTGAGGTTTTTTAACTTTAATTAAAATTTCATCAATTTCATCAGGAAACAGAGCATCATTGATAAATTTATTACTCTCTTCGAAATATTGACAAATATCACTCGTTTCATCATCATCAATTTCAATTGATTTGATTTTAAATCTTGAATAATAATCTTCTGGTAATCGACCTTTGAAGACTGTCACTATATGCGTGATTCCGTGTTTTTCAGTGACATCACCTTCCCTGATGAGTTCGTCGTAAGATGATAAGTATAATCCACCCAGCACTCTGTCAATCATTTATAATAGATTTAATATTAATACTCTGAAATAATTTTATTCGGAGTGAAAATTTTCAAGCGATGAGCTCTTATAAAAATGTGTCAAAAGTAAATTTATAATACAATTTCATTAAAAATACACAAAAATACACAATTCAACAGTCCTTTCTCTCTTTCTCTCTTCTCATTAATCTTCATTCACTTCTGCATCTTTTGAAGTTTCGCAATAGCTTTATCATGACCCTGTGTAGCTGCCCTTATATAAAACTTCCTACTTGTTTCTAAATCTTTCTCAACACCTAATCCAACTTCATAATAATATCCCATTGCATATTCAGCTCTAGCAAAGCCTGAAGATGCAGCTTTTGAAGCCCATAGAAAAGCTTCTTTATCATTCGGTTCTAATATCCCCTTTGCACCTGTTAAATACCATCCACTTAATCCAGTTTCAGCAGCTGGATAACCTTGTTGTGCACTTCTTGAATACCAACCAATAGATTTCTTTGCATCGATTGGACAACCTAGTTTCCCATATTCATAACACCAACCTAGTTTGAATTGAGCAGGTGGATATTTGAACCTTGATGCTTCTTTATAATAATGGATTGCTTTTGAATCATCTTTGAAATAACCAATTTGATCTAATTCTTTTAAATAGTTTAAATCTTCTTGATTTGGCTTTATTGATTTATTCTTTAAAAATGGTAAATCACGTTCATAAATCTTAGCAATTTCCACTAATGAATGAGGATTTTCTAAATTTGATAATTTACTTGCCTTTTCAAACCAATATAATGAATGTTTAGCAGATCTTTGAGTTTTCAATGATCCACGTGAATAAATAACACCTAATTTGAACATTGATGGTACACAATTCAAATTAGCAGATTTTATAAAACAATCTAAAGCTTTTGCTTCATTTATGGAAGTACCAATACCTAATTCATAACTCACAGCTAATCTATAAAGAGCTAATTCATGACCTTGTGATGCAGCTCTTTGATAATAATCAAAAGATTTCTCATAGTTTTTATCAAGGATATTTGGTCTTGAAATTTTAATTATTGGTGAATTTGAATATAATGAACCTAAAAGGAAATCAGCATCTGGAAATTTAGAATCTGTTGTTATCTTCTTCAATAATTTAATTGATTGTTTGATGAAAATATGTTCGTTTTTCTTTGATTCTTTAATTGTTAACTCTTTTGATAATTTTTCTCCATTGATGTTATAATTCTTCATGAAATGTTCATCTGTTGTGTATTCTAATAGTAATTTAACCCAATTCAGTTGGATTTTAGGATTGAATTTCTCATTTAAATTGTAATCATTCACTGATAGTTCTCTTAATCTGTTGAATTTTGCAATAGGTGTTTCATTTATTGATAATTCATTGAATTGGGTTTCTAATGTAGGCACATGACTTTGACTTTGAGTATTAGTTGAAGAAATATTTAATTTATTAGGTTTTATTTGTGATTGCGGAACTTGTGTTGGAGGATAAGGTTGTTGGAATTGAGGTTGAGATTGTGGAGGGTATGACTGATTTGGTTGTGTCATTTTAAGTTCAGGTTGAGTATCAATAGAACTATTACTTGCATAACTTTGATAAGATTTCTGTCTAATACCAGCCTCAGGTCTGATACTTGGAGCAGATTGAACCGGGTATGCACTATCAACACTAGTCATTGAACCTAACCTCCTATCATCATTCATGGGACCACCATTATTGAATTGTCGATATCTTTGGTCTTTATTTGCTATTCTTTGACCTAAAGATTCCGAACTTTGATTGATGTTGTGATAGTTTGGGAATCCAGGGTATGGCATTGTTGGATAAGGAGCAGAGTTATGCTGCTGATCATTCGGATAACTCATAATTGGAAGAGAATTTGATAGTTTTCGAAAGATGAAATAAATTTCAGAAATGAGTGAAATATTTCATTTTTTTTTCTGTTTTCACGCGACACGAAGAGAGAAATTATATCTTTTGATCTTCTATTAGATGTTGTTATTAAAAAGAGTTTATTGGTGATTTGTAAGGTCTTTAATAGATTATTTGCATTAAATTGTCTAATTCTCTAATTTGAACTGTTATGATATCTTTGATTTTGGGAAATATATCGAACTAAATACACTACATAGATATAGTAAACAGTAATCTCATATGATAAATAATACAATATATATTATAATAAGAATGCAATAAAGATATAAATAAATGAGACATAAAAGTAAATAATAAAAATAATCCAAGATCATCACACTAAAGTTTAAAACTAAAGTTTGACACAATTCTTGTTTTGATTGGCACGAAATTATTTTTATATCAATTTTTTATCATTCATCTCTTCCATCAATGACACTTTCTCATCAGGAACATCGCCTCTTTGCTCTTTCAACACCAACTCTGGTATAAATCCAAATCTTTCAACAAATTCATATTCATTCTCCTTCTTGATTAAAAAGACACGAAGATATTCTAAATAAACCATATAGCAATAAACACCAATACCTGTTAAGATATGCCACCATCCATGCAATTCAAGTAAATAAGCATATGGTCTACCAATACTTCTTCTTAAATCAATCCATCTATTACATAGACAATTATCTAGATTCCATAAAATGAATCCCAAAACGAATGATCCAGTACCAATCAACATACACTTGATCATTGATCTTTTAGCACTAGGATCATGAACTTTATCTCTTGTTAAAAGACGTGATTTATGGAAAATCAAGATATTTAATAAAGCATAGGCGATTTGATGAATTAATGGAGTTTTAAAATATAGATAAACCCCAGTGATTAACTGTGCTCCAAATATAATAACCACTGCAAACACAGTTGATACCGTTGATGAGTAACCTTCTGATAATATAGACCAAGTTGGAATACAAGTGGCATAAATCATTGGTAATTCATCTAATAGTTGATATTCATATTTCAATGTCATATGGAAAAGGAAACTCCCTGTTCCAACCAAACAGAACCCTAGACCAATCAAGGTGAACCTCGTTTCCAACTTATTAACAATAGATGAATATATTGAATAAATAGCTAATGAGATAAAGAATAAATTAGATAACGTGTTGACGTATTCTGCAATATACGGACTAACGACATAGTTCTCTTCACACCAATCGATAGTGGAAGTGACTTCTCCCCAGAAGGGAACTTTACTTGAGTAATCTTTAGAGTATGGAAGTTTCATTGTGTATTTTATTTATTATTTAGAGTAATCTTTAAAAATTTACTGAAGTGTCATTTTATAATGTGTCAATATCAATTAATTAATGAGAGTATAAGTATAAGTAGTGGTCAGTAGTAAGTACTAAGTACTAAGTACAGTACTAAAGATTATTACGTTATTGTTATGTAATACTTTTTTTTTTTTTTTTCTCTGTAAAGATTTATATTGAACTCTATACAACTAAACACATTTTCTTTATTTACTCTAATTTTGGCATTATGTCTTCTTTAATCTTCTTTTCAACTTAACTTTTCCTTTCGGGGGTGTAACGTGTTGCACACGAATTTATTAGCATCGGTTCAGTCTTGCCAATCTGGCCTGTTCGACTATGTTATTGTAAACCACGCAGCTAGGGCCCATAAGTACTTCATTATAAGATTATGTTCGGATGAGTGCGTCCATTAGAATGAAAACGGCTGTTGTTATACTTATGGTAGATGGCCTTTTGAGTTTGAACAAAAAAGTCTAATCTAGCACTTGTATTGCGTGTTTC
Organism: Phaffomyces orbus; assembly: GCA_003708145.3. Lineage (NCBI taxonomy): Eukaryota > Fungi > Ascomycota > Saccharomycetes > Phaffomycetales > Phaffomycetaceae > Phaffomyces > Phaffomyces orbus. Next base: position 39,976 of record PPNK03000015.1, read on the forward strand.
TCTGGGTTGTAACTAAAAACCAACTATTCAACCATTCCAGTTCTTGTGGATATAACATTTTGTTGACATCAATGTATTTGATATCAGAAAGATGTGGCCCCTGTTTGTTGTAGGAGCTGGATAAATATTTCAGGACACCCAATGTATTGTAATTGGGATCTTTTTCTAGTTCAGCTAATTTGTCCAGATCTAGATATTTGAACATATAAAAGTCTCGTCAGAGATTTTTGAAGAATTTTAAAAAGGAACCATCTAATAATTGCGTCCATTTGAAACCAGTATATCTAGCAGTGATATCGGCAAAACCTTTTCTTTTCCTTCTGATGTGTGAATTATCTGCTTGAATTGTTCTTTGATCACCCATAACGTAAAATTTATGTGGAAAAACATTTGCAGGTTGAATTGAGGATTGATGGGGTAAGCTTTTAGAGGTAAATGAGTGTCAGAGTTCTTAACAGGGATAGAAATGACATATTCTTTAACCATTTTGTCTCTCATATTCAATGAAACATGTTTCGAAGTTCTAACGATATTAACAGCAAGATAAGTTGATGGTGGACCTAAGTCTTAAACATCTTGATGCTTAGCGAATTCATGTGAGACAAATGTGGTTCACTGACTAGATTTCTAGTTGTAATTTGAAGGGATTGACGGTATGATATCAATATATCCAGCTGTTCACAGCTACAGATACAGCTTTAAGATTCGTCAGCTTATGAGCTGAGTCATCTATATCAGTATTGAGGTTACATTCCGGCGACGTCCGTCGAATGATCAATGGATAAGCTGCTGACGGACTCAATATTAAATATATATAATAATTTATAATATATTTGATTATAAACTATTTCATTTAATTTTATTCAAATTTAATTATTTAATTGAGAGATAAGTGAGTGAATACTAGTATATATTAATCAAATTATTATATATTTAATTAATTAATTTATAATATATACTAATAATAATATAATTATATAATTATTTGATCAATGACGTAAGTGATGTATATGGTAAAATATATAATTAATATTAATCAGTAGTACTATAATTATATATAATATTACAGCTAGCGCCCGGCCCATGTGCACTAGCTGTACTAGCTGTGCCCAATTATATGATCATGGACATATTATATTATATAATTAATTAATTATATACGCGTAAATATAATTCATTCGATCGACCTTATTATAATTAATTATAATAATATTAGATATTTGCATTATTATATCATGATGAATTCATGAATTATAATTAATATCATCGTATAATATATAATTATGATTATACATGTTTTCATTTGATCAATTTCTTAATAGCGTCTAGCTGAATATTATTCAATAAAATTTATATCATTAATTGTACTGGTATCCCATTATAAAAAAGATTGAAATTTAAGGCAAAAAAAGAAAAGCACTGTATACTATAATGAGCTAATTAATTGGAGAATGACATTGATGATGAATGTGTATAAGCATATACACATAAAATACCCTTTTTTCGATCGCATGAAGGAATTGAATTTACAATAAGAAGTACAAATGAACGAATATAAGCAAAGCAAATGTGTAATTGTAACAAAATGATCTAACAATCACCAAAAAGATCTCTCAAATCATTCATATGGTCACTAATTTAAACCAACATGAGAGTGCCGCCAAGTTTGAGCCATCCTGGTGAACTGAAATATTTACTTATTAACTCTTATATTGATTTTAGATCAGCTGAACATGTAGATATTTAGTTCAGAATTACTGCTCGACATATCTGTACAAGAAGAAGTATCGCATTAACAATATTTATTTAACATAATCATCACTCATTAAGTTTCATACTTTCCCTCTTTCTAGGCCATTTTTCAACTAAATCAATACCATCTTTAGGATAAAAAATCTTTAAAAACATCAAAACGTATAAATCCACTATATAACATAAAATAAACAATTTACCAGATAATATACCTAAATCATTCAATTTTTTAACCATCTCTAAATTTGTCAATTTTTCATTCAATTTAATAGATTTATAAACGTGTTCTGTTCTAATGGCAACATTTCTCCAATCATACATCTCTTTAACTTGATCATGGAATTTGAAAGTATCAATCTCACCATTAACGATCATTTTAATTGCTTTATTAACACTCTTAACTAAGGAACTAACTGATGGTTGAGCAAAAATGGTCATGTTTTCAGGTAAAACTTCAGGAATACCACCAACTCTTGTAGTTACTACCAACAATCCACAACTTGCAGCTTCAACTAATACTGTACCAAATGCTTCTGTTAATGAAGGATGTAAATAAATATCACCTTGCACCATGACGTCTCGAACTTGTTCATGTTTAACTCCACCTATTAATTCAACCCGTTCTTGTAATCTATGAGTTTCAATAGATTGTTGAATTTCAATGAATTTAGGTCCATCACCTGCAATTAAGAATTTAATCTTGGGATTTAATTCACAAACTATTGGGATTAATTTATTTAGTAAATCTGCTCCTTTATTAGGGAACAACCTTGATATCACCACTATAGTTATTTCATCTTTATTTCTTTTCCTGCTTCTATCTGGTGCAAAATCTTCACTTATAACGGCATTTGGTATAACACTGACTAACAATGGATCAATATCACCTCTTAATACAATATTTTCTTTACATGTATGTGAAACACAAATTATTCTATCAGTGGAAGCTACAGTGTATTTCAAAGTCTTATTACCCCAAATGGAATTGGTGTCAGCGAATCCATACAATGAATGATCTGTCAACACAGTTTTCAAACCCATTAAGTTACCATGTAAGATTGCCTCATGAGCTAAAGTTGACATTGAAGCATGGCCATGAACGATCTCAATGCTTTCACGGATGAATATCTGTCTGAGATACGGGAACGCTGAGAAGACAGTAGGGAACGTGGTCTGTCTGTAAAACACAAAGAATGGTAAATAGTACACTTTCAACCCATTTGTTAGATATCTGATGCCTGTTCTGTTCCCATAAGAATGAGTTATAATCACGACTGAGTGGCCAATTGAGAGCAGCTCCTGTGCCAAATGATAGACGTGGAACTCGACACCACCGGGCTGAGGATAGAAGAAGTCACTGATCAATGCGATGTTCATGATCTCTTTCCTATATATTTACCATTGTTAGTGATGGAATCATTTTTCCTCAACCCGAACCATAAATACCATCTTATACACACCAGCCTAATCTTCAATGGAACCTTCACCACACCCACCAGCCTACAACAGCGAGAGTGAGTCCAGCGACCACGAGCTGGACACATTCGATGTCTCTGGGAACTACGACGAAGAGCAGCTTTTAGACTCTTTTGATGCCATTTCTGTCTCAAGATTAGATAAACTAAGGCAATGGAAACAGATGATAATAGATCCCTGCGTGGAGTTATACGCCTTCCTACAGTTGAAAACAGAGCTGCTTCTGGCTAAAATGGGGAACCCTCTGATAGTTAAGCGGATATTGTACGTGTTGTTCATCAGTTTGGTGTTTTACGCCTTGTCTTTCACTGGTATATTCCCGTCAGATGGGACTGGTTATATGAGTGGGTTCACAGATCACGGTCCTTTGATTGATGCAATGAGTATAGACTACAAGTTGTTAGAAGAGTCACTGGAATATTTGGTGTCTGTTGATCATATTTCTGGTACGAAAGGTGATTTAGCAGTGGCAGAATATATTCAAGCTGCTTTCAGACAAAGTAAGATGCCAACTGTGCAATTACAAGAAATGGAAACGTTATTGAACTTCCCTGGGAAGACTACGATTGAATATGATGATGTGATTTTAGACGTCAGTGAACAATTCAATCCTCTATCGTTCAATGGAGAAGCTCAAGGGAATGTCTTATATTTGAATAATGGTTATCCTAGTGATTATGAATTATTAGAATCTTCAAACATTAATGTTAATGATAAAATAGGTATAATCACCATTGATGAAACTATTCCAATTTCACAAACTGCCCTATTAGCACAAGAAAAGGGAATCAAAGGGTTGATATTCATTGATAAAGATGTTGGACCATATGAATCAACTTATGAAAGAATCTCAGTGGCTATACCTGAATTCTATACAGGTGATCCCTTGACACCAGGTTGGTCAACTTCATCAGCTCAATCAAGGTTAAAAATTCTAGACACATCAATGTTAAAAATCCCATCTGTTTCATTATCAAGAACTCAAATAAAACCAATATTGAATAAATTGAAAGATAAAGGTGTTAAATTCACAAATGGAGTTTCTAGTGGTGATGAAGACGATTTCAAATTAAAATTATTCAATGAGGTAACTTATGATCAAGATCATTCAATTTGGAACGTTTTGGGGAAATTCGAAGGTAAAGAACAACCAGATAAAGCTTTATTCATTGGAGCACAACGTGATTCTATTTGTGCTAATGGACTAAATCCAAATTCAGGAACAGCGATAATGTTACAATTGATTAAAATTCTAAGTGAATTTCGTTTAAATTTTGATTGGAAACCATTAAGATCTATTTATTTCATATCATTTGATGCTTCTGAATATAATTTTGCAGGTATAACTGAATTAGTTGAAGCTAAAACTCATGAGATTAAAAAAGAAGCTATTGCATACATTGATTTATCTGGAGAATTGATGAATGATGGTGATGTTTTAAAAATTTTCACAAATGGTTTATTGTTAAACGTTGTGGAAAATTATAAAGATGAATATAATTTAAGTATATCTGATAATTTTCAAAGTTATGATAATTTTATACCAATTATGAATTTAGGTATCCCTATTATCAAACCACAATATTCTAAATCAGATTCAAATTTAGGGAAATGTCAATCTAATTTCCAAGATTTAAATAAAATTGATCCAAATTTAACAAAACATTCAAATCTTATTAAACTATTAACAAGACTGACGTTAAATATAATTGATGATCCTTTAATTCCATTCAATTTAAATAGATATGTTCAATCATTAGATCATCATTTAAATTCATTAGAATTTGAAACGATGTCTAAATTTCCAGACAATCCAATAAATTTCAATGGATTAGTTTCACCATTATTAAGATTGAAACAAATTGGTAAAGATTTTGAAATGTGGGAACGTGCTTGGAAAGATTTAGTCTCTGATGATTCAGGTATTGAACCTTCTTTATTATCAGTTCATCGTTGGAATTGGAATTCAAGATTAAATTCAATTGAAAAATCGTTGGTTGATATAGATGGATACGGTGTTGGTGAGTCTCGTAGATGGTATAGAAATTTAGTATCTGGACCACAATTGAAAAGACCTGAAGGTGATGAGAATGTGGATTGGTTTAGTTTTCCATCAATCAGAGATATAATTGCAAGAGACGGATCTAGTAAAGAGGATGTTGAGAATGAGGTTAACAGAGTTGGTGAATTGATACAGAAGGCGTGTCAGTTTATAGTATCCTGATGACGTTTATAAAAATATATATGACTATGACACTAATTTTTACTATTTACTATTTAATGGTTATGTAAAAACGCACAAAATCCCAACAATTTTATCTTTAATCAAAATCTATACACACAATCTCAATGTCCTTCATTAAAGACTTCTTCTTCCCAGTAAAGACCTCAGATCCAACAGAGGACTCTCCATCAGACTCCAATGATCCAATAGTTCAGGGGAAATTCACACCAGCTCAACTATCACGCTATAACGGTCATGATGATCCAAGGATATTCATAGCTGTCAAGGGAACAGTGTTTGACGCATCAGCAGGAAGACAATTCTACGGTCCATCTGGCCCATACTCGAACTTTGCAGGGCATGATGCCTCGAGAGGTTTAGCATTAAACTCATTCGATTTCGACGTTATCAGAACAATCGATGAGCCAATTGATGAGTTAGAAGGATTAACTAAAGAAGAAAAAGAAGCCCTTGACGGCTGGGAAGAACATTTCAAGAAGAAATATCCAATCGTTGGACAATTGTGCCCACAATGAAGAGTTCTACAGCCACGTCTCTTATGACAAATTCTATTTAATGATTAGTGTTTCCTATTTATATTTATGTCCCATAGTTTTTTGTAGTGAAAATTTCTGTCCATTAACATATTTAAAACACATATAAGAATGTCCAGAATAACTCTAGACGACGTCACTGTCAACAACACCGGCACTCTAAAGACCATTAATGAGTACACTTTACCAACGAGATACGCTCCAGAGTTCTACAAAGACGCTCATACTGACGGATTTGCCCAATTAGCATACTATGGTGAAGTTCCAGTTGGTGCCATCAAGGCCAAATTAGTCGTCCCAACGAACAAATCAAGCTCAACAAGCGTGTATATTCAATCGCTGGGAGTGTTGGAAGCTTACAGACATCGAGGAATTGGTAAAAAATTGGTTGAATTTATCGAGGAAAGAACTAAAGAAGCTCATAGTCATGAATTATCATTACATGTTTTGAAAAGTAATACTCAATTGATTGAATGGTATAAAGCACAAGGATTTGAAATCGTTCAAGAGATTCCTGAATATTATAAAAATCATGGCTTAGAGGATTCAGATGCTGTATATTTAAGTAAAACCATTTAGAAATAACATAAAAAGTACATCTTTCATCAATGTGTAGTTTGGATTATTGTATTATTAACGATTGATATTTATTTAATATACACATATTCTATTCTGCTTCATCTTCAGTATCAGTGTTAATATCAGTGAAATCCTCTTCAAGATCACTTTCATCTTCATCACTACTTTGATCATCATCAACTCTTTTAAATTTTTCACCCTTCATAGATGCAACTGCACCTGCTAATGAATCTTCTTCAGGATCAGGAATATCATAAGCATCATCCACTTCTTCCACCTTTGGAGGATCTTGGACGTTCATGATTATACTTGTATCGATATCATTAGTGAAATAATCTAAAGATTTTATTATGACACGGAATTGATATTGACCAATTTCCTTTGGAGTTGGTTGAGAAATTGGGATTTTAAAAGTACCAACTTTGATTAAATCACCATTTAAATATTCTTCTTTAGTTAATTTCAAATTTGATAAATCTAAATTTTGGAAAATTGCTGGACTTTCTGCAATTTTACCATCTTTTTGTAATATAACTAATGCGATATAACTTGAACGTTTTAAATTTGGTGAATAATTTGAATAACTAATTGGTAATAAAGGTTGATCAGTGACTATTTTAAATGGATTTCTTAAAGTTTCTAAAGTATCTATTTCTTTCAATTTATCCTCATTGATTTTCAATTCACCTTTATGTTTTGCAGATTTAACAATAAATTTAACTGAAATATAAGAATTTGAAGCTGGAGTGACAACAGTTTCACCAGGAACTTTGAATTCAGCTTTTATTAATTGTAAATGTGGGATGTTTTCAGCAACTTTTAATGTTTCATTCAATTTTGAATCTTCTTTAATACCTAATGTAGTTTTAATATCATCATTTGATAGAGTTAATAATTTACCAATTTTAGAAATCGCACTCTTGTTAACTGAATCATAATCAACGTTTGGTAATTGTAATAAATCATTTTTATTACAATCTTTCAAAGCTTGTGAAAAATGTTTATAAGCTTGAACTGCCATCATTGTAACTTCAGTATTTCTAAAACTTGCTGAAATGTCAATTAAACCTAATAATAAAGCAGGAATTTTAGAGATTAATAATAACTCTTTAGATGATAAAGAATCATTTCTTTCTAAATAAGAGTTTAAAATTCTTAAAACTTCTTCATTGGAACCAAATTCTTTAAATTCTTCAGATATACTTAACCAATTCAAAATATCTGTTAATTTAACAATTTTTGAAGGATTATAATTCACTAATCTTTCAACAAAGTAACTAGCAGTTTTGTTATGGATTCCCTTTTTAGTGTAGGCTCTTGTATTATTCCACCACCTTGAAACGATTGTAGGTAAAACAAATCCAATGATCAAAATATATAAGGCCAATAAAATAGGTGTTGATAATTTCCCTTCAATCAAGAATTTTGGTAATGCAATACCATGGGAAGTTTCTTGCGGACCATCAGGGTGACCGTATTTTTCATAGTTCTCTTTAACTGTTTCATCAGTTAAAGCTTGATATGCTTTTGAGATTAAAACGAATTTATCTTCAAACTCTTGTCTTTCTTCATCAGTTGCATCATTTTTGATCTTATCAGGATGGAACTTGACTGATAATTTTCTGAAATGTGATTTGATCTCCTTTTCAGTGGAACCAAATTCGATATCCAAGATCTCATAAGGATCAAAACTATTTGAAACTGCTTCAATTTCATGATTACGAATGTGATAAATCAAACCACCCATGACCAGCCAACCGATGAGCATGAGCACATTCGGTTTAGTCCAGAAGCTCTTCTTCCTGTGCTGAGCTCTGAAGTCCTTGACACCTTTTGGCGTTGAGTCTGAGTCAGTGTCAATTGCACCATCGACTTCCACCTGCTGGTCTTCACCACCACCAAACAGCACACCGTACAGCGATCCCAGCGAGACGGGGACAACGGCCACAGAGACGACTGCGAGCACAAAGACGGGCCACGTCTCCGCCTTCTCGTCGTAGGAGTATCTTGAGTTCATTTCTAGATGGGAAATTCAGTCAACTTTTCACTTTACAAACTGTTTACGTGTTGGAAAGAATTGAAACTTTTCGCGGAAGTTTTTCAACTGTTTTTTTTATTTTATTTTTTTATTTTCAACTCTCGAGATTTTGTTTCTCTTTAAGAGCAAGAAAAATGTCTTTCAACAACGGAGGAAACTCAGGAGGAGTCCAGGTGGAGATCAGTGGGTGGCAAGGAGCGTCAAAGGACGACCTGCTGTCTTTTTTAGGGAGAAAAACTCGTATTATAGTGTCTAATGCCACTATTGAAGGTGATAAGGTCGTTGGTACGGTGCGTTCTAACTCAGATGCTGATTCTTTGATCAAATGGAGTGGTGTTAGATTTGCAGGTAACGTGTTGCGTATCAGCAAGAGATCTAGTCAACAGACTGCAAGCACAATTGAGTTGTTGAAGAAATTCCTTTACAGGAGATATAATGAAAGTGCCAAACTGTTAGATTTAACTAACATTGCAAGTGATTTAGAATTACAACAGAATGGGGTGTTTAACTCCATCTCCACTCAAAGTAAGATGTTTCCTGCACTTATGAAACTAGCATCTCAAGAACCATTCAAAGTTGAAAGTGTTTCATTGTCAGAGAACAACTTATTGGACATTTCTGGTATTACAACATTAGCACAAACTTATCCAAATTTAATAAATTTATCAATTTCAAATAACAGAATTTCCAAATTATCATCATTTGACATTTGGAAGAATAAATTCAAGAATCTAAGAGAACTAATCTTAGTTAATAATCCAATATGTACTGATAATAATTATAAAAATGAGATTCTTAAAAACTTCCCCAAATTAATACTATTAGATGGTATAACAATAAGAGATGAATTAAAATTAAACCAGATCTATAAACTACCAATAAATGCTAAACAATTTTTTTTTGAAGATTCTCAAATCCAAGAAATCTCAACACAATTCCTATCAAATTTTTTACAATTTTGGGATAATGATAGATCACAATTAATGCAACTATATCAACCAGAATCACAATTCTCATTAAGTGCAGATTCATCTGTTCCTAATGATGCACATCCTTCAAGTATTTCATTTGGTTATTATATCCCCATTTCAAGAAATTTATCAAGAGTTTCAAGTGAAAAGGCAAGAACAGCAAGATTAGGTAAAGGACCTGAACAAATTTATAAAATTTTCCAACAATTACCAAAGACGAAACATAAATTAACAGAATCACCTAATTTATATTCAGTTGAAGCATGGAGATTCCCACAAGTTAATGGATTTATAATATCTTTACATGGATCATTTGATGAGATTACCAAACCTGAAGTTGATAATTCAAATAATCATGGAAGATCATCAAATAGACGTTTTAATAATTCATCGTCAAACTCATCAAATAATAAATTAACACCTAAATCCTTTGATAGAACTTTCGTTATAGTACCAACTGCCACTGGATTAATCATCGCATCTGATTTATTAATAATCAGACCAGTGTCTAATGCTGATTCTTGGAATGAAACTAAATTATCATCTTTAAATCCATCAACTTCTTCAATCATAACGCCAAACGCATCAAACGTTCCATCTCAACCATCAACTCCAGTGCATAATAACACCTTGAATAACACAACTAATAATAACACAGACATTAATGCCATTGCACAAGGATTACAACTACCGGCGAATATCATGCCACAACAAAGAGAGATTGTCGCAAGGTTGCACGTTGAAACGAAATTAAATTTACAATTCACTTTGATGTTGGCTGAACAAAGTGGATGGAATTATGAAAATGCATTGAACAGTTTCACTCAAAGTAGAGCAGCTGGTCAAATTCCACAAGAGGCATTTATTCAATAGATCTATTGTATTGTTCAAGTTGTTGGTAATGTATATATACATTGTTACAATAAAAGATTGATTTAATTGTATAGTGATTATGTCACATAAACTCAGTTACACTAATTTACTATTAGATTTATAAAAAAAAATTCATATTCTATACACAAAAACATGCCCACATCCAAAAACAAATTAATATACAAGAATTATATATAAATTCTTGATTCTAGTAAAAAAAATTCACCTTCTTCAAACTTGTAATTTTTTCTCATTATCAACTTGAGAATCTTCAGAACTTTCATCAACCATGGCATTTGCTCTTAAATTAGCTTGATATTGAGAATCTAATTTATCTTGTTCATCTAAAACTTCAGTTTCAACTTCAGTTTGTAATTTAGCCAATCTTTCACTTTCTTCTTTAGCTTTCTTCATAATTGCAGCATAACCATAAGTTGATTTTAATCTTAATGGAGGACCCCATTTATCGAAAACCCATGGAACTGGAACCATAGCCAATGAAATGAATGCAAATAATGAAGTAGCCCAATCGATATGTAATTTTTTATACATTTGAACGATAAATAATGGGAAAACTGAAGCAACCATATATCTTAAGAAATTATTAGCAGCTAATGCAGAAGCTAATGATAATGGAGGATAAGCCATTGAAAAATAAATCATACAAGTGAAGAAGATTAAAATTAAACCAAATCCGAAAGGAACACCTGCAAGAACTGGTGAAATCCAATGAATACTATGTCTTGAAGTCCAAGCTAACCAAAATAATGAAATTGGTAATGCAATTGATCCAACTTTACCTAAAGCTAATCTTGTTTCTGGTGGATCAACGATTAATTTATTATTTTCATCACGTTTACCTCTTGTACCATCTGGATTTTTTTTAAAATATTTTGTTCTATCGATATAGATATAGTAAAAAGTACCTAGGATAAACCCAATCATAACACCAATGAAACATAATCCAGAAATACCTAATGACATATCATAAGTACCTCTGAAAATAATTGGATAAGCTTCGAAAAAACCGAATAAAACGGCATAAACGAATGAAATGTAGATTGAAAAAACCATAACGATTGGTTCAACGAATAACATCTTCATTGGAGTCATTAAAGTAACCGTTAAGATTAATTTAATAGTTTCACCTCTTGGGACTTTTGATTTTGCTAGTTTGATACCTCTTTTAACAGCTCTTCTTTTCAATAAAATTGGTTTATAAGTTTCTGGTAAAAACATAACTGGACCTAAGATAACACCACCAAACATTAAATTAACCCATAATGTCCATTTCCAACCTTTAGATTCTGCAACAAATCCACCAATGATTGGACCCAAAACTGGACCCATGAATGGAGCTAAACAAAAACTTGCCATTGCTAAACCCATATCTTCAAAATCCCAAATATCAGCAATAGTACCACCTGCAACAGCTAAAGCAGGGGAAGCGAAAAATCCTGAAAAGAATCTTAAAACTAAGATTGCAACGATATGATTAGATAAACCAACACCCATTGTTAATAACATTGAAATTGGTAAGGAAAGAATATAAATGATTCTTCTACCGTATAATTCTGATAATGGAGCAGCTAAAACTGGACCACAAGATAAACCTATTAAATAGAAAGTTAAACCAGAAATTGCTAATGTTTGTGAAACACGGAATTCCATAACGATATAAGGAACACCACAAGTGTATAAAGAAGAACCTAATGAGACGACTAAACAAATGAACGCAGTAGTCATTGTAATTGCCCATTTTCTTGTTCTTGACCAATTTTTAGGATCTTCCATATCTTCAGGACCATCCCATTCTAATTTTGCAGGATCAATACCATCATCTGGAACTTCAAGACCTTGATCTTGTAAGATAACTCTTTTAACGTCTTCTTTTAAAGATTGTCTTGAAACGGATTTTCTTGTTGCAGTTCTTGTTAAGGCCAAGTAGTAAGATTCAGATTGAGTTTTAGAAGCATCGAATTCATGTTCTTGAGGATTACCATAAATTGAGTCATCGTCAAAGGATTTATGGGATCTTGCAATTGATTCGATTGATTTTGTTCTACTTAATGGAGCTGGCATTGGAGAAGCAGCAGCCATTGGGGCAGCAGCACTTGCATCGAATGGAACTTCTTCTACATCTGAAGAAGATGGACTTGATTGAATGCTTTCATCAGATTTGTTGAAGTTTTGGTTGCTATTAGTATTATCATTATTATTGTTATTATTATTATTATTAGTTGAGGACTCGTTTTGGATGGTTGAAATGGATTCATTATCATTAGCGACAGTTTTGTTTATGGTATCATTATGGGCGTCGTCGTGGTCGTCTTCTTTATGAGTGATATGAGATTCAGCACTTTCGTAGTCTGTTGTCTGGATACTTGAACGACGAGTATCATTGCTAATTCTACTATTGTCACCAGTAGCACCTGATTGAGCAGCAGCTCTCAATGCTTGTTCTTCTTCTTTGGTAGAGCCGACCATTATGAGGAATTAGAGAATGATTTTGTTGGAAGAGGGAGGGAAATACGAAGTTAAATTGGAATCATTCAAGAGAATAATTGTCTTATTTATATTTTATAATTGAAGACATTTTTGAAATAATTTTTTCCAATGTTTGTTTCTGTGAGTTTCTGCATAAATTTTTGTTTTTGTTTTTTGTTTTTGTTGGAAGAGAATGAATTGACCGAGGAGCAAAATGGGGGAGAGTTGTGAGAGGGAGTTAAGAGAGAGAGAGATGATGCTGGTGGAAGTTGGTGGTAGAAGTGGTACAAGAGCCTGTCAGTCTATGGTGTCAGTGTTTAGTACGATGATATAAGTGTGCTTTGTAATAATAATATGTACTAATGAGTGATTGTCTCATTCGCTTAATATATAATTGCGAGACAGCCAAGTGGAAGTAGACAACCAGTTGGTCTATCAGCTCGGTTCTATAGGCCTTAAGTATTCAACCATGAGCTGACTATCCAATGTATAGACTCTATATATATCGCATCATAGGTGACGAGTATAAACACATGTGTACTATATAGAACATGTAGTACACACACTAGGTACTATCTATAGACAGATCTTCTTCAATCTTGGTTGCTTATACATCGTATCATTAAACTTAAACCACTTTTATCGGATAATTAACTAACCATGTTTATTATGGATGTAATGATATGGCAATTGCATATACACTAGATTACTATATATAGACTGATCCTGGCCTGAGTCCCCAACAATTGATTGATATTCCTATCTTTTTCATCATCAGAATTGTGTTGAGTTATCCATGGGGCACGGTTGCTACTCCCGACTTCCGACTAGCCCCGGCAGCCATCGCTCATGACCATTGGGCCCGCTTAGACTTTCCTCATTCATCACTCATAACCGTCATTTGATTACATAAGAATCTCGCTAAAACTTTCTAATCAAAGTACTTAAATCGGATTAACTTTATATTCAATCTCAAGATTAATGCGTGATAAAATTTATTTCAACTCTCAAAAACTTATAATAAACTCCAAAGTTCAAACCATCAACAGCACAATATTCCAAGTAATCCTGGTGACTGACGGGGGCATTGTGGAAATTCAATGACAAACTCAGATCTACCGTTAGGTGATATAATATATTCTTCCGTCAAACCAATATTCAAAATCTATTTCATTATAGCTTGTGGCTTTTACTTGGGGAAAAGAAACGTCATCACCGTTGACACTGCTAGAAATCTTAGTGATGTCGTTGTCACATTAGCTCTACCATGCCTATTGTTCAATAAAATGGTTAGTAATTTACAATCGAGTGATATAAAACAAATCGGTATAATTGGGTTAATATCTGTTTTGATGATGGCATTAGGTTGTATTGGTGGTTATTCATCTTATTTGATGAATAAACCTAAGTTTTGGAAAGGTTCTTCAATGGCTACCGGAATGTTATCAAATATTTCAGATTTACCAATTGCTTATTTACAAACTTTTGCAATTGGTGGGATAGCATTCACAGATGAAGAAGGTGAAATGGGTATCAGTTATATATGTGTTTTCACAATGTATCAAATTTTTTTCCAATTTAACTTGGGTTTAAATAAGTTGATTGGTTATGATTTCAACCAACAGAGTAAAAAAATTGAAAATGATTCAGATTCATCAGATCCTACTACTATCAAAGAAGAAGAAGGAGAAAGAGAAGATGGAGATTCAGATTATGGATCATCAGGTGGAATTAATAGTATTAACAATGATATTCAAGCTATTCCATTACATCAAGTAGCATCATCCAATGATTCACATTTATCAAGACATTTTTCACATACTTCAGCTTTAAGTTTAAGAAGACAAAAGACTCAAACTATTAATGATATAATTAATGAGTATTCAGAAGCTGATGCTTTGAGAAAAATTAATTCAAAAGTAAGACCAGGTCAATTCACTGAATTACAAGTAATTACACCAGATGATGATTCACATTCACCAAATGTTAAAAATCAATCAAAGTTTAAACAAATCTTTTTATTTTTTTTAGATAACATGAAAAGACCAATTTCAATAACTTTAGTCGCTGCAGTTATAATTGCAATGATTCCATGGGTTAAAGGATTATTCGTCACGAAGCAATCTTTTGTTCATATTCCAAATGCTCCAGATGGTCAACCTCCATTATCTTTCATCATGGATTTCACATCATATATGGGGAATGCAACAGTGCCTTTAGGTTTATTGATCTTAGGATCAACTTTATCAAGATTAGCAATTGGGAAAATGGAAAAAGGATTTTGGATAACTCCATTCGCAGTATCGATTTATAAATTGATAATATCCCCAATAATTGGAGTTTGTATCATTTTAGGATTATCTAAAGCTGGATTTTTCACAGATGATAATATTTTAAAATTTGTCTGTGTTATTGTTTGGTGTTTGCCCAATGCAACAAGTCTTATTTACATAACTGCATTCTATAGTCCAATTGACGATAATAGATATCAACAGATGGATTATTTAGCACTGACTTATATAATTCAATATCTAATGTTAGTCATTGCATTACCATTTTTAACTACATTTACAATGAAGGTGCTACTATGAGGGACAAACTAGTCATTATTTTTATTAATCATTATTTATTAGCATAGAGCTGTGTATAGTATACATTTACTAATAATCAATAATCACTTGTACAGTACAAAGTTATTGTGATATATATATCTCGCATAGCGTAAGTTACCAAAAGGGACGTTTTAAAAATTCATCACAGTTCAGTATGAGGTATCGCTTTCGAATATTTATCTTGCACCCTTTTCCCCTCCGTTCATCAATCTGTGACACTAATGAAGCAGTGAATAAGAATGCTTTTCTTTTAGTTTATGATTATTTTATTTAAGAAGGAGAGAGTGAAATATTTAGTGGAAAATTTTCATATTTATAGCGGTTGGTGATTGGATGTTATGGATACTACTGTATAAAAAAGAATTGTGGATTTGTTTAGGTCAAAATGTGACACAATTTTCAATACAATTTGCATTTCACAAGTCATTTAAAAGAGTTTCATGCAGTAGTACAGACCATAGATATACTCATAATCAATCACACGCATATATATACCCAAAAGAAAGGATTGATTTTACCAACAAGGTGAGACTACATCATGGGTTTACTTATTAAACAGATCATTGATGGTGCAGCACACAAACAGAAGTTCCGCAAAAGGAAAAGAGTTCGTATAAGCGAAGGTGAAACAACAAGACCTACTCATCCATATAATACTGAGACATTGGGCCGACCAGTATCGTCACTGAGAAGAAGAAACGCTAGGAGATGGAGAAATGCTGATGTTCCTAGATTTGTTCATGTATCCGATAGAACCCACAATAACAATAATAACAATGACAATAATGATAATGATGATGATAACGATGGTGATATTAACTCTCGGGAGTTTAGAGAAAATTTAGAATCTCTGGAATCTCGAGCTTCTTCAATTAGAAGAAATCTGGAATCTGATATGAATTCAATAAGTTCAAACCCATTCAGTCGTTCCAATAGTGAAGGTGCACAAAGAAATATAATCTCCATTATCACTAACAATGGTACTGATCAAAGAAATAGTCCTAGGGCCATCAGTTTAACTGATCAAAGAATGAGATACGAAAATCAAAGACGTGAAAGATCAATGAGAATTAGGCTTAGAACTAGACCAATTAGTAGCACCAGTGAAGATCATGAAAGTGATAGTTTACATGTTGTCGATAGTAACATAAGAGGAAATCAGGAAGATGAAACTATAGGATGGACAAGAAACGTTAGAAGAAGAGTCGAGCCAGGCGGTGGTACTTTCAGAATTATGAGATCTATCCAATCAAGTGGAGAAAATAGAGAAGGTGTGAGCGAAAGACACGATCCATTCAGTGACAGTAATGAGGGGCAAGATACAACAGTTGAGTGGATTCCTGTAAATTCCACTAATAATGATAACGAAGATACAATAAATGAAGAGGCCCTTTTACCAGATATAAATAGTCATAATGATTCAATTTTCAGCGAGACAATACCACCAGAAATAGGAGGAAGTAGAGAGGTTTGGTCTCTGGTTGATGATGAGTTCATTATTGAAGATTATGACTTATGAATTACATATGGTCATTTTATACATGGATAATGGATAAATAAATTAATCCGAAATATCGGAATGAAAAAAAAAAGTTTCACCCAAAATGTTCAATTCATGAAACTATTATAATAAAATATTCAATTACAACTTATTCCTTTCTTCAACAAATTGTGGTCTACAAACACATCAGCTACTCGCTCATAAACAAAATCACCCATACACATTCATATTCCCAAGAAAGTTTACTCAATATTCGTTTATCAATCAACTTAGAGTACCCCAGACTCATCGACTAAAAGTTAAATAAATCAAACAGACACGTTCATTCAAAAAAAAAATGCAAGAAACTCATCCAATCCCAGATGAAATTGACTATGAGGGGCTTCCTGAAGGTGCCACTCTTGTTTCACAAGCAACAGCTGGTGCATTTGCTGGTATATTAGAACATACGGTAATGTATCCTATTGATACGTTGAAGACAAGAATGCAAATCTTGAAAGACACAGCCAAGCATGAAATCAGTGGATCTGTTTTGAAAAACGTATATCATATCTCCAAAACAGAAGGATGGTTATCATTATGGAAAGGTGTTACATCTGTTGTTATTGGTGCAGGTCCTGCTCATGCTGTTTATTTCGGAACATATGAGTTAGTTAAGAAACAATTGATCAGAAATCATAATGATAGTAACATTCTAGAGATTGGTATTGCTGGTAGTTCAGCTACAATCACTTCCGAAGCGTTAATGAACCCATTTGATGTTATCAAACAAAGAATGCAATTGTATGAAGGTGTCGAAAAACGTAATGTTTTCAGTATCATCAAACAAGTGTATGTGAAAGAAGGATTAAAGAGTTTTTATTCAAGTTATCCAACTACTATAATGATGACGATCCCATTCACAGCAATGAATTTCATCGTTTATGAAAGTTCCATCAAATTAATCAATCCAAAAGGTGATCATGATCCTTTGAAACATTGTCTTGCAGGTGGTGTTGCAGGTGGTGTTGCAAGTGCAGTAACTACTCCATTAGATGTTGTTAAAACTTTTTTACAAACTGATGGTGCTGATTTGAAAATCACAAAATTTTCAGAAGCAAGTAAATTGATTTGGAAATTAGAAGGATTTAATGGATTTTGGAAAGGTTTAAAACCAAGAATTATTTCAAATGTTCCAAGTACTGCTATTTGTTGGACTGCTTATGAGATGGCTAAATATTATTTGTCTTAGAAATCGAGAGTGTTTTATATGAATAAACTATATAGATAATTTATTTTGTTTGTTGTAAATCCCTACTTGTATGGATCTGTCATTTTCATTAAATAAATAAATAAATACACAATTTGAGATTATATATAAATTTTCTCATCTTGGTGAAGATGTTGCCTTTTCATACACTTGACAATAATCTTTAAAATCACAATATTTACATTTTTCATTAGCATTTTTAAAAGTTGGTTCAATTGGAGTTGGATTTTTAACACCAGTCCAAAATTTCATTGAACTTTCATTATTCATCAACAATAAATTTTCATCGTATTTGAATTTAACTTCTTTGAATAAACGATCTTGATAATAGTATTGAAGTCTTAAATCTTCATCATTTATCATCTGTGAGATATTGGTTAATAATTGAGCATTTCTTAATATGAAATATTTTATTGAGATTCGTTGTTTCCAATTATTCAAAAATGGTTTCAATGATGGTGATGTTATGTCTAAAACTGATGGATGATATGGATTTTGTCTTTGTTTTAAATATTCATGGATCGTTTCACCTTGTTGAGTTAATCTGAAATCATTGATGAAAATGTTTTCGAATTTATCTAGTATTGAAATCATCAAATTTAATGGAAGTGATGAATTTATATTGATTCCTTTATATTCGAAAAAAAGTTCAATTAATTTAATTGAATCATTTAAATTATTAAACTGTTTTAAAAATTTATTATAATACATGATTTGTAATTTAGAATTCTCAATGACTGAATTTTGTCCAGGTAATGTTGGAATTCTTCTTGTCTTAACATCAATAACAGATAAGTTATTTTTAGGTAGTCTATTTCCTGTTGTTTCTTCAACTAATTCATGAATGTCTTCGATATTTGAATTTGATACATTTCTCAATTGAAGATAATCAATCATACCTGTAATTGGTAAAAAATCATCCATGTCATTCTCCTTTTGAATATCTAGAAACTCACCTGTCTTCTTATTAACAAATCCAAATATATATAACTCTCTAGCTTCACCTTCAACTAATAATGATCTTAATCTTATTAAATTATCAAACAACCATCTGAACTCAATAATTGCAGCCAAATCAATAGGTTCATATTCTATCACTGGTATTTCCTCTTCGCGTTCATACTTGAGTTGTTCTTTTGCAAGTTCAGAACTTTCTATGACTTCAGTGTTTAAATCTGTGAACGGTTCAGAAGTTTCTGAAGATTTAACTTCCAAATCACTATCTTCCAAATCACTTTCTGCTTCATTTCCAATCAAATCATCAATTATTTTGTCTTCAGAAGTTTCAACCTCAATGAAAGGTTCCTCTTCTAACAATTCAACACCTTCTATCCCATCAATCGTGGTAAATTCAACATGGGGATGCAATGAAGTTTCTAATTCTTCATGCAATTTCGTACCAGAAGTCATTTCCTTTGATTTCTGAGAACTAACTCTTGAATAAATTCGATAAAAATCTCTCAATTCACACCAAGAGTGAGTCAATAACTTTGTCACTGATAGTCTAGGAAACATAGAAACTGGGATCCTTGGTTTCACGACAGGATATGGGTCCATAGTTTCTATTAGTTTAGGAACATCAGATGTCAAATATACTTCAAATGGTGATGGTATTGATTGATCTGGTGCCTTCAAGGCTAGTTTTCCCTTTGAATTCAAAGGAATGAATTCTTTGATGTTGGTGATAGATTCTGGTAAGACAGGACGGGCTTTAGCAGCTTCTAGTTTCTTATTCTTATTACTTTTCAAGTTTTGAAAGAATGGCGATGACTTTATGCTAGATCTTTCTTCTTCTCCTAAACCGAACGATGGGATCACTGGGGGCACATTCGAAGTCAAGGGCAGTCTGAGAGCCACTTTCACCAACTTCATATAGATCTTTGACAGCAACAACGACTAAAATCTAACAGTGAAAAGATAATAATGGTCTCTTTAAGTACTAAATAAATCTTTGTAAGAGAATCAGATCGGTTTCATGTTTGCAATTGTGATTTCCCGTTCGGGAAGTCAACAAAGGCTCGACTTTTTTTTTATTTTAATTTTTGTTTACATTTCAATAAAAACAATTCAGTAAAGAAGAAAATACTGCCCAATTCGTTAGAAATGGATCCTGAAGCTGATAATTTAGTCGGAGGGAAAGTTATTGACAACGACGGTGACTTTTCGGTGACTGATGTGCCACTGGATAAAGTCAATGCAAACGATGAGTTGGTGGATGTTGGTCAGGAGGAAAATAACAATCAAGAGAATATAGTTGCGGATAGTGTCAATGCTGATTCTCATAAGCACAAAGATGAGGATGCAGATGCTAGCTATGGCGAAGATGAAGATGCAGAAGAAGGAGAAGGACATGACGATGATGATGATGTACCTGAGGAAGATGAAGAAGAAGAAGATGATGATGATGAAGAGGAAGAAGATGAAGAAGAAGATGAAGAAAGAAATAACAGAAAGACTAACAGAAAGCGGTCATCAACACCAAAAATCAAAGAAGAAACCGAACGACTGGAAGAAGAAGAAGACAAAGAACAACAAGAAAATAGACAGGAGCCAAACCTAAACATAAATTCATCAACAACTGGAAAAGAGGACAATACAGACGAACCATATGTTCCTCAAACTCATACCATTGTCATTCCTTCTTACGCTGCATGGTTTGACTTTCAAAAGATTAATAAAATTGAAAAAGAATCACTACCTGAATTTTTCACAAATAACAATCCTTCTAAAACACCAACATTATACGTTAGATACAGAAACTTCTTAATTAATGCATACAGACTAAATCCAAATGATTACTTAACCGTGACGGCTGCAAGACGATCATTAGTTGGTGATGTTGGTACAATCTTAAGATTGCATAGATTTTTATCTCAATGGGGTTTAATTAATTATCAAGTTGATGCTGAACTTAAACCAAAACCTGTTGAACCTCCATACACTGGTGATTATAAAGTTTCATATGATGCACCAAGAGGGTTATTCCCATTTGAACCATATAAACCACCTCTAGAAAATGAAAAAATAGAAAAATTGAAAGAACTTGTAGGTTTGAAAAAAAGATCAATAGAAAATGATGAAGATAGTAAAGATGGAAATGAATCGAAAAAAATCAAGGAATCTAATGAACTAAATGGTAAAGACAAAGAAAATATAAAATTAAATATCTCTAAATCTATTAATGATGGATGGACTAAAGAAGATTTGAAAAAGCTTTTGGAAGGTTTAATTGAATTTAAAGGTGATTGGAATAAAATATCACAACACGTTGGTAATCACACAGCTGAACAATGTATTTTAAGATTTTTAAAATTACCAATTGAGGACAAATTTTTAAGAAATGACAATGAAAATGATGCTAACAACATTTTAAAATATGCTCCATATCTGCCATTCAATCAAGCTGATAATCCTGTACTATCAACACTAGCATTTCTAACTTCCTTAATTGATCCTGAAATTGTTAGGAAAACCACAGAGAATGCGATAAAATTCATAGATGAAAAAGATGTTGATAAAACAGTCGAAAAAGAGTTACAAGAAGAAAGCACAAATGCTTCATTACAAGAAGTTGGTAAAATAGCGTTCTCTACTGTTGGAGTGAGATCACATATCTTCAAATCAAATGAAGAAATTGAAATGAATAAATTAACAAATGTGATAGTAAACACTCAGTTAAATAAAATTGATTTGAAATTGAAAAAATTAGAAACAATTGAAGAGAATTTAAGTCTTGAAAAAAAAACAATTCAACAAGAAAAGGAAGAATTATTCCTTGATAGATTATCTTTTGCCAAATTAACAAATTCAATAATATCAAAATTAGATGATTTGAAAGAATCGATCAATAATTCACCTGACTCAATTGATACCAAAATCACTGAGATTAAAACACTGTTGAGTAAGAATCCAAGAGATGAAATCAACTCATTCAATGAATTTTCTAAAAGTTTGGAGAGTGAAATTAGTAATGAAACGAATAATAATGGGAATAATGAAGTTGAAGAAGAAGATGATTTGAAACCGATCAGTATCGAAACACCGCAAACTTATCGTTATTGGAGTGGTTAGAGATTTATAAAATTATTTGTATTATACGTTAATTTATATATGCCTTGTAGTACTGATGAGTGTACAGTGTACAGTGTATAGTGTATAGTGTATATGGTGCTTTATCTTGATGGTGTCTGGATGAGATTATATCAATATTCGTTTCTTTAATGCCTGTTTTGATGCTCTCAATAGAGAGAAGGTGGGCACTAAACATACAATGAGTGAAGTTAAAGACCCTCCACAAGAGTTGCTGGAAGAGGTTGATTTTACAACTAAGATACAAGAGATCAAAACATTGCAATTTCAATCAATTCAAAATAGAAAAGATTTAGCTTCAAATACCAAAAATTTTCGAAAATTAACATCTGATGAATTGAAACTAAAAGAGTTCAAGTCATTGTTGAAACAGTATCAGAGTGAGATTGATTCGTTGACTAGAAGATGTGCTGTCTCTGAAGAATTCATCATTAAAGCCAATGAAATTAATGAAGTCAAGAAAAACAGTTTAGAATCTAAAGAAGATGAGGCAACTAAGGAAAAGGAAAAAGATGATCTTTTGAATAATGAGTTAGAATTGAAAGAGGAGAGAATAAATCAATTATTAATAACAAATGAAAACTTGATGGATGAATTGAAGAAATCCAAGATCAATTCCAAAAAAATTGAAAATGATTCAGAAAATGATAATACTGTCAAGTTAAACGAATTAGAATTTCAGAACATTCAATTGATAAATAAACTTGATCAATTAGAACAAAATAATAAAGGATATCTCAATAAAGTCACTCTTTTGAATAAATCATTAGATAATTTAAAGAAAGAAAATGAAGAATTGATTGAAAATTTGAAAAAAGTTAAAGATTATGATGAAATTAAAACTGAATTGATAACTTTACGTTTGATTTCATTTGGTGGAAATGGTATTAATGAAGGTAAGAATTCATTTGATGATTCTGATTCAGAAGAAGAAAATGATGATGAAGATGATCAAAGTAGTGTGAGTAATATCAATAAAGATGATAATCAATTAGATGAGATTTTAATTTCAAGAAATAAGAAGTTGAATGATGATTTGATAAAATATAGATCAACTCAGGCAGAATTTGAAAATAAAATAAAATCATTAGAACTCAAATTAAATGAATCAAATTCAATAATTTCTAAATTGAATGAAACTAATTCAAACTTAGAAAATGAAATAAATCAAATTGATAACTCAATTTCAAATAACAAATTTGATACAATGAGTATGATTTCAACTTATAGTAGAAAACCTAATGTTATGGGAGGTCCTAACACAAGTGGACATAGAAAATTATCACCAGCTTCTTCTATTGCAGGTGGAATAATTGATGAAGAAAATGAAGCATCACATAATTCGTTATCAGTCTTACCAATCATTACATCCCAGAGGGATAGATTCAGATCTAAAAACATTGAGTTAGAATCTCAATTAAAGAAACAAAACATGATAATTAATGAATTAAAATTGGAAATAACAAAATTGAAAAAAAGTAATACGGAATTGTTTGAAAGAACAAGATATTTATCATCATTCCAACAAGGTAGTGTAAATAGATTTAATAATAATAACAATGATGTTAAAAATAATATAAAAGATCATGAAAATCAACTTGAAAATAATTATGAAGAATCTTTACATCCATTGGCTAAATTCAGGCAACATGAACAAGAAAGAATAGCATCAAAATTATCACCATTAGAGAGAATATTTTTAAGTTTTGCTAAGGCTATTTTAGCTAATAAAACAAGTAGAGTATTATTTTTGATCTATTGTTTTGGTTTACATTGTCTAATCATGTTAATGAGTATCTATGTAATGAGTTTACATGGTACATTAACCCCAGAGGTTGGTAAGATTGATAAGACTGCCACAAAGATTCATTGATACATTTAATAAATATAACACATTTGGCCAACATTTAATCACAATGTAGTAGATTCTTTTTCTTTTTCTTAAAAGTTATATATCAACAAATATAAAATTCAAACTACAATTCACTTCATAATGATGTTATTTTTCACTTGTTCTTTTCTGTACATTAAAAACAACACCCAACTTATATAAAACCACATTAAAAATTAATATAAAAAAATTTGAAAACCAATTAAAAATTCTTTTATGGGATTAAATCTAAGCAGAGATACGTTTTTGAATGGTAGCTAATCTACCTCTTTGTCTTGAAGATAATCTAGCAACTTTTTCTGGAGCTTTTTCAACTGATTCTTCTTTTTCAGTTAAGATTAATTCAATATGGGAAGGAGTAGATTGGTAAGCATTGATTCTACCGTGAGCTCTGAAAGTTCTTCTTCTTTGTTTTGGAGCATGGTTAACTTGAATGTGAGAGACGTATAATTTAGTTAAATCTAAACCTTTGGCATCAGCATTTGAAGCAGCATTAGTCAATAAGTCTTGGACGAATTTGACTGATTTTGCAGGCCATCTAGCTTTGGTGACACCGAATTCTTTACCTTGAGCGGTTCTACCAATGGATGAGTTGTATCTTCTGAATGGAATAGCTCTTTCATGTTTAACAACTTGGGCTAAGTATTTTTGAGCTTTTTCTAAGTTCCAACCGTTGATAGCTTGGGCAGTTTCTCTGGTGTTTTTGAATGAAACACGTAAGTATGAACCACGAGCAGAGGCAGATTTAGCTGGGTTGGTGGAGGTAGCACTGTAACGAACCATTGTTGGATATTTGTATAGGCCTTTTGAGGTGGATTATTACGATATGTTTTTATTTTCATTTTGTTAATAATTTTTCACCGAGATTGAGGGGTGGTGATTGGATGTAGTGGTGGGACTGTTGGTGTTAAGTTGGTGTTTAGATGATATAGCTAGGGCTTTTCTACATCACGTGGTTTAATGTATTAGGGCTCCATTTCAGGTTTTAATTAATTATTGCCTTTTTGATTGTTTAAACACTCTTATGTATTATTGATAAACAGATATACACACCCAGAAAGATGCAATTTACATCACTAACCTCAGTGGTGCTCACCCTGGGACTTCTCACGCGGTTGACGACAGCATTGGACTGCACAAGAAGCCCATTGGATAATTATAGATTGAAAGATGTATTTTCAGATTTGAGCTCAAATTCACAAATTCATGATACACCACCTTCAAAAACCAACGTTACATGGTATTTCAACTTATGTGACCAAGTATCAGATCTAGTGCCTGAGTGTCCTAAACATTCTCAAATTTGTGGGATCCAAGAGGTTTCCTTACCTGGACAAGAACCATTTAAGACCCAAGTTATCTCATTTGGTAATGGATTAAGTTATAACGTTTTAGATTTCAATGAAACTGATTTGATTATCAAACTAGATGAATCTTCATGGGGTTCTAATTCCATTAATGCTAATTTAAATTTACATTGTACTGAAAATGATGAAATTACAGAAATTAAATGGAATGACGTTACTGGAGAATTTGAGTTGAATTGGAACACCCCAGCTGCTTGTTTGAAAACAAATAAAAATGTTCCTCCACCACCTAAAGATGATGATCCAAAGAATCCAAAAGATGATGATTCATGGGGTTGGTTTACTTGGTTATTTATTATATTAGTTTTAGTGTTTGGTACTTATATAGTGGCAAGTTCATGGATTTCCTCATCAAGAACACCAGCTGATCTTGGGGATGCATTCCATGATTTCGTAGATACTTTGAAATCATTGCCTGCTTTAGTTAATGAAATGATTCACAAAATTATAGGATCCAATGATAGAGGTGGTTATAGTGCAGTATGATGCTAATAGTCTTTTGTATCATTAAAAGAATCAATATGTTATTATTAATATATAGCTATGTACTGAATACCACATCATTCATCCAACTGTTTACCAGTAAGTATAGATTGCATTGATTTGGCTGTTTTTTCAACAGATAATTTAAGATAATCACGTTTTATCTTCAAAGCTCTCAATTGATCTTGATTCGACGTTTGGTCTTTCTCTAGTCTTTCAGTGTATGTTTTGGAAGGGATCTGTACGAACACTTTACCAACACCTTCCCAAACGTTATCAGATGGGTTTGTTGATGAGTTTATTTCACTGACTGTTGCTTTTAGAAGTCTTTCGTTTGCTTCCTTTTGGTTGACTTGTGCGTTTGCAATTTGGAGAGCTGCTGAGTTTTGCTTGAGCTGTGTGTCCATCTCTAGCAGGATCTTCTGTAGGGCTGCTTGATTGACTGACATTGTTATAGTGTATCGATCTGTTATTGTTTTAGTTGTGTTAGTTACACAGATTTATTTCGCTGAAAAATAAACATTTTCTACTACATTTATGACCCATATCACAGGATGTTCAGAAATATCAGATTGATTTCATTGAGAAGAAGCTATGCATCATCACCATTAGGTAAAGACACCACTGTTGAACACAACATCGTCTCAGAATCCAACAGATTGTCTAAAACATTGACTAAATTTTGGGAAGAAGTTGATATTAAACCAGTCAATAATGGTGAATTATTACAAATCGAACTAGACCATAAACCGTTACGTACACCATTAGGTAACCCATTAGCTGTTCCTGCTTCCCGTGCCCTGTTGGCTAATCTAATCAAACACGAATGGAGTTCATTGGCTACTTTAAATATCAAACCACATTCACTACCATTAACTTCATTGACCTCAAGAGTTATTGATTTGACTGAAAGTGCGAAAGATCCAATGATTTCTGCTAAAGTTGGTGATAAACCTTCAATCATCAACGATCTTTTGAGATATTTGGATACTGATACATTATTAGTTTTCTCACCAAAACATGAATATGAAGGAACTTTACGTCAAGCACAAGAAGAGTTATATAGACCAATTACTCAAAAAGTTGAAGAGTTATTAGATGTTAAATTAACTGAGTTAGATTCAGATAGAGATGGATTGAGAGGAAATTCACAGACTGAAGAAACCAAATTGAAAGTGACTGAATTTTTAAATGGGTTAAATTATTTTGATTTAGTTGCGTTGGAAAAAGTTACATTAAGTGCAAAATCTTTAATATGTGGATTATTAACAGTTTTAAGTAAAAGTAAAGATTTAAAAGACATTGGAATTGAGAGAACTATTGAAGATATTGCAAGAGCTGCAACTTTAGAAGTTATTTATCAAACTGAAAGATGGGGTGAAGTGGAAGATACTCATGATGTTGATTATCAAGACATTAGAAGAAATATCTCAAGTGCAGCAATTCTTTCATTTGAAGAAAGAAAATAACGTGTATATAATTGTATATAAAGTTCATATATTCACTCTAGATAGATTGAGGGAAAATACATGTGTGTATATGATATTAAATTTATTAATTTATGGTCTCTATGTATAAATAAGTATTCATTCTAAGAAGTTATAAATTTCAGTACATGCTTTATTATTTCTAAATTCCAATAGATATTTCAATTCAACGTCATCAATTGGATTAAACACCAACCCTGATTTTCCAATTCTTTCACAATCAACATTTTTGATAATTAAATCCAATTCAATATCTTTGTTCAATTTATCAACATAATTGATTTTAAATTTTGAGAATTCTTCATTTGTTAAATTTGAATAGATGCTAAATTGTCCAATTGAAACAGGAATCCAATCGTTATCTTCATCTAATTTATGTAATTTGATCTTAATATCTTTTTTCAATAATAGATTTTGTAATTGTAATGATGATGTGGAATTATTTGACGGAGTTTTAACACTTATGGTGGATAATGAAGATTGATTATTGGTATATAAGGGACAGCCTAATGATGTGATATCTTCATGTAAATTATGGATTGAACTCATTGAAGTTGAACTTGAAGGTAGATTTTCAAAAATCTCACTTGTATACGAATCACTTAATTTTAAAGAGGAATTATTTGAAGTTGTTGATTGTTTTATAGTATTGTATTTCACAATTTTATTCAATTGATCATAAACTTCATTGATGGTTGATGAATTTAAGCAACGTAAATTCAAGATAATTTCAATTTTAGAATTGATTGATTCAAAGCAACGAATTTGTAAATCTTTTGCATTTGATTTACTAAAAATAAAAGTTTTAGCATTTAAAGGAATTATCATTTCTAATTGATTAGAATTGTTTTCATTGTTATAAAATGCAACATAAAATTTATTATCTGATTCATCGTTCATGAATTTTAAAACATTTTTATTAATGTTGGAAGATCCAATGATTTCCCATTTATTAATAGTTGAACTCCATTTAGATAATAACGTTGAACTTTTGATGACTTTAATGACATTACATGAATTTAATAAGTTTGTTTCTTCAAGTGTGATGGATTTATTGGAATTATTTGAATTAACTGGTGTTGTTGAGAATGGTGATGGTAATTCTTGAGTCAATGAAGTTGCTGATGATGTGTTTATTGTTAATTGTTTGAAATTTCTATTTAGTGAAGCCATTGAATTATTTGGTTTGGATATCAATGATTCTGAATCTATTGATTCAGTAATGGAAATTGTAGAATTGTTTATACTCTTGCCATTTGAGATAGTTTTAGGTTTAGATGTTATTTCAAGTGATGATTGTTCTGGTGATTCAATCAAAATATTTGTTTTATCTTTAGAATCTTTCTTTGGAACTAAAATATCAAAATCAGTACTCTTATCACTTGATTTTTTGAAAAAGTTAAAAATTGATCTTCTTCTCTTTAATGTTTTTGTCTTTTCAAATTGTAATGGTTGTTTATATTTATCAAATTTATCATCATTGACTTTATTAGTACTATTAGTTGAAATAATAGATTCTGAAGATTTTATAAATTTTTTAGAATCTTCATCATTTAAGGTATCATATGAGCCATTATTACCAGTAATATCATGAATTTTCATACTAACTTTATCACTGTCATTGAGGTTGATGGATGGAGTTATATCGAATAATGGAGATCTTTGATAAGAAGCAAGTGATCCCAAAGATTCATGTTTAATACTGTTTGATTTTCTAACCATATGATTAAGATTCTCATCATTAATGATTTTAAATCCACAACCTACTTTATCCTTCTTTAAAGTGTTTAAATGATGAAATGAATCATGGAAAGTGTTCGATTTGTTATTCAATTGGGTGATTGTTTCGTTCCATCTTTGCATTTGTTCTAATTCTGGACATCTAAGGTATATATCAATGGTTGAACCATCAACATAATCATCTAATAAGTTGGAAGAAGAAGATGGGAATGAAATAGTCTGTTGAATATGAATTAATTGAGAATCATTTTGTAAGACATTAAATTCATTGATTTTTAAAATTGGAAACATTAATGATCTTCCACTTTTCAAAATCTTACAAAATGCTAAATGATTTGAATTTAATTCAATCAATTCAATAATTTGTAAATTATTAAATAGCTTGTTTGAGTTATGATGTTTTAAAGAATGAAATAATTGAAATTCAAAATAATCCCTTTTCATAATTTGGTCTGTTTTAAAGTATGATAATGTTGCATTAGCAGTATTGGATAAATCAACAACTTCATTGAATTTGAAATGATTCAAATCGATCGCTTTGTTTTCAGATTCTATTTTATTCTTAGCAATAGTCAATAAATTGTACAAATTATCAGTTGTTCTTTGATCTAGTTCAAAAGATTGACCTAACAACAGCAATGACTTATAAATTTGATTGATTCTTATCAATGGGCATTTCAATAGTTTCACCTCAGGTTCAATCAAATCTGAATTTAGTTTAAATAAATCAATGTATGATTTATAACATGGTATGAAATGAGTATCTAACCATTGATATAATTTGTTGATTGAGAAAGCATCATCCCTTAATATGTACTGATTCAAATGATTGTGAGTTGTGATTAGTTTTTTGATTATTGAAGATTGGTGGATAATGAATAAGTTTTGGAGTTGAGAGTTGTACGATTGTTCTGATTTTTGAAAGTTTGTTAACCAAGATGAATTATCATCAGAGTAAATGGAGAATGACATTATGTGTAAATCAATGATATTGTGTAGATAATGGGAATGAGTGTAGTGGAAAGAACAGAAAGAATTGGAAGTTCAAAATTTTCTTAATTGGTAAACACGCAAAGTTCAAACAGTTTTTCATCAAAATTTCACTTAATTTGTTCCTATAAATCCTTTGAAATGTATGTAATATGTATAGATATGCAGGTAAACGCATGTAAATGTAAACAAAACACGAAATTTTAAAGCGTGTCACTTATATAATAATTACGTAACAAATACACTTTATACTTTATACTTTTATATTTAGTCTTATCACAAGAATATCTCACATTCAAGCCTTCGTAACTTTCTTTTTAGAGGATTGAATCAAGGTCTTGATGTCCTTCAACTTGGATTTCCAATGGATCAAGTTAGATTTTATCTCAGACCAATTTTCCTTAGTCAAATTATCTGGAATTAATAAAATTTTATAAATTTGAACAGATTTGCCAACTTGATTCAATTTAGCAATTAATAACCCTTCATTGATGGCATTGAATAAGAAATTTTCCAATTCTTCATCGGTGGAGATGTTTAAACTCTTTTGTAATTCAGCATAAGTGATTGTTGAAGAATTTGAAGATAATGCCAATTTAGCTAATGATAAGTATTTATTTTTAATTATGATTAATTCTGTGTTTAATGAAGATTGAGTGATGGATCTTACTTCTGTTTCGAATTCCGGTGGTGATAATGTTTGGTAATCGGAAATTAATTTATATAATTCATTTGATTTAAAAGTTTCTTCATCGTTGATAATGGAGGATAAATCAATATTTTTCTTGGAATTTAAGAAATTTAATAGATATCTAGTGATGAATTCGTCATCGTTTGGATATAATTGGATCAAAAATTTCAAAGTGGATAAAGATTTTGATTCGTTAATTGATTGAATTAATTCAGAGTATTTTGATAGATTAGATTTTAATAATGGGATTGAAGGATCAGAGCCTAATAATTCTGATAAATCTAACGATGGTAATGATTCTAAATTAGAGTTATTGGATTCGATGTATTTTAGAATAGAATCAAATAAGTAATTTTTAAATTCGTAATTCTCAGGGTTTATATAGTTGAAAACATTTGATAATATAGATAGAATTGAAATTGATTTTAAATGCAATGATTTTTTAACGCTTAATTTTGAAGTTGAGGTGGATTGAGCTGAAGATACTGATTCAATTAAACTTGATAAGAATGGTTTGATCAAGTCTTCAAATGATTCACTATTAAACGAAAAGATGTAGATTATCAAGTTAGCAACGGACTCCAATTCCTTTTCAGGGATGGCGACTAAATATTGAGACACGTTGTTGGATAACTCTGTGAATAGTTGTTGAGTGAACTCTACTTCTTCATCTTCTTCATTGCTGAGAACAAAAGAGTTGACTGTTGAGACGTAATCGATGCCGGAGTTGTAGTGATCAATGATTGTGGCTAGTTCCAGCACAGAGTCTGAGAGCGAGTTATCGACGACTAAATAAGACTGACCAGGCATGTTTTGCTATTTGACTTTGCTGACTTTTCATTCTTTGAATAAATTTTTTGAAAATTTTTAAGTGAAAAAAAAGAGTTTCGAGGGTCTAGTCACGTGGATGAAGTCGGAAGTATACTGATTAGACCCTCTACTGACTAAAGATAGTGAAGAAGTGGCAGTGGTGAGACTCTGGTGGACTCTAGGCAGAACTACACTGGTGATGTCTCTCTATATACTCTCTATTCCATACTCCTCCTCCACCATAAAAGACCCACTCAATTCCACCTGAAAAAAACCCTCCGAGAGATCTGAAATCTCTAAAATTGTTCACACGAAACCAATTTCTTTCACTACAAATCTCAACTCTCTTCAGTTCCGACTTCCCTCCCATTAATGGCCCTCAGAAACGTCCTGCAAGGCCTCTCACGGTACATTGGCATCATCAGGGCTCGCATCCCCGTCACCTCACAGAGGTTCAAGTCTCTGCTCCTCTTCCTCTTGTTCTTCATCCTAGCTTTTCAAGTGATACTGTTAACATCTGGAAATTCCCAAAAGTCGTACAGTTCCCAAAACCCTCCTAAATTACTCGTCATTGACAAGGATGTTACTATGTCTAGCCACTACTCACACATCTTGAAGAAACACACCGAAAGATTTGCAGGCCTACCAATCAATGAAAAATGTAACATCTATTTCGATGAACTATATAGAAAGGATCATGATTGGGATCTGGCTATTGATCTGAATAAAGATTACAACAAAGCTGCGTTTGACAAGAAGAGATACATTGAGGATAGAACTAAGGAATACAAAAAAGAGCACAACGATCAAGAACCAGATGAAGGTCAATTAGCTGAATTTGAATTAGAGTACCAAAGAATTGCATCTAAAACCGAATCAATTGAACAGAGTATGATCGATGCTGTCACTCATCTAAGAGTTTATGGGAAATGTTTCTTAGAGGACCATCATTCAGGTTCAATGGCTTCTGATTTGTTAAACTCTTGGTTAAATAATAAAGAAGAACTTGAAGAAGATTCCTCATTATCTCATGGTACTATTGATTTATGTTATGATATTGAACAAAGATTATTCCCATGGTTGAGTAGAGAATTACCAGTTTTCGTTCGTTGGAATGGAGAAAAAGTTTATGGTATCCCAGATATGTCAAAATATATTCCTGATGATGGTTATGATGATAAAGATATAGTCATGCAAGCTCCATTAAGTCAAGAAAATAATTTCCAAGGTTTTGAAGATGATGAAGAATTTCCCTCTAAAACTTCAAGTGTCAATCCAGCTCCAACTTCCCCCGTAAAGGCTCCATTATTTAAAAGAGTTCCAAAGAGAGATTGTTTCTTAAACAGTTGGAGAACTGCATTAAATGGTAAAGGTTTAGTCTTATCAGTTGCTGATAGATATGAACATGATTTAATTGGTTTAATTCGTGTCTTGAGGGCATTGAACAATAAGTTACCATTACAATTGGTTCATAAGGGTGATTTATCAGAGGAAGTACAAGAAAGAATTTCAAAAGTTGCAAGAGAAGAAGAATTTCAAGTTCCATTAGGTGTTTTCGATAAAATTAAAAATCATGTTCCAACAAATCTCCCAAAGCAAGAAGTTTGGTTCGTTAATGCTAAAAGATGTATCAGAAAAGAATATCAAGATAATTTTAATGGATTTGCAAATAAATTGATTGCATTTTTATTTAATTCATTTGATGATACTATTTTAATGGACACTGATGCTGTTCCATTAATTAAACCTTCATTATTTTTCAAAACTTCCATTTATTCATCATATCATGCTCTATTCTTTAAAGATAGATGGGGTGCAGAAAGAGTTGCTGATCATGATTCTAATTATTTTAAAAAATTAATGCCATCAACTATTGATGAATCATTATTTGATATACCTAAAGTCGGTAACGTTACTTTACAAAATCGTTATCTCTCTCATAATTTTAGACATTCAATGGAAGCAGGTATGGTTCCTATCAGAAGATCAACACATTTCCCAGGTGTTTTAACAACATTGCAATTAAACCTATGGAGGTCTGCTGCTACATCAAGAGTTTGGGGTGATAAAGAATTATTTTGGTTAGGTCAATCAATTGCAGGTAACGAAAATTATCGTTTTAATAAATATGATTCAGTTGCAGTTGGTGAATTAACTCCAATGAGTGAGAGACCAAGAAATACGATTGCTCATGAATTGTGTTCAACACATCCAGGTCATTTGAACGGTGATGATGATTTCACTATAATGTGGATTAATTCAGGTTTTAAACATTGTAAAATTGATGGAGCTTGGGAAAATGATTATGATAGATATAAAAATCGTTTTCCTGACGTTAAAGCATTAGAAAAATATTATAAATCTCCATTAAAACTAAATGCTGCATTGATTCCACCAGGTGGTGATAGAAGAATTGATAATAACTTAGAAGAACCTTCAAGATCATGGGCAATGACACCACCTTGTAAGAATTATCTATGGTGTGCTTACGATATTATTGGTGCTTCAACTGATCCAGAAGATCGTGGTGGTTATATTGAATATGATGATCTAACAATGTTACATAATGAATATTTAGGTAAATTATGGTTAGAAATGGATTTAGTACCAATAAGTAAATTTGAATTAGAGAATGCTAAATTTGAAGAAAATTTGGTAAAAGAGAAACAAGATCGTGAGAATGCTGAAAAGTACAAGATTTAAAGAAATAATGAAAATGGAAAGAAAGTACCGTTGTTTGATTTATTAGTGATAGATTTATGTGCATAGATATAATATAAAAATAAAGTATGACTTAAATGAACGTATTGATTCTTTATCTCTACAACTATTTTAATACGTATAATATAAATATATATTCTACTGTGCAACCTATAAACAAACGACATCAAGAAAACCAAAAAAAGAATCCAATTCTCTCTTAAAATCTAAAACGAAACACATTATTTAGAATCCTAAAAACTTTCATTAACACATCTTTATATCCTCCTAAACACATGAAATTCCTCAAATACACACAAAATAAACTCTATAAGCCAAATCATCTATTGTGGTAAATCTTGAGGATCTGGGTTATGGATCCAGTGTGAACCAAAGAAAGGAATTTTTTGATAAAATGTAGTTTGGAAAATTGGAACACCTTCAGTGAATACTAAAATACCAAAAGTAGAAGCACCACCCCATAAGGCTAAGTTTGGAGCATATGACCATAAGTTGGAGAAATTGATTTTACCTAAATGTGGTAAAGCTTTGGTGACTGGTTTGGAGATGTATGAGACCATTTTAATTGAATGAGTTTAATTGGACTTAGCTGGTTCAATTTGAGCATTTTTTGATTTATTTTTTTTTAAATTCGAGATTTGAAAATCGTGGAATTTTATTGGTTTAAATTTGATTATGTAATATTCGGTGATATTATTATGTAATAGAAGCTGCCTACCTGCCTACTACCACCTACAGGCAGTAACCTAGAGGCTAGTACCAACCGTACCTAGCACCGTGTACCTCTCTACAACCGTCAACGTAAACATATCTTGTTCTATCATGTTCTTTAATTTTGGATTAATAGATCTCTCATCATTGATTCTATAATCAAGATCTAGGATCTGCTGTTCAATGATTTAACATCTTATTGATTGATAAATGATCTCACACTTTGAGCTTCAAACTTCCAATTAATGAATCTAATACATATTGATAGAACTAAAAAATAAGCGCATTTAGATTTCAAATGAACCATAAGAAGTAAATATTCTTTTGAAGTGGAAGATCTTATTTTTAGTTCCTAATGATAGACATTATGATGATAATTTGACAATTTTGTATCACTTCTAATCAGTTTACAAAATATAATAAGGGGAAGGGCATACAATATCTGTCATGTAAGATTTATTAAATAGATTTGGAGAAAATTTCCTTAGTTAGGAGTCAGGACTTAGATGTTATATAACTTACATGGATTACCTTTGAAGAGTTTGATCAGCAGATTGTAGCCTTAGGTGATTGTATGTTTCATTCATTATGTTATTCATTAAGAATCTTTATTCTAAGCTGATACACTTGACCATATGCGATTCTGTCAGTAGTATAATAGATTATAGATTCATCTTTTGCTAAGATCATATTGAATCTGAGATAAAATCTTTATCAAGTACATGAGACATTGTCAATCGTTAAAGAGGTTAAGTTGATATTTTGACAATCTAATCTCAATCATTATTATAGAAGAATCGTACGGTTTTGAATAGAGATAGATAAAAACATTTGGTATGATTTCGAGCAATATTATCGAGTTGTTAAGATCCATAATTTATTAATATCGATTCCAAGGAATAACTGTTGTTGATGCTCATTGGTAAACAATGCTTGATGTCGCGGTATGTACCGAATCAAACACCATTTCCATGTTAAAGTACAGCCTTAAATTGAAATACATGTATATGAATCTCTGACGAGTCAGATGAGACAATGTATCTGTATCATCATTGACCTAGGCAACCAGTGGCCACTTAGATGTGAATAATGTGATTGGACGCAGTATGTTACTGAGTCTGAGTCTAGATACTGGATGCTGTTACCTCTAGTGTCTATATTATATTATACTCATACACTCATACACTGATACTCATACTGGCGGTAAACAACCTCTACAATAATACTCTAAATACTTCACAATCAAACTGAGCCAATCAGAATCGACAACTTTTACAAACAATCACAATTTTGGCAGTTTGAGAAACTTTTTCAACGCCGAAATTTCAATTTTGAACGGAGATTTCCACCTGTTGAGCCTAATTTGACTCTTGACTCTTGAGTGGAAAAAGTTGAATGCGGCCACAAATTGAGAGATTCGCTGATAAGAATTTTAGTGACACATTTAATCAACACTCAAATTTAATTGGTTTGGGATTAACATCTCTTAGTTGATCTTTTAACTTTATTTTTTCAATTACAGGTGTCTCTTATCAGTATCTATAAAATTGCATTTTCCCAGTCTTGAGATCAGTTACAACATAATGAAACTATACAGACTATTTAAATAGCGTTCATCTCCCATTAAAGTTCTCATTGACAATAGGTATTTTATATTTTAAACAACATTATAATGAGTTTCAAAGATGACAAAGATATTAAAGATGATAAATCTTTTGAAGTTGCTAATGCCTCAACTTCATCATTCACTGAAATAAATACAAAACCAACTTCCTTTGCTGGAAGATTAATCTATGCAATTTCTTTACAAAAAAATTCTAATTTAACTGCTGCTGAACAATTTTTGGTTAATGACGATTTACAACCTCTTTTAACTGAAGATGATAGACCTTGGAGATGGTGGAATTTCGTCTTCTTTTGGGTTGCTGATTCTTTCAACGTTAATACATGGCAAATTGCTGCCACTGGTGTTCAAAATGGGCTGTCTTGGTGGGAAACTTGGATTTCTGTTTGGGTCGGTTATATTTTAGTCAGTGTGTTCTTAAACTTCTCTCAAAGAGTTGGTTCTCATTATCACATTGCGTTCCCTGTTAGTTGTAGAGCAAGTTTTGGTACTTTTGGTTCAATTTGGCCAATTTTAAATAGAGTCGTCATGGCTATCATTTGGTATTCAGTTCAAGCTTGGATTGGTGGTCAATGTGTTCAATTGATGTTAAAGTCTATATTTGGTGCTGATTTAGATACAAGAATTCATAATGGGATTCCAAATTCAGGTACAACAACTTTCCAATTTTTATGTTTTTTCTTATTCAGTTTCTTTTCATTACCATTCATTTATACAAGACCACAAACTATTCGTCATTTATTCACAGTTAAAGCATATGTTTGTTCCACTGCAGGTATCGCATTTTTAGTTTGGACTATTGTGAGAGCTGGTGGTATTGGTCCAGTTGTTAAACAAAAAACTGAATTAACTGGTTCAAAACATGCTTGGGAATTCGTTAACTCAACAATGAATTGTTTAGCTAATTTTGCTACTTTAATTGTCAATTCACCAGATTTTTCAAGAATGGCTAAAACTCCAAATCAATCGTCTTTTTCTCAATTTATTGCCATTCCAACTTGTTTTGCCCTAACTTCATTAATTGGTATTCTAGCGTCTTCTGCTTCAACAGTTATGTATGGTAAAACTTTTTGGTCTCCATTAGATTTATTAACTGAATATGTTAACAGTTATACTTCTGGTGATAGAGCTGGTGTTTTTTTCATTTCATTTGCTTTTGCTTTAGCTCAAGTTGGTACTAATATTTCAGCTAATTCTATTTCAGCTGGTACTGATGGATCAGCATTATTACCAAAATATGTCAACATTAGACGTGGTGGGTTTATTTGTGCTCTTGTTGCATTTTGTGTTTGTCCATGGAACTTCTTCACAACTTCAGCTAATTTCACCACTTATTTATCTGCTTATTCCGTTTTCTTATCATCAATCGCAGGTGTTATTATTTCTGATTATACAGTTGTCAGAAGAGGTTATTTGAATATCTACCATTTATATTCTAATTCTTCAGAGTCTAATTACTCTTATAACAAATTTGGTATTAACTGGAGAGCTTATGCAGCTTATATCTGTGGTATTCTACCAAATGTTGTTGGTTTTGCAGGTGCTGTTGGTAATGACGTTCCAGTTGGTGCTACTTATGTTTATAACTTATCATTCTTTACCGGGTTTCTCTCTGCATTTAGTGTTTATACTGTTTTAGTTCAATTGTTCCCAATTAAAGGTATGCCAGTTAGAAATATCTTGACAACCAAAGGTTGGTTTGAAGATTACTTGAATTATAAAGTGGATGATTTCGTTGGTGAGATTAATAAACCACATCCTAATGATTATGAAGCTGTTCGTGCTACCGCTTATCATTCAAAACTCTCATAGATATACATATAATTCATCTGGTTTATTATCTATATATTGTTGTTATTGTTGTTTAAAGTGTTTTTTATATTATTTTAATATTTTAATATTTAATTGATATAACATTGTAGAATCATCACCAATCTATAGTCTAAATTGTATGGCCTAGTATAAGAACGAAAATACATGGCTCTTTTGGAGTGATAACGATATTTCACAAAAAATAATTCTCACTTTATCTAGTGTTAATTTACAGAAGATAATAGACTATGTAAAGGATGAAAAGAAAGGTAAAGAGTCCATTTTCTATCAAAAGTGACAGATTCAACTTTTTAAGTTCACCGAAAAAGTAACGTCATTTTCGTTTTAACGGCTTTTGATTCTGTGAGGCATCAAATATTTGAAGATAAGAAAGAAAGAAGTTCTCTTATAGATTGTGAGATCTACAAATGATTCTATTCGCATCAGCTGGCTATTATATATTCAGATCTACATCCACATCTCACTTCATTTCCAAACTTCCATCATTTTATTTACTCTTGTGCCATGTTTGAAATAAATTCTCATAAAGTTTAAGCTCATCTCAATTTATATGCACATTGCATTACTTGCATAGTAGGCAAATAAAAAATTTTATGGTCGTGATTTATATAAAATACCAAACATGTAATCCATCTTTGAACTTCACTTTATCTTTTTCAGATATAGGGTTATTCACTCGATTATCCTATCACCATGAATCCAGAATTTTCATGTTCTGAGAAAGATTCTGAATTATCAGAAGAACAGATTTCATTATTTAACATAAAGTCTGAAAATAATAATATCAATAATTCTTCTTTACGTTCAAGATCTAAGAGAATAATCAAATCAATCTCATTACAAGATGACGGTCTATCTACATCACAATCATTCCTACTTAATAAAGATCTTCAACCGGTATTAGATGAAGAAGACAGACCCTGGGTTTGGTATAATTTCGTATTTTTATGGATTTCTGAATCGTTTAATGTTAATACATGGCAAATTGCGGCAACTGGTGTTCAAGCAGGCTTATCATGGTGGGAAACTTGGATTTCAGTATGGATAGGTTATGGATTCTTATCGTTATTTGTTTTCATCTCACAAAGAGTTGGTTCTCATTATCATATTTCATTTCCTGTTAGTTGTAGGGCAAGTTTTGGTACTTTTGGTTCAATTTGGCCAATTTTAAATAGAGTCGTCATGGCTTGTGTTTGGTATTCTGTTCAAGCTTGGATTGGTGGTCAATGTGTACAACTGATGTTAAAATCTATATTTGGTGCTGATTTAGATACAAGAATTCATAATGGGATTCCAAATTCAGGTACAACAACTTTTCAATTCTTAAGTTTTTTCCTATTTTGCTTATGTTCATTACCATTTATTTATTTTAGACCACAAACCATTCGTCATTTATTCACAGTTAAAGCATATTTATGTTCCACTGCAGGTATTGCATTTTTAATATGGACTATTGTTAGAGCTGGTGGTATCGGACCAGTCATTCATAAAAAGACGGAATTATCACAGTCTGAACATGCATGGGCTTTCATAAAATCTACAATGAGTGCATTAGCTAATTTCTCGACATTTATAGTTAATTCACCAGATTTTTCAAGATTAGCTAAAAAACCATCATCATCTGCAATTTCTCAATTGATTGCCATTCCAACTTGTTTTGCATTAACTTCACTAATTGGGATCTTAGCATCTTCTGCTTCAGGACAAATGTACGATGAAATTTATTGGTCTCCATTAGATTTATTAGGTCGTTATGTTGAAAGCTACACTTCTGGTGATAGAGCTGGTGTCTTTTTCATTTCATTTGCATTTGCCATCGCTCAAGTAGGTACTAATATTTCAGCTAATTCTATATCTGCTGGTACTGATGGATCAGCATTATTTCCAAAATTCATTAACATCAGACGTGGTGGGTTCATTTGTGCTGCAATTGCATTTTGTATCTGTCCATGGAATTTTTTCACTAGCTCAGCTAATTTCACAACTTATTTATCTGCTTATTCTGTGTTTTTGAGCGCTATCGCAGGTGTCATTGCTGCTGATTATACTGTAGTTAGAAGAGGTTATATCAATGTTTTCCATTTATATTCTAACTCTTCAA
Organism: Phaffomyces orbus; assembly: GCA_003708145.3. Lineage (NCBI taxonomy): Eukaryota > Fungi > Ascomycota > Saccharomycetes > Phaffomycetales > Phaffomycetaceae > Phaffomyces > Phaffomyces orbus. Next base: position 80,830 of record PPNK03000015.1, read on the forward strand.
CAATGAACTATTCATATAATAAATATGGTATTAATTGGAGAGCTTATGTTGCTTATATTTGTGGTGTTTTACCAAATGTTGTTGGTTTTGCAGGTGCTGTTGGTAGGGAAGTTCCAATTGGTGCCACATATGTTTATAATTTATCGTTCTTTACTGGTTATATTTCAAGTTTCTCAGTTTATTGTTTGTTGGTTTGGCTATTCCCTCTTGAAGGTATGCCAATTAAAAAGTTTTTATCACAAAGAGGTTGGTTTGAAGAAAATATTGAATATAGATTAGAGTATTTTAATGAAGAAGTTAAAAGCGAAGAAGTTCATCCTAATGATTACGTCAAAGTTAGTTCAAAATTGTTTAAATAACCATGATAATAGATATAGAAATATGTGTCATATAATTATCAGTTACATTCAATACGTTAATGTTCTCAAAAGTTTCAGTAACTTTATTATTTAGTAACTACTAGAGTTAATTTCATTTTACTGATTGACGTAGTTGATTACAGGTTAATGTAATATAATTTCATTAGTGTATTATTTATATCAGTCATTAATTAGTGATCAGTATAAGATCTATATATAGAGGAGGAATCAAAGTTATTAAGTTATCAAAAAAAAAACATAAACTCATCTTGAGTTGGAAAAAAAAAGTGTATTAACTCATTGAAAAGTCTTTTTTTGAATTTAATAATATTATTATTTGGATTTAGTTTGAGTTGTTGTATTAAAGTTAGATGGAATTTCAAATTGACTTTCAATAGAAGTATTAGATGATCTTGAGATGGATCTTGGAACATCTGAGTCAAAGACTGACTGTTCTGGTGATGAATCCGAATCATCCACATTTAAACTATTAGATAATAAAGGCGCAGAGGCTGGTAAAGTATCCAATCCACCATTTCTTGGTCTTGATGATGTACTTATTGCGATACTAGGAGCTCTTGTTCTACCATCTATTGGATTAGAATTGATTAACCCTAATGGAATACCAGTTGATTCAATATCTGAAGAAATTGAAATTGGATCATTTTTGAAAATGTCAAAGTATTGTAATTTTGAATATGACCATCTTGTTTTATAAACTTCATTAGCAACTGGCAATTTTGAATATTTAACAATGAAAAACACGATCATTGATAATGAAGAACCAACGGTAACATCAATGAAATAATGATGAGTTAAATACATTGTACTCCACCATAACAATAAGACATAACCACACCAGAGTGGAATGAATTTTGGGAACAAATAACTTAAAAATAATGCATCCATTGTTGCTGAACCACTATGTAAAGATGGGAAAGCACCAAAAACAACTGGTGAGTTTTTGGAGAAGTTGGTGGTATACAAATCAATGTTTAATAAGGTATCAATTCTAGCTAAACCACCTGGAGAACCCAACATTCCATAATTAGCAGGATCTAAACCATGTAAGATTTTATACCAAGGAGGAGCAGCAGGAAATAGCAATTGAATAACAACACCAGTTAAATTCATATAACCAAACGCTAAGGCAAAAGATCTTAAACAAGTTGGTGGACCAAACAAGAAACATAATCCAGCAACGACAAATGGAAACGAAAAATGGATTATACCATAAGGTAACCATGACAATATGTCTAAAACTGGATTTGTGTAGGCAGCAAGAATTTGTGATAGATTATCACCGTATAAAATGGTTTCCATAGCAGGCAACACTTTAACTGTGATTGATGGTCTGTATGGGAGAGCGATGTTAGGAGAGCTGAAGAAGAAGAATACCCAAGTTAAGATAGGTAAACTATATAAAAAGAATTGAGAAGTGAATGGGATCAAGAGTATTAAAATGAATAATGAAAGTAATATCAATTTAATGAATAAATTTAATGGATTGATAAAGAATGCAAATGACATAAATGAAATGATGACAGAATAATTGATGACTTCAAACGTACTAAATTTATGATTTCTCAATTTATTTATTGATGTGCTTGGTTTAAGATCGAATGTCAAATCACCTAAAGTTGAACCGGTTGGTCTTTCTTCAAGAAACCAGTCTTGCACTAGCTTGATGTACTTGTGTACCATAATGAGATGTAATTTGAATAGTATTAGTTATTAGTGGCTATGTTAAAAATGTAAAGTTTTATTCTAATTTATAGAGTGTAGTGTCTATTGGTATTAAATGGGTGAATTATTTATTTTATCTGTTTAGGAATATTATTGGAAAGGTGAATATAATTGAATTAAATGAATATTTGAATGAAAAGAATAAATATGAGAAATGATAATTTACTTGAATGATGAGAGATAAATCTTTCTGTCTTTCTGTCTTGCTTTATAAATATTTTTTTCACTTAAAAATAAACAAAAAAAAAATAGGAGAATTTTTATATTTCCATTTCTGGAAAGTTTCCTTTTTGGGACAACTCGGCAAGTTGGGCACAAAAAAAATTGTCAATTCCGGTTTAAAGCCACGATACTCACGTGATCTAACCGGAACTCATTTTAATTTTCCCATTAAAATTGAAAATAAAATAAAACAACATTGATTAAATTTAAACAACAACAAAATTATTTAACGTTATTCAATTATCCAAAATGACTGAGCCTCGTCGTTCGTCAAGAAGAAATAAAGGTCGTAATGAGAAACTGGAACTAGAGAAGGCCGAATCAGATAGACTGTACCGTGAACAAATCTTAGCTGAAAAGAATAAAGATAAATACAAAATTAAACCAGATGACATTCTATGTTGCGTTTGTGGTACAGATAATGATAACTACGATGAAAATGAAGATGATAGAGACATGATCCAATGTGATTCATGTTTGTCATGGCAACATAATGAATGTATCTTGAAGGATCCTAAAACTGTCCCTGATACACATATTTGTAATATCTGTGATCCTACGAATCCTTACTATACAACCCTTAAATATGAGATCGATCCTGCTCTGTATATCGCACAAAGAAAAAATTCAAATAAAAAATCTAAATCTAAAGGTACAGCTAATACAAGAAAGGCTAAAACTGAAGATCATGATTTTGATAATGACAAAGTTGAAGAGGGTGATGACGATGACGATGATGATGAAGAAGAACACGGCGAAGAAAAAGATGCTATTGATGATGATGAAGAATTCTTAAACACATCGCTTAAAAGAACTAGGTCATCAAATAGATCAAAATCAACAACTCCAAAAACTGATAAAAAGCCAAAATTAGCTAAGAAACCAAGATCAATTCCTGATGATATTGATAAAAAGGCAAGGGATGCTGTTACTAAAAGATTTGAAGGTATGTTTATTGACTTATTGAAAAATGAGGAAAATTTAAATGAAACTGATTCAATTGAACTTTTATCAAATAAAAAAGCTGTTAAATTAGAATCTGAATTGTATGATTGTTATCATGATCCTGAAACTTTCCGTCTTGGTAAAGATTATAAGGAAGCATCAACAAGAATTTTTGTGAATGTTAAAGATCTAAAGAATACTAAATTAAGAAGTTCTATAATCAACAAATCAATTCCCTTTGTAAAATTGGTTAGAATGTCAGTTAATGAATTATTGAATCCAGACTTGAGAAAAGAAAAGGAAGAAGCAATTAAAGAATCAACTACATTAGCTACAATCGAACAAGCTGTTGTTTCTAATATAAGAAGAACTCATAAAGGTGATATTGTTTTAGAGAAAGATGATAGTTCAGGTCAACAATTTGATTTTAATCTTGGTATGAGTTTGGACAATGATGAAAGTAAATTCATCAAAGAATCTGACACAATTTTAGAACGTGAACATAAAAACATTTATTCGAATATTGATATTCATAATAATAACGATGATAATAATGATAATGATGATGATGATGAAAATAATATAGATAACAATCTAAATATTCAAAATGATAATATCATTGATGATGACCAAGAAGATGAAGATTTAGAAGCTATATTATCAGAGAAAAAATCAAACGAAGCAATACCACAAAATAAAGATGATGCTTATGATCCAACTACTGATATTTCAAGTGTGCCTAAAATTTTATGGGAAGGACAAACTGTTTTCACTGGATTTACAAATTTTGAAAGTACTTTAACTTATAGATCAAAGACATTGAACGATGAAGAATTCAAATTGATTTCCCATCAATTAGTTGATCCTAATGGAGCCTTGGTGATTGAAGGCAGATTAGATGAAATTAAAGCAGATAAATATATCCATAAAGCTTCTAGTTCTAGAAAATTGGTATTATTAGAATTAAATCACGTTGATAGTGATAAAAAATTCAATAAATTATTTGATTATTTCAATTCAAAACATAAATATGGTGTCATTTTACATAAAAGTTCATTCATCAAGGATGCTTATATTTTACCATTTTATAATGAATCACCAGGTTTTTTCAATCAATTTAATCATAAAGAAAAACCACAAGTTGGTACTAGAAGACTGTTTATAATATTCATAATCAAGCAAGAGATGATTAAAGAGCTGAAAAATAATGATAATAATGATAATAATAATAATAATAGTAATGGATTTGAATTTTTATCAAATCTGAACCCAAATGAACTAGCATTAGTTACAAACATTTTCAATCAACATCCTCAAACTAAGAATGATCCCAATTTATTGATTCAATTTTTACAAAATGAAATAGCTAAACAAAACCAATGAAATCTTGTATATATGAATTTTTAATGAATGTGAATTATTACATTAACTCCACCCAACAGTAAATACAGAAACGGAAATACATGTATAAAATTAACAATAATTTATAGAATTACAAAAGAAAATTATACAGTTATAGCTTTATTCAAAACTAAATCTATTTTATGTTTTCAAACCACAGAAAAAACCTTTATTATAATATGTTCATTATGATATTTAGCTAAATTTAAGCTTTTAAAGCTTTTTTAACAGCAAATCTTTTTTGTTTTCTTAAAACCATAACTTGGAATCTTTCAAAATCATTTAAGGCTCTTCTTTTTTCTCTTTGAGCAATTTTTTTAGCTTCTTTAGTTTCAGCCCATTGGGAGACAATGTTAGCAGCTTCGAATTTCTTTTGGACGGTTTTAGTTCTAGCACCTTTTGGTAAATCGTAAGTGAAACCAGTTAAGATAACGTGAGCTAATGGGAATGATTGTCTTGGGACACCGGTGGTTGGACCATCGATTAAAACCTGTAAGGATATAGTTAGTATATTTAAAGTTCAATATATGGAGTATATGTTTAATTAAGAGTTTGAGTGTGATAAGTGAAAGTAATATAATAATGAAGTATTGATGATTCAAATGAGTTGAATTTGGGTTAATCAGTTGATGGCATGATATATTTATAGTGTATAGTGTTGTGTTTTCATTTTGTTCATACTATTTTGATTGAAAGATACATGAAAACCTGTTATTAGTGATAGTTGATGGACATGTACGTGTTCTATCTCTTTTTATACTCTTCTGATTAAACTCTTATTTTAATGACATTTTGCTTCTTATTATTGCATTCCATTTCTTGATCTTATTCATCTCTCTTAATTAAAACATGATATTGTGTGGGAATGACATACTCTTTTAGCGTCAATGATTTCAACGATGGAGGCTAATTTACCAGTAGATGGACCTTTGGTAATGAAGACAACACGGCCAACTTCGACCAATTTCCAGTTAGTGGAGACAACGGTAGTTTCAGACATCTTTATATGGTATTAAATTAAGCTGTGAACTTGTGGATTTAACGTATTGATTATTTTAATGAAAATTGTTATTTCACTTTTCCACAGATTTTCCACACAGACTCACAAATTGAGAAGTGTGACTGTTTTGTTTGGCGGTTTTAGAGTCCCTTCAGTTGGTGTCTGGGTTAACTGGCTCGTTAACTACTATACACCCGGACACCAATCGTAATATAGCCCTACTATCATCACGTGACTAACAATATCCACATAGCCCTAACACTATTTAAAAGGGAAAAAAGTTTTATTTCATTTTCTTTCTAAAACAATTTTGTTAAGAGAAATTCTATCAAAATAAATCATAATGATTCAGTGAAAAAAGTATGTCAAAATCACCATCAACAACTCCATTACAACCTCTCACAGTTGTCTTTTATGATGATATAATTTGCGTTCGAAGCATCTGGACCCGAGACTTTCGCCGGTCTCATTGAAGGCCAGATTGTGGTATGTGAATACAGTATTAGTCTTTCTGATTATTGATTTTATCATTGTGAGAATGTGTTTGTTACCTTCATGTTGTATCTTTATACATAACTAACACATTATCAAGGTTTATATCATTATAGAGTACGTTATTACTAATACATATATCCAATGTATATGAAATGAATTAATCAATTGATATCCTGATGAAAAAGTTTGCCTTTACGGACTTGTATGACGATTCAAAAAACTACACCAAGATCTACTCTGAAATCTTATCAATTATCACTCATGATTTGGATTAATGCGTCTTTATTCGTTATTCGCTTACTAACAATATATAGAAATAATGAAATGATTTATGAAACTTATAATATAATAATTGTAAAATAGTAGATTGTATAAAGTAGTTATTGATAATAAAACCGGAGTATCTTGTATGTACTAATTCTCAATTTATATGACTGTCTATTGTTTGTAATTACTTCACTTTCTCGCGGAAACAAAAATAAAGACGTATTTGTGAGTACTAATTAACAACAATATCCACAATAACATCACTAATGTCCAGATACAACCAAATAGAACAAGAAGTAAGAGCAACTCATACACTTACCATGCGTCACCGTACTAACTCCTCGTCAGAACAACAACAGATTCAATGAACTTGCTTCCAAACTATCAACTTTCAGAACAATCAATCAAGATGTTCAAGATATAGCACATCAAGACAGTTCATTAATCGATTCTATACAAGATAACTTGTCACAACTCTTTACAAACATCAAAGATTCTTCTGCAAATCTAACGAGGTCGATGCAGAGTGGGAATTCCATCTGGAGATACGTTGGTATCGCATTGCTTGTATTCTTCATAATCTATACTCTAATTAAGATATTTTAAAGAGTATATACAATTCATACACCATCTCTTTTGTTTTTTGGAATATCATCACTGGTTAACAACGTCTTTACCTAATCTATAATTACCAATGGCTTTACCCCAATTCATTTTCGATCTAGTGACAGGAAGTTGTCTTCTTAAATTTTTGAATTTATTTTCATTTAAATCAACAAATGATTTATTTAATTTAGTTTGAAATGAGTCTTCTAATTTGTTGATATCTTTACTTAACCCATCTAATGTAGTCTTAGTTGAATTCAATTTTTCAGAACTCTGTAATCTGACATTCCCATCTTCATAATAATGAATATCAATTTTAATTTCACCTTTCACTTCATCTCCATTAAATGAATAATCACTAACCCAACGTCCATTCCAGAAATTGGCAGGACTATCCTTCTCACCGACAATAACGATTTTGAATTCTCCTTCATGTTTGAAAACACCAAATTTGACAACATTAGGATATTTGGAATTGACATATTTTAATAAATCGTTGTAAATCTCATTCAATTCGTCATTTTTATCAATTTTTTTAACAGATAACGCTTTCTTGGTGATATGGTCGACTTTAACACGATACCCTTTGGCATTATCGACGAACACATCTTCTGATTCTTGATTGTATGGTGATAAGATTATATGGTCATCATTAGTGTCGATTTCAATAATAGTGTTGTTGGAAACATTATATTTAGATAATGCTTCTTCTAATTCACTAGATATGTTTTTATTAGCAACAATGATCTTCAAATCTGTAGATATGTTATGTTAGTTCAGAATTTCATTTTCTCATACAGAGTCGAGTATGGGGTGTAACATACCGTTGATGACGTTTGATATCTATTTAACATAAATAGTTAGTATTCATGTTTGATATATTCCTCAATTAAATGGAATGAAGTGGAAACATACTTCAGCTGAAGGAGTGTCATCGATGACAGAACTGATGATTTGGTCTAAATTGGACATCTTATCAATATGGTGATCCTAAGTACTAAGTGCTCCAGTCGTTTTTCATTTTCTTATAGGTATCAAAACCAGGGCTTCATTCGGTACAGGAGTTAGCGATTACGTACTAGACGTACTAGTGTAGCTAATATCAGACGTGATATGAGAGAGTGTGTGTGTGTGAGTAGCTACAAGTGTTTAATCATTAAGGATTCTAGTATTGAGGATATGGAGCTGGTTGTGGGTTGTGTGAAGTCTGTGGATATGTCACAGTTTGTGGGATAGTTGATGGTGATTGATGATAAGATTGAGGGACTTGTGGATTTCCTTGATTGGTTGATTGTGGTAGTGCTTGTGGTGTATATGGAGGAACACTCTGTTGAGTTGAAGGAGAATACGAAGATGGAGTTGAGTTGACATAAGAAAGTGATTGAACTTGTTGAGTTTGTTGTTGTGGTTGAGAATTCTGTTGTGGTGATGAAGATTGTTGATAGTACTGATGGTGTGGTTGAGATTGTTGATATTGATATTTCAAAGGATCTGTTAATTCTTCATAAACTGCACTTGCATCTTTAACTTTTCTATGTAGATCCAGTAAATCATCTTTTCTTTGTCTGTACTTATCAATCAAAGTGGCCAACTCAGGTTTTATCAAAGCAATGTCTTGATATAATTGTCTGAATTCATCACTGTTGGTCAGTCTAAATCCTTCTTCTGAAGATTGAACGTTACTTAATAATGATAATAATCTTTCAACCTGTCTTGATTTTGATAGGATTTGATTTTCTAATTCTGCTTCTTTCGCTAATTCTTCAGGTGTTGGATCGTATAAAGGTGTAACGTAATTGAAAGGGAATAGTCCAACAATCCCACGTAATGAACCTTTCCCCCAATCTTTATAAACTCTTTCAACAACTGTGATTATATCGCCTTTACGGAATTTCAAATCTGCTGGATCTTCACTAAATGAATCGTACAATGCACGAACTCTTGAAAATGATTGAGGTTGTTGAGATTGTGATTCAACAGGAGATTGAGTTAATTGTGTTTGAATTTGTTGAGTTGGAATCTCTTGTTGTGTGAATGATTGCTGTTGTTGTGGGATTGGTTGTTGTGGTCTTTGTTGATTGGCTTCTTGCAAAGACAATGCAATTGCTGCTTTCAAATCATCTTGTTCTCTTTGTCTTTCGATTTGTGATATTGATTGTTTTTGAGGTTTGTCTGGAGGGAAATATTGAGAAAAGTTTGATTTTATTTCTTTATAGGCACTTTGGATCGGTTTCAAAGATGGATCATTTGCGAAGGACTGAGATAATTGGGTTATAACTTGAACGACTTTAATTTTGATTTCATTATGAATTGAAGGATCTTTCAATTTGGATAACAAAATTCCTGTGAAAGATTTCGTGGCAATTTCTTGTTTGACCCTTGAACCGCAGTTTTCAGCAACAGAAGTCAACAGAGACAACGTTCTCAATTGAACGTTTGCATCTTTTAAAAGTAATCTTTCAGAGACTAATTTAATCAGTTGTTTAGCACCATCTTCAGGATCTTCAGAGACTTTATCGCAAACGTTCAAAATGAATTCCCAGTTGTCTTGTAATAAAGCAGCATCAGTAGCCTTGTAAACAGCATTTGTCAAAGAACCAGAAGTCATTTATCTGTGATTATAATTGAAGGTTGTATAAATAGTAACAAGATCCCACTGAATTTGAAAGTGAATTTATGAGATAAAAGTTACCCTCCCGAAACCTTTCAGAATAAAAACGTCCCATTTCAGTTTCGAACTTCAGACTAACGCGCTTCTTTTTCTCCTATTTTTTTTTTATTTTGATTTTTTTTCATTAAGAGAGACTTGAATTATTTCAAACCCATCATTTTTCACCAATTGAAGAAGAATGTCTACAACAAGAAGTAGAAGAACTTCCTCTATTGGTAACATAGACCTAGGCGACACCAGAGTCGCAGGATTCTCGACAATCTCAGAGACAAGGACTTCTAAAGCTGCTTCAACTTCAAGAATATCAGATCTTTCAAAAGTGTCAAGAACCGACTCTGAAATAGCTCACAAAATCTTAACTGCCTATAAGGAATTGAACTACAGACACACATGGCTGACTCCTGCTATAATACTGATTGTTGTCTGGGGTGCATACTTCTTGTCCGGGAATTATACCCCATCAAATCCATTACATCAATTAGTTGCAATTTCTTACCAAGTTGGGGATTCAGATCAATATGCTAAAGGTATTAAAGATATCTCATTCGTCGTGTTTTATATGGTGTTTTTCACTTTTTTCAGAGAATTCATCATGCAAGTTGTCATCAAACCTTTAGCTCAAAAGGCTGGGTTGAAGAAAAGTTCCAAAACTAAAAGATTCATGGAACAAGCTTATGCTGCTGTTTATTATAGTATATCTGGTCCATTTGGTCTTTACATCATGTATCATTCGGACCTATGGTTTTTCAGAACGGATTCAATGTATAAAACTTATCCTGATTTCAATAATGAATATTTGTTTAAAATTTTTTATTTATTACAAGCTGCATTTTGGGCTCAACAATCGTGTATCTTTGTTTTACAGATTGAAAAACCAAGAAAAGATTATCAAGAATTAGTGATCCATCATATTGTTACAATTTTATCCATTTGGTTATCTTATGTTTTCCATTTCACTAAGATGGGATTATCAATTTATATTACAATGGATATTTCAGATCTTTTTTTAGCTATTTCTAAAATTTTGAATTATCTTGATTCTCCATTGGTTCCTTATGGTTTCATCGTTTTCATCTTTGTTTGGGTTTATTTAAGACATATCATTAACATTTACGTTTTGATTTCAATCATCACTGAGTTTCCAACTATTGGTCCATTTGTTTTAAATTTTGCAACTCAACAGTATAAATGTTGGATCTCTCAACCTATTGTGTTTGTTTTAATCTTTGCATTACAGTTGTTGAACTTATATTGGTTGTTTTTAATCTTTAGAATCTTGTATAGATTTATTTTCTCTGGTGTTGCAGAAGATGAACGTTCTGATGAAGAAGATGAAGAAGATGATGCCAGTTCTGTCAATAGCACTGATTCTAACAAAAAGAACAATTAGAAAGGAAGGGAAAGATATATCAAAGAAGAACGACCAAAATAACGATTCATATGTTATATAATATCATCCTGTTCAAGGATACTTAATAATTAATCCAAAAAAATGTACAAATAAATGATGACAAATTTTACAGTTTAATAATAATATAGTATAATATAGTATAATATATGTGTATATATGTACATTCTTTTGTCATTTAACTATTATTTACAAACTTCCTTCTTTAACAGGAGCTGGAGTAGATTGTTGTGCTTGATATTTAGCAAAATTAGCTAATCTAGTTTTATAACCAACTTCAGCAGCTTTTGATAAGACACCTGCAATTAAAGTAGTTGATCTTATTGAATCATCATTAGCTGGGATTGGATATGTGACTAAACTTGGTTCAGAATCAGTATCAATTATACCAATAGTTGGAACTCTTGTTTGTATGGCTTCAGCTAATAGAACTCTATTTTCAGTTGGATTTAAAACAACAATCAAATCTGGTTTGATGATATGTCTAGTTTCTGAAGGAGTTAATTCTCTATTTGTTGCTTTACCAACATAATCAACTTCTTGTCTTTCCCATGTTGAAATCTCAGTTGCATTTGTTAAAGTACCAGCAACCCATTTCTTTGTTACGAAATAACCATTAGATCTTTGAGCTGCAACTTCCAAGGATCTTTCTTGACCTTCTCTTGTACCAACATAAAGAATGATACCACCATTATTAGAAACTCCTTCAATGACTTTAGCAGCTTTTTTCAAATGAATCAAAGTTTTTTCTAAATCAATGATATGAATGCCTTTATATTCACCATAGATGTATTGTTGGTTTGAAGTTCTATATAATGATCTTGAATGACCTAAATGACAACCAGCTGCTAATAATTTTGAAATTGATAAGTTTTTAGCCTTTGTTGGATAAAAGACATCTTTATGTGGGATATAAACATCTGATAAATCTGAGCCTAATTTTGAATATAAACTGCTTGAGAATTGACGACGTAAGAATAGTTCTTGTTCAGTGTATGATTCTGTATTCTCAGAAAATTCTAAATTTGGATATTTATTGGCTTTAAGACTACTTGAATTTGTATTATTAATGTCTCTGACTTTATGTTTTGATAAATCTAATGTGAACTCTTCAATGAAGGATTTTAGTTCTGAAACTAACTCTTTATTTTGATGTAGTTTTTCAGTGAATGGGCTATTGGTTTCACCAGTTAAAACTTCGTAAATTTGACGATCTAGTAATTTTTCCTCACTTGGTTTCAGTTTACTTGCAGAATTGTGTAATTTTTCAAAATAGTCTGATTCCTCAGCTGATTCTTCAACAGTTTGTACTTGTGCCTCAGTTGTGGTTGGTTTTGACTCTTCATTGACTACTGGTGCTTCTGTTTTAGTTTCTTCATTTTGTAAGATTGGTTCTGTTGGGGTGGTGGTGGTGGAATACAAGGCCCGTCTGGTGCTTGGTAATAAAGAACGATTTAGTACCCTCACACTGGAAGAGAAGCCTCTAAACAACATTACGCTGATTTATATCAAAACTTTTGACTTGAATTCTTTTCAACCAATTTTCCAAACTGAAAAAAAAAATCTCGAAACTGGCCAAAAAAACAGTAATCGTCATCCAGACACCAGTTTGATGAAGCACCTAATGGCCCACCATTCAGTTGATACTGGGAGAGTATTATGGAGGCTTTAATGGGCTGTGAGTACGCAGAGTTTGTGGACGTCGCTGTGAAGGGATCGAATGGTGCGAAAGTGTCTTTAATTGTGTGTAATACGGAAGATTTGACAATTCCTACAACTGCATATAGATCAAGTGTTAGATACATTTCAGATATTGATAACTGTGAAGTTGTTCAGATATCAAATACAAAGCAACTCATAGTGTACATTGCTAAATTGGAATCAGATTACATTCATGGTTTGGAAATACCCAAAATCTATTGCTGGAATATAATGCAATACCAGAATGAGATAATACTAAGTAAGCTAAAGAAGTTACCAAACGTTTTACTAGGAGAACCCAATGATAAATATAAAGATAAAATACAAAAATGGTGTTCTCTATATTCTACATATGATTCCAAACAATTCTAATGTACACTATATGATTAAAAAATTCAATAAATGGGTCTAGTTTTCATCTTCATTGATATTGATGTTAACAACTTCAACTTCAGAGGTTTCGTTACTGTAAAATGCTTTAACTTTGACTTTGAACTCAGAAGCAGCAATACCAAATTGTTTCAATATCAAAGCTTGTCTAACATCTAATTTATCACCAGCGTCACAAACGTGGTATGGTTCTTCAATAGTGATCTTACCAGCTTTGATTTTAGTTGGGATTTTGTATTTATTTCTTAAAGTTTCTTCCATAGAATGTGACATTGGAACATCATCTTCAACAGAGATTTGACCACCTCTCGAGTAGATAATACCAGCTGGGATGGTGAATTCAATAGGAGATTTCGAATTGGCACGGGAATAATCTTGTCTTGAATAAGCAGTGAAATATTGAGTAACGGTATCAACATCTTCATCTGTGAATAATAAACCAGAAACGCCAGAAGCTAATTCTGAAAGTTTATGCAAGTTTTCTTTGTATTCTTCTTCAACGTTATCACCAAGAGCTTTCTCTAAAACACGACGTTTACCTAAGATCAATTTAGAGCCAGTCCATTCGGATCTAATCTCTTGTAACACTGGAGTTCTAACATCATCTAATAAGAATAACCAAACATATTTGTACGCATCTAACGCTTCCCTGACTTCGTCAAAGATTCTTTCTTTGTTTTCTTTACCTTTTCTGTCAGTTTGGGCTAATGTTACTAATCTTGAACGTTTAGATCTAGGCATCTTTTATGATTTATTTTATAGTCTCTATAACAAGATGAATCTGTTTAATTTTCTCTTTAAAATTTTTTTTTGATGCGATGAGCGGCGAGTGTTCCTAACCACTATGTCCCAGGGCTCAGCAACCCTTTCTTTGTGTTTTTTTTATTTATTTATTGAAAAGAAAGAGTTTTGCGCCACTAAAAGGAATACAGATTGATTAATTAGACTCAGATTTAAGTGGTAGCTGTTGTTGTAACGCTTACTGATTACATATTTGTTACTTGTTTGGTTCTTATTTCAAGGTTTTGGCGTTTAGTTCAACTGTTTCCAACACCATTTTATTGTCTGATTCGTGTGATCTGATAGATTGTAAATATGGCTCCAAAAAGAGGGAAAAATGCCACTGCAAAGACAAATGAAAGCATACATGATGTAGAAATGCAAGACAACCATGATTCATGGATTGATGAAGATGAAGAGTTCCATAGCTCTGAAGAAATGCAAGATGAAACACAGCATGATACTGATGATAACGAAGATGATAGTTTGATGAGATTGTCTGAACAATATAGAAGATACTCAGAATCTCACAGAAACATGTTATCTGATGAAGATGATAATGCTGATGAGTTGATGAATGGCCATGACGGTAGTGGAAGTGAGGATGATGATCATACAACTCATCCTCAACAGCATACACATCGTTGGGGTGATAATGAAGGAGAAAATGGAGAGGATGAAGCTGATGAAAGTAGCGAAATGCTGAGAAATATGCTGCGCAATTTTGCAAATGGTACTCCTGGTGGCAATAATAATACTCTGGCTCAGAACATGGCAAGACTGTTTCCTGGTTCAACAGGATTCTATGAAGGTAGGGAAAATAATAATCGCTCACAAATATCATTGTTAGTTGATGGTTTAAAAAGAAGGGATGATCCTTATTTGGTTCAAGAAACTTTAAATGAATTATCAGAGAGATTATTAATGTTGAACACTTTAACATATCATGGTAATTTGCCAGTTCGTGAATTATCAAAGGCATTAGTCAATCTTTTGAATGATCCAACTTTACAAGATCAACTGGAATTACAATTAGTTGCTTGTCGTTGTCTATACAACTTCATTGAAATTGAACTCAGTTTTGTACATACATTAGTTCGTGATGGTGCCATTGAAGCATTACAATTAAAATTAACTGAGATCAGTTATATCGATCTTGCTGAGCAAGCATTACAAGCATTATTTTTGATGTCAAAAGTCTGTGGTACTTTAATTTTCAGAAAGAATTGTTTAAGTGCTTGTTTAATGTATTTAGATTTCCTTACAATTCATGCACAAAGAAAAGCTGTTGATATTGTTGCTAATTCAGTTAAATACATAAAAGAATCTGAATTTCATTTGGTTGAAGAGATTTTCCCAACTTTACAGAGAATTGTCATAGAATTCAGTGATGCTTCAGAATTGGAAAGTTCGTGGTTAGCAATTACTAGAATTATTAACAATTTCCAAAGAAGTGAGTTATTAAGTAAATTAGTTGATGATGATCTATTAAAGCAAATAGTTTCTGTTATTTCACTAACTGATACTACATTATCTACAAATCTTAAGTTAATCAACACTTTATCCATCTGTTCTGAAAATCAAGAATTATCAAATACCATCATTAAAAATAACAACATTGTTGAATCATTTTCATCCGCATTATCAAAGTATTCCAAGACAAATGAGTCATTGGTATCAATTGAATCGTTAATGAATGTTCCAAAAGATCTGGTCATCTCTATTTTGGATTTAATAATAAGTTTATTACCAAGTGAAGAATCCACTTTATTCACTACTAAATTTTCAAAATCACCAAAGGATTATTCTAAAATTTCAAATGAATTTAACAAGTTTTTGAATGAAGCATTTGATTTATTAATAAACGTGTATCAATCATCAGTTGTCTTTGATATTCGTCGCCGTGTTTTAATCGCCATGATTAGAATCATTACTTCTATTGAAGATATTAAGCAATTGAAAGGTGTTTCTTCAATTACTTCATTATTGGCTTCTATTGTCATTCAAAACAAAAGTTTAATACGATCAGATAACAATGATCAAAAACCTTATTTCAATTTATTATGTTCTTTAATTTTAAGTTCTTTATTAATCAACAAAAACAGTGAGTTTTTTCTTGTTGAGTTTGAAAGGGAAGGTTTATTATCTGACGCATCATCACTTTTAGAAATCTTAAGAAATAAAGAAATAAATTTCTCAAAAGAGGAAGAAGTTATTGAAGAAGATGATGAACCATCTGATGATCCTCATGAAGAATCAGATGAATCCTTAGATGATTATTCAGAAGATGAATATGATGATGAAATAGAGGCAAGTTATCTCAATAAATCAACACCTGCTAAATTCAAGGAAGTCTCATTAGCGAAATTAGTTGATACTTTAGTTATCACTGCATCTGATATTGAACAAATTTATTTGTCTAAAAAGGCATCCTCATCTTGTAAATTAGAACACTTGAGATTGTTGGATGAATTGACAGCAGATCTCAAAAATAGTCATTTGATTAAAAATTATTCGTATGAAAATTGGATTCGTACTTGGGACAGTTTTAAAAGGGCTTTATCTCATGAATTATACACAATCTCAAGTTTTGAATTGATAAGTTCTGGTATGATTGATGTTTTATTCAATCTATTCAAAAATGAAGAATATGGTGCTGAAGGTTCAATTGCAAGAAAATCATTTTTAGAATTTTTCCATGGTGATTCTTTTGAATTATTGATCAAAAAATTACAAGAATCATTGACAAGATCTGAATCTTTTGAAATTATACAATCTGGTTTAAATGCAAATGAAAATAGAGCTGCCTCACTAGGTAAACAACTAAAATTGAAATTAGTTGTTTCTGAAGATTCTGAAGATTTTTTTGAAGGAATGTCTCAATTTGTTATTTTAGTACATGCAATTGCATCGTTTTTCAACATTAGTTCTTTTTTGAAAAGAAGAGTTGAAAGTCCTTTCCCCTTTGCTAGTAGAGTCACAACACCAGCAACTGAAGATGAAAATAAAGAAGATTGGTACATTGAGTTTTTATTGAATGATGAAGTTGTTCCTTCTGATACCACTATTTTTGGTGCTCTTTACAAACAAGCTCAAAAGAAAGACTCTGTTTTCGACTCTAATTCATTTTGGAATGGAGTGCATGAAATTAAATTTAGAAAAGCTGAAGGCACTCTAGCTGTTGCCGAGTTTGATGATAGATATCCTGAAATTGAAGATGATTTTAACCCAAATGCTGATAGTTCAACTAAAGATGAAGTAACAGGAAGTGTTTTAAATCTACTTAGAATATTGCATGATTTTCATTCAAATTCAAATTCAACATCGTTTTTTAATTTCAAATTAACAGCTAAACTAAATAGACAACTTGAAGAACCATTGATTGTTGCTAGTGGAATTTTACCAACTTGGTCAATTAATATCACAAGAAAGTATCCATTTCTATTTCCGTTAGAAACTAGAATATTTTTCTTACAATCTACATCATTTGGTTATTCAAGATTAATTCAATTATGGACCAATAAAGCTAATCAAGAACAAGAAAGTAATTCTAATTCAAGAGATTCCAATGGAAATGAAAGTTTATCTTTAGGAAGACCAACAAGACATAAAGTTAGAGTTTCAAGAAATCATTTATTACAAAGTTGTTATAAAGTTCTAGACAAATTAGGTACAAATCCAAGCATTATTGAAATTGAATTCAATGAAGAAGTTGGTACAGGTTTAGGTCCAACTTTAGAATTTTATGCTAATGTTTCACATTTATTTGCTTTAAAAAAATTAGGCATTTGGAGACAAGATCAAGATGATTATGAAAATAAAGACGAAGAATACATTCAAAATAAATTAGGATTATTTCCGAACCCATTAAATCCAAAAGATGAGGATTATTCAAATAAGTTGAAACATTTCAAATACATTGGTAAATTTGTTGCAAGAGCATTATTAGATAATAGAATTGTTGACATTAATTTCAATAAATTATTCTTCGAATTGGCACAATTACATATCGATGATCCAGATTATGTTATTCCATCACATATTGCATTCGAAAAATTAAAGTACGTGGATAAAGTGTTATATGATTCATTGAAGTTCATGAAAGAACATAAATCAAAAGTTAAAGATTTAGAAATCACATTTACATTGCCAGGTCAAGAAACATTTGAATTAATTGAAAATGGTTCACAAATCACAGTCAATGAAGATAATTTTGATGCTTATTTTGATAAAGTTATTGTTGCATCTATTGGATCAGGTGTTAAAGAACAAATTGAATCATTTATTGTTGGATTTTCAGAAGTTTTCCCATTTTTCGCAATGTCCATTTTTTCACCAGATGAATTATCTCAACTTTTAGGTAAATCAGAAGAAGATTGGTCATATGAAACTTTCGTTTCTACATTACATGCAGCGCATGGTTATTCATTAGATTCACCAACTATTCAAAACTTGATTTCACTGATGGTTAACTTCGATGATACCAAACGTCGTTTATTTTTACAGTTTTTAACAGGTTCCCCAAGATTACCAATTGGTGGGTTCAAGAAATTGAAACCTGAATTGACTGTTGTGTTAAAACGTGAAGAAGATGGTTTAAAACCAGATGATTACTTACCTAGTGTCATGACTTGTGCGAATTACTTGAAATTACCTAATTATAGTACAGCAAAAATGTTAGAACAAAGACTTGATCAAGCTATGTCTGAAGGTGCTGGTAGTTTCCTGTTGTCATGAGTATGATGATCGATGAATAAATATATTTAAATACACATGAGATGATCTTGCAATTGATGTAATCTTTATATGAGTCGGAACTATGAATCATCTCTCTCGGATATAAAGGTATAATTCCGCAATTTTTTTTAATTTTAGTGGCCGCAAAGAGGTAATTCAAAGACGATGCTGAATCCAAACGTTTGGAATATCGTCTACGTGTACGAATTCTGTTTAATTTGCCCAATTTTCTCACAATATTTTCCTCTTTAAAGCACGATTTTCGTCTTTTACTTCAGTTTTTTGCAGTGTCAATCATTATTATTTTCCTAATTGAGCGAACTTTTCGCAAATTTAGGAAAATTGAAAAGCGACAAAAAGAAACCACAAAAAAACACATTTGAAATAATTAAATTCATTCCAATTTCTAACATAAAACTTTCAAACTTTTGAATCTCACTTCAGGTACTGATATCCTATTCCATACTGCTATTCAACTGGGAACATAATCTTTCATCAATCCAATTTTTTAATCCCGTATTCGGTTTTAAATTCATTTACAAGACGATCCCACATTGAAATCCTACAGTCAGTAGATAGAGATCTGAAATCAAGTTGATAAGATCATTATATCTGCTAAAATTACATAGTTTCAATCTTATCACTCAATTATTGGTGTCTATAAACTTTCAAAAGTCTTTAGAACTCCGTCCACTCCTTTACTCATTGTTACCTGTTTTTGTTGTCATTACTGTATTAAATACTCATAATTAAAGCGTATTATTTTATATCATCGAAGAAAAAATGTCCTCAGAAGGTAAAATAACATCAACAAGCTCATTCCATAGCACCCTTTCGCATATAGAGGATGAAAAAAATCGATTCACATCTGAAGTTCTTGATAATGAAAAAGAGGAACTTAAAGATGATAGTGAAACAATCAAAGAGGAATTAACTACAAACAATAATTGTATCTTAGATAAAACTGAGGAAACCAAAGAACCAGTGGCTCAGTTATTAAAAACTCCAAAGGCTTCACATGCCGATCTAACAGCAGATGCCTCCCCTGGATCTTTACCCAGATTCCCAGGTACCTTGCATGTCAATGCTTTAAGTTCAAAGAATACTTCATTAGAAAATGCCATTCACGACTTAGAATTAGAAAAGAACGAAAAGGTAGAAGGAGAAGAAGAAGACGGAGAAGAAGAAGAATTAGAAGAATTTCTTCAATCCCCAACTGGCCATTCAGATTCAAGTAAAACTCTAGATCCTGGTAAACCAAACATCAGCAGCGATACAAGAGTCAATGCTATAATAAATTCTTTAGATGAACCAATTCATTTTAATAGAGTCTCTACCATGTCTGAAGATTCTAAGTTTGATGATTTAGGTGAAGAACAACGCTCAAAAACAGATGAGGGCCTTGAAATCACTGAATCAAATATCTCAACTGGTTCTAAAATTCATGATGAAACTGGAGGTACAACAATTACGATTATTCCAACAGCTGAAACTACAATCCCCAAACAATCCACAGATCAATCTATTACCACAACTGATTCTGTCGATATACCTGAAGAAGAAATATCTTCACTTGGAGAAGCTGTTAATACTCAATCATTATCATCAATTCCTCCAAGTGCTGGATTTGATATGAAACTAAAATCTTCAGCTAATGATGTCGCTCCGCAAGAACTAGGTGTTCCTGAATCTGAATCTGAACCCGAACCAAGAAAATTACCAACTTTTGAGACAACTACTTCTTCATATGTTTCATCAAATTTTGAGAATGGTATAATTGATGATTTCATAGGAGCTTCTGATGAAGGACTAAGCTTAAGCACTAGCTCAAGAGATAATGAATCTGAGTTTTTTGAAAAACCTATTGCAACCTCCTCAAATATTAATATTCCTAGTCTAAGTTCAAGCATGAATGATTTCTCAGAAGAGGTTGGTAATGCAACTATAACTGAAGAAGATGTTTTACAAGATTCATTCAAAACTCCAAAGACTAGAGAGAATTCTTTCAGCCCTCAAATTGAAGATTATTCTAAAAATTCTGGTAGTTCAACAAACAGTTCATTTGCTACCCCGAAAATTGAACCACATCAATCATCACCAGCCTCACAACATTACAACCCTAGATCTATTTCGAGTCCAGTTGTTCCTGGCTCAGTTTCCCGTACTACTCCTCAAAGTCCAATTGTTGAAAGAAGCTCAAGTTCAAGTTCACCATTTTCTAGAAATTCACTATCAAAGAGAAAAAGTGGAAACCGAGTTAAAGGTGTGTTTTCAAGTTTCGTAAATAGTATGAGAGGTTCCAGTAGTTCATTCCATGAATCAAGTAGAAGCTCAACAGGATCATCACCAAGTTTGAAAATTTCAACACCATATGATGCTAAACATGTTCATCACGTTGGTGTTGATAAAGATGGTCAATATACTGGCTTACCAGAAGAATGGCAAAAATTATTAACTTCAAGTGGTATCAGTAAAGTTGAACAAGAGAAAAATCCACAAGCTGTCATGGATATTGTTGCATTTTATCAAGATCAAAATAAGAATCCAGAAGACAAAGCTTTCAAGAAATTCAATCAAGCAAATGCTAAACTAACATCAACACAATCCTTTAGAACTCCAAAGACGACTCAGAGTCCATTTACTCCACAATCCCAACCTCAATCACAGTTTCAAACCTCAATAATACATAGTACGCCAGAAGCTGAAACGGTTCCAAAAGATGGCCAATTTATTCCATCTAGACCAGCACCAAGACCTCCACCATCAGCACCAACATTATCGAATATAGTGTCCCCATTGCAAAGAAATCTGTCTGTTCAAAGTAAAAGTTCGAAATCCTCTAACTCCACTCTTCCAATAGATCAATTGTTTGCACCACAAAGAAATGCACCACCTCCTCCAAGAGTTCCTCCTCCAATTCCACAACATAATAACGAACACCCTTTAAATGAAAGAAAACATCAAGAACATAAATTACCCGTTGCTCCTCCTCCAATTCCTGAACATACTACTAAAGTTACTGAGGATGATGAAATACCTCCAAGTACTCCAGCCAAGAATAATCAACAACCAGTTAGAGATCCAAAGCAAGCTGCTATAAATGCACAACGTAAGAAGGAAGAAAAGAAGAAAAGAAATGCTCAAGTTTATGCGAAATTAGCGACAATCTGTTCAGAAGGTGATCCATCTAAGCTGTATAGAAATTTGACTAAAATTGGTCAAGGTGCTTCAGGTGGTGTTTATACTGCATATGAACTTGGAAGTAATCTGAGTGTTGCTATTAAACAAATGAATCTTGAACAACAACCTAAAAAGGAATTGATCATAAACGAAATTTTAGTTATGAAAGGTTCAAAACATCAAAATATTGTTAATTTTATTGACTCATATTTATTAAAAGGTGATTTATGGGTTGTTATGGAATATATGGAAGGTGGTTGTTTGACAGATGTCGTTACCCATAGTGTTATGACTGAAGGGCAAATTGGTGCTGTTTTAAGAGAAACTTTAAGGGGTTTAAAGTTCTTACATTCAAAAGGTGTTATTCATAGAGATATCAAATCAGATAATATTTTATTATCAATGGAAGGTGATATCAAATTAACAGATTTTGGATTTTGTGCACAAATCAATGAAGTTAATCTAAAAAGAACAACAATGGTTGGTACACCATATTGGATGGCACCTGAAGTTGTTTCTAGAAAAGAATATGGCCCAAAAGTTGATATATGGTCATTAGGTATAATGATTATAGAAATGATTGAAGGCGAACCACCATATTTAAATGAAACTCCATTAAGGGCATTATATTTAATTGCAACAAATGGTACACCAAATTTGAAAGATCCAGATGCATTAAGTAATCCATTAAGAAGTTTCTTAAGTTGGACATTACAAGTTGATCCAGATAAAAGAGCAGATGCAACAGAGTTATTAAATGATGAATTTATTTTAGGTGCTGATGATGTTAGTAGTTTGGCTCCTTTAGTTAAATTAGCAAGAATGAAAAAAATTGCTGAAGAAGAGGAAGAAGAACAAAATAAAGAATAATGCAGGTAATGTTTTCATGGTTTAATCTAGATTTATTTTTTAATTATTATTATTATATATCATCTGTATACTAAATTTATTTACTAAAGACGTTTATTACAGACTTTTATCGTAAAATTTATCTACCTTTTTATTGTGAGAGATACAGAATAAAACTCAACATTGAAAATATAAAATTAATTTATTAGTTAATTATTCAATAATAATACAATAAAATCATATAAAACGCCATTAAAACACCCCCAAAAAGTCAAACAATAAATAACAATTCAATCTTCTTCATCCCATTCTTCAGGTTGATGACCTCTAGTTTGAACGAAGAACAAATTAGCATTTTTTTTACCTTTATTAATAAACTGATAAAAATTCCCCATTGGTATTTCTAAACTACAACCTTTTTTAATTAAAAAAACATTTCCAGAAAGTGTCACTTCCACCACTCCACTAATACAATAAAACACAAAATAAGTCGTTTCTGTACTCTTTAAAGATTTGATTCCATTTGGTGGAATCGACATCATTCCAGTTGCGATAAATTCTCTATTTTTGTCAAATAATATAGCTAGTTTAAAGTTATCTTGATCATTTGTAATTGAATTACTATAATTTTCAGTTCCTGGAGCCCATGCAATTAATCTTTTCGACTTCAAATCAGATCCATGACCTTCAAAAGTATCAACTCTTAAAAATCCATCTTTTAACCATTCTGAACCTTTTAATTCACCATTTTGCACTCGTTGTTCTTCAATATCATCTTGTTCTTCATTGTCATCTTTACGGTTGGTCATTTTTGATGGTTCTTGTTTCACTTTCTTTCTTCTCTTGGAGTTGAGAGTGATTCCTTCTCCTTCTTCTTCTTCATCTTCTTCATCTTCTTCATTCAATTGAGTTAAATTTGATTTTTGGTATCTAGTTCTTGTCCTAGAAGCAGATGTTGCTCTTGATGTTACCCTCGAAGTTGCTCTTGATGTTCTTCTTGAAGGTGCTCTTGAATTTGATCTTGTTGGAACAGGTTCTTCAACGGTAATGACTTCTTTTAACTCAGGGACTTTCTGTCCTGGTTTTCTTTGAAAAACTGCTTTCTCATTTCTCCAAAATGCTAGAGGTGGCATTCTTACTCTTGATGATCTTCTTGAACTATTTTGTTCAGGTAATCTCAGCTGAGAGCTTGATCTTGAATTCATTTGTTTTAAATCATCAATGTTTAAAACATGTTGTCTTTGAGTTAATTTAGGCTGTAATGGAGACTGTGGAGTTCTTGAAAATTTGTTTTGTCTTTCGTTAATTGTATCTTTTGATTTCGATCTGGTTTGTGGAACTTGCTTTACAATCTCTGTTATATTATGAGCACGGTTTGACGATGATCCACGTTTAGTTGGTTTAGCTTTTACTTCTTTTTCTGTCACTGTAACTTTTTTGTAATTTTTTATTCTTGGAGATTCAACAATAGGTGTATCAGAGTCTGAATCTGAATCATCCACAAGATTCAAAGACTCTTGATCAGATGAAGATTCATTGATTTCACTTCCAGATATATCAGATTCATTGATGATTAATTCATTTTCATGTTTTTTCTTTGACTGGTGTAAATATTTTTTATCTTTATTCTCTTCAAATAATGAATCAGAATCAGAATCAGAATCAGAATCATTCAGTATCGATCTGGCAGGTTTCAATGTTTTACCCAATGCTATGTTTTTGGAAATTAATGCAATATTTTTAGTTGAAGGACGTAATGGAGAATTCAAAACAAGTTTACTGGAAGGTTGTATAGCTTTATTAACAGACACATTTGATTTAGTCGTTAATTTTTTCAAATTTGTTGGTTTACGTGTCAAAGTTTTTGGTGTTGATGAAACTGAATGTCTTGAACTTGAACGAACAGTTGTATTTCTTTCTAGTTCTAATTTTCTCTGTTTTAATGATTTGATTTCTTGATCACTTTCACCATCGCTTGAAATGAATAATTTGTTTGAAGAATGATTAATATTTTTAATTGGTACTTTATTTGATTCATGTTCTTCATGGAAACTTAAATTGAAAGAATAATCTTCATTTTGATTATTGATCTTGATTACTCCTTTGGACTCATCATCAATTTCCATATCATCATCACCACTTGTGTCTAAATCATCATGACCATTAGTATTGTTGTTATTCCTTTGATTGATTGTAGTTGAATCAAGAATCATTGGTTGTTCAATAGCATCTGTGAATAAATCATCCGTATTTGGAGTTTGTTTTGATTGTAGAGGAGATCTTAATGGAGAATTTCGTACTCTTTCTGGACTTTTAGGTTTATTGATTGGAAATATTATTCTTCCAGTTTCAGGAGATTTAAATCTTGATTGATTATAAAGATTTCTTCGTGGTGATTCATGATGAAGGTTCTGTATTCTATTATGATGATCAATATTTTTATTTTTACCCTTTGGTGACTTGGAATTCGTGTATGTTCTCTCTGACATATCATCCTCTTCACTAGATTTTTGTAATTTAGTATTTGAGTTCGAGAATAGTTTATCAATATTTGAAGACTTTTGATCACTTGTTAAAGTTGAATCATCTCTAAAGAAATCATCAATGTCTTCCATGTTATTAGCATCTCTTTTAACGTCATCTCTTGCCACTATCCCGGTTTTTCTTGATTTCACCCCGATTTCTGAGAAATCCATTGTATATGATATTGAAAAGTATTGATTGATGTGCGTGTAAATAATACAACTAGTTGATACAATAAATCAAACAGGATAAATTACAATAAACCAGAAATTTTTTTTTTTGACTTGGTGATCTTAGTGAATCTCAATTAGTTATAAGCAACAAATACAACGTGATATAATGATACAATGATGAATTACTATGCGTCTTTTAATACAAATTTATTTACACTTTTTGTTTTTGTTTTTGTTTAGCAAAGAAAAAAAAGAACGCGACAGTTCCGAGGGTGTCAGCTCGGATCTCATGACAGGTTACAGAAGAGAGGTTGCTAGGGAAATAAAGACATATAATAAAAGAGTAGCAACGGGACAATATCCATGTGGTGACAATATGGATTAGTCAGTGGTGGCTTTAGTGTCATCATTGGACTCGTTTCCTGTTTTTTCTTGCTTCAATTTTTGAGCTTTTTTGATTTCTGCTAATCTTTTAGCTTCATCATTGATTTGACTTGTGCTAGTGACTAAACCATTATAGAACTCTTCAATTCTGGAGCCAACTGATGTCTGTAAAGCTCTGTTGATATATTTAGAGACACCTAGTCTTTCATCGACTTTACCAGCATTATCTTTGATTTGATATCTTTCATCAAGGTCTTTTAAGAAAGCGTTGAACTTCTCAGAATATCCATTCTTTGTATCGTAATCGATAGCTTTTTGTAATAATGGCTCACCCAAGACATAACCTTCACTTAAGTATTGAGCAATGATGGCAGCTTTTGGTTTCAATTCTTGAGGAACGTCATGATTTTCCAAATCACCAACCTCAGGGACTTTTGAGTCAGTTGAAGTGGAAGAAGAGGTGTTATCAGAGGATGAAGATGGTTGTTGGTCTGAAGACGAGATGACAACTTTAGAACCGTTTAATTCAGCATCGTTCAATAATAAAGCCGTTGAAGTTGCATTGGAGTCAACGAATTTAATAGAGTAAGAAGTTGAGGAAAGTTGATCAATTGAGCGAATTTTACCGCAAAATTCGAAGAATTTTTGAATTTGATCCTTTGTTGTTGATTGTGAAAGGTTTGAGACGGTTATAGTGGACATTATTTGATTAATTTTAGTTGAATAAACTGAGAAATTGTGAAAGTTGCTATAAAAAGGAGAGAAATTTAAGTCCCTTTTTTTTCTATCAGTTTTGACACATTTTTATTTTTGTTGCTTTATTATATAAGAATAACGAGATATTCATTTATAGAACTGATTTAAGAGTGATGGTTTTACCTCTAACTTATTACTGACATTCTTTGATATTGGAAATGTATCTATAATCATGATTCTTTAGAGAGCCGAGACCAGAGTAATGGTATACTTCACTATAATTGTATTATTGAGTACTCCATATAATTCCTACTTAACCTGACCTACAGGTACACGTCTTATCACAAAGAGAAAGGTTGTTAGATCAAACATTTATCGTATAATCTATCCCACTCTTAAAATCTAACTACAAATCACACCCTTGTAAGTTGTCAGTAATTTCGATATTAAAATGAATACACCTAACATCACAATAATGTATCACCTAAAGCACATTTGGCAACTGCAATACCTGTTGTTATAGTGTCAATAACATGGTTATCATTAGTTGCTAAGTCTGGATTACATTCAACAACATCTAAGGCAATTAAATTCCCAGATTCAGCAATTCTTTCAGCGATGAATAAACCTTCTCTTAATGTTAATCCACCTCTAACTGGTGTCCCAGTAGCTGGAACGTACAATGGATCAATTGCATCCACGTCATAACTCAAATGAATTGGAGTCTTTGGATCACCATTTGAAATCGATTCTAATGCCATTTCAATAACTTTGTTGATACCAAATCTATCAATATGATACATTGAAAATGCCGTAATACCTAAATCTTTTAAAATTTTACGTTCACCTAAATCAATGTCTCTTAATCCAATGTATGCTAGTTTTTCAGCTTTTAATACAGGTTTAACCCATTTCAATTGTTCTGGTGTATTTTCTCTATCAAGACCTAATAAAAATGAAACTGGACAACCGTGTAAATTACCAGATTCTGTAGTTGATGGGGTATTAATATCAGCATGAGCATCTATCCATAATAAACCAGCATTTGGATATTTTTCGAATGAACCTGAAACTGTACCAATGGCGATGGAATGATCACCTCCAATGGTGACTGGTAATGAGTTGTTTAAATGAGCTTGTTTAACTGAATCATGGATTAGTTTATTAGCCTGACCCACTATAGTTGGATTTCTGCAGTTATTCACTATATCTGATTCTTGTTTCAATTGTTCAAAATCTATTCCATGTAATGGATCTGAGATTGAAGTTTCCCAATCTAGATCTTGTATCACCTTTTCGATACCTTGATTGATTAAGAATTCAGGACCTTTCTCGACCCCTGACTTTGGTTGACCGCCTGAGAACGGTGCTAGTATAATTGTGGTTTTCTTTTCTGGAAAGTAATCGTAATGAGCTGTGATAAGGAAAGGTTAATGCATGATTCCAATGATAAATAGTGTAGCCACTCACGATGTAAGTCGAACATGTTATTTTTATGACAAGCGAATGGAATTTAATGAAGAAAGATTGAAATGAAGAGGAATTGAAGTGTAATTTATACCCATTCCTGCTCAACACTTCGTTCAATTTCATTGGTTGATCAATCGCTGAATTTGTCACTTAACTGTTGATGTTTATGTAATCTCATGATGCTTTAAATTGTTAAGTGATAAAGAAAGCGAATGTGTGATGAGTGTTGATTTGGTGGTGAATTGTGTATCTGATATTTATAGAAAGAGTGATAGTCCTACACTTATATATTATTTAATCTATAACATTTATATAAAAACATCATCTAATACAACTCATTTGGATTCAACTATATTCCAATGAAGATCGATTTCTTTGGCACAACTAGATCTTAACTCACAATCTCTCAAATTAACCACGAAATCATCTTTTGCATAATGAATGTCATCATTACCATTTTCTAAAGCTGAATATATCGATGCAATTGTTCTTGATGGAACTAACCCAGTTTTAGATAAAAACACAGGATGCCATTGTAAGATATGCAATAGAGCAGATTCAACATTCTTTGGGAAATTATGATATTGTCTAAATAGTTTATCAGACCAAAATTCTAATAAAGATTTAGCAAAGAATGATTTTTTAAAAATAAACGAATCACAATTCAAATCAGTACCAACTTGAGTTATAATCAAATCTAAATCTTTGGCCTTGGAATTCTTATAAGTATGGATTATGCCATTTGGTGGAATTAATGGTTGATCTCTTAATAAAATCGGATCTAAAACATCAGGATTTAATAAATATTTAAGTAAATCAATATCATATTTCATAATCATTGCATTTTCATCAAGATACCAGAAATATTTAGCATTTGGGAAAGCGTACATTGCACTTTCTAAAACTGTTAATTTGGCAAATTTTTTATAATTAACTGAATCTTGTTGTAAAATTGGTAAAAATTCTTGGACCCAACGAACATACACACCATATTTCTGTACTTGAGCGTAATTGACTCTATTTTGGACGATTTTACTTAAATGACTTAATTCATTTGTTTCAAAATCAATGGCAGTGACTAAGACAATTTCAGGAGATTTTGGTCCATTAAATTTTAACTTACCATGGTTTAAAAATGAATTCTTTGCCTTGGATAGTTGATTAGTTTCTTCTGTTAATTTATTGATGGGATCTTCTTTACTTTCAGTGATTTGATATAATTTATTGCCCTGATGATCAACTTTATAACTAAATAGATTATCAACTGATAATTCCCTTAATAATGGAGCATGTTCAATACTTGGAAAGATTAAAGGTGATTTAGTTAAAATATCACTTGATGCATAAGAGTGATAGACGACTTTATCTTTATTACTCAAGAATGATAATGATGACGATGACGATGATGATCTAAATAATGATGAGATTATCTTAAGTACAATCAGTATTGAAAAAATGAAAGAAATGGTGATGATTGATAATTTTTTGTAATTTTTTTGGATGAAGATATAATAATGGTTATACTTCTGTGGTTTGAACTTGGAATTATAAGAGAGTTGCATGTTCTTAATTATTCTATCAGTTATTTTGTTTGTTGAATTGAAGATAAAAAGTTTTTTTCGGATTTTTTCATTAGATTTTTTTGGTTTTAAATCAGAATTGAAATAAATAAGATGGATCCATATCATTTATATGAGACTTTTGTTAATGAACTGAGGACAGTTTAGTACATTTGTAGGAATAATTTGCTAAATACAGACAAGATTTTTTTACCTTGTCGAAATGGCATAAAAAATAGATTATAAACTAAATACTTCATCAATGATCTCTGTTCTATTAGAAAGATGGATATATTCATATATTTTTTTGATTATAGACCATTTACGTCCACAATTGGTATCAATTGACAAATGTCAGTTCATTAATGCATACATCAATCTGCATCAGAGTCAGAATCAGCACCATCTAGTAGTTTCACTTCAATGTCCTTATTAGCAGCTACAGTATCGAATTTCATTTGCTCTGTTAGAAAAACATTTACCTGATCCTGTAAACTAGTCAATCTTGCTCTCAATCTACTTAGTTCATTACTTTCATCAACATCACTTGGTTTATCTTTATCTATTATACCTGCTTTTAATACGTATTCTGATGGGCCAGTGGTCGTACCATTTGTAGAAAGTTGTGTTATATGCGATGTTTCAAACGTCTTTGTGGTATCTCTGCTTCTGTAAATGGCTGATGGATTCATTATTCCTTCATAATTCATATTTTTACATCAATCTCTCCTAAACTCATAAGTTTTTATCAACTACATACAGTGCTGCGTAACACCCTCCCAGATAAGTACTACTAGCTACCCTACTACTACTAGTTGTACCTATTATTACCATGGAAGAAATTATTGGAAAGCAAGACTGATAGATATATTCACTTAACAATCATGACAGTTACATTATATTTCTCTGGACATTGTGACATTGAATCATGGGGATCTCTACCTGTTTCTTTGTATTTTAATCAACTGATAATTTTTATCGAATTAAACCACTATTTCAAGAAATTACTGGATACAGGAAAACATAAATGTCTGTTCAATACCCTCATACACTTACCAGCCAAAATAGCACTCCTTGGTGCCAATTTCAGCACTTAAAGACTCATCATATTTGTAGAAGGAACTTTTGTTAGCGATTATGTAATCGGATGATCATGTGACTAAACCCCCGGAATATCTTAATCAGGTATTTTTGGTGGCTCGGAACTCACTCCATATGTTTATTTTGATCTGGAGGACTCTTTCTTTAATATCTAATAAGTCAATTGGTTCAAAATAAGTGCTGTTATCCGCCACGTTGGTTAAATTGCTGATATATGTTGTTTTTACAAAGTTATTGGCCATAGAAGTTACCCCATACTAAAATGCTGGAAAAAATATTCAATGCCCTCCCTCTCGTGGGTTTCCCTCCTAAAAAGTGGGATATCTCGAGATCCCTTTGAGTAGGAGGATCTCTGAACCTATTAGCAACTTCAGGAAGCTTCCGAGTATCTATAGGGCTAGTTTGGAATGATAACGTCAACTGTTGTTTTTTTTTCAGAATAATTTTTGGTGCATCAATATGTTGATTGATATGATCCAATTAAGAGCCCAAAATAAATTGAAACCTAGACCATTTCATGAAGAAAATCATCTAACTCTCTTAAGATAATGAGCCCATGTAAAAAACAACTCACAGAAATGTACCAAACACAATGTCAATGACCTTTTGTGAGGTTGTAAACTGATGTTCTTGATGACCAAACGATTGATATTTCCTCTAGTTCCACTTTGAAGATGATCTGTGAATTGATTGAACTAACTTGTCTGATCATAATGTAGCTGATATATTGATACTAGTGCTTTTTCATCACCTTGTTGGTCATCAAGTGCTCTTGTTAATAATCTATCTTGAATTCATCTCCTAAGTGTGATGATGATTTTAGATTGAAGGATTAAACCGCAGATTGGTCAGATCCGTGGGATAATTAGATCAACTTGATTGCTGGTAATCATAGTTTGAATCACTGAACTAAAGATGGGTCAGATCAATAGTACAATGATGTTGATAGAGTGTGTTGTTGTCAAATGTGGTATAATAATGATTGGTCAGATCAATAGTACAATGGAGGGAGTGTGATGTTGTTAGTTGTAATTGGAGTGGTGTAACTAATGATTGGTCAATAGTACAGTGGAATTGATGCAACGTGTTGTTGACAGTTGTAATTCTAGTGGTATAACTAAAGATTGGTCAGATCAATAATTCACTGGGTTGATGGAGTGTATTGTTGCCAGTTGTAATTCTGATGGAGTGTGTTCTTGCTAGTTGTTACTCTAGTGGAAGGGCAAAAGTTTGGTCGGATTAATAATGAATATGATGTTCTTTCTGATTCAGGTGTTTATTGAAAGGTAAGTTGATTAGTATATTTACCAGTTGGTCAGATCGATAAAATATCATGATGAGGTCTATGAGGTTTGATTAAGCGAGTAATCATTGAGGTTGAAGAATATTTGAATGAGTTAGATCTAAAAGTTTATTGAGATGGTACAACTGTTAAACTGAAGAAACCAAGAAAGAACTAAAATGTGTTAAATTTCATAAATTTATAAAACCACAATTTTCTGAAACACAAAGACGAATTAACACAAAAACGAATAAACACTAAAACGAATATGTATAAAACAGAATTTGTTGTAATGTAGACTATAACGTAGCTTTCTTTCAAGTCAAGAAATAGATCTATATGTCGTAACACTTAGATTTAGAAAGCAGAAAGGGCTAAAATTCATGGTAGTTGTTATCCAAAACTCAAAAGGATAAAAAACTGGTTACTTCGGCTTACCAAAATAGAATTACCTTTTTCATTTAATTTGATAAAAAATAGAGATATAGCAACTCCTAAGTGCTTGATTTAAACTCTAATACCATAAAAAATTGCAAAATAGTGGATTTTTCCTATAGTTTATATTCCAGTCCATCTGGTCTTATATCAGTAGTTTTGTTCGTTAAAATTGAATAGCTACTAAGCGAAACCGTCTAGCTGATTAACATCGCTCCTGTCTTTCTAGTGACGCCTATTTAAGCTCATTTTCATAAACAACAGCTAGGCTTAGGTACCTC
Source organism: Phaffomyces orbus (assembly GCA_003708145.3). NCBI lineage: Eukaryota > Fungi > Ascomycota > Saccharomycetes > Phaffomycetales > Phaffomycetaceae > Phaffomyces > Phaffomyces orbus. The sequence continues at coordinate 113,491 of PPNK03000015.1, forward strand.
GTTCTAAAATTTTCTTCTGAATATGTTTCGATCAGGTTGCTAATTTGAATTTTCTTATTTTGCTAGAACAAACATCTTGAGGTTAGAGTAAAACATTATAGTAAGATAATGTAGCATGTTACAAAGCTATATAACTGTAGGTGGAAACTATGGAGATAAGGTAATATTGGCTCAATTGTACATTACATTTTATTAGGCAACTATACATTATGAAAAGAGGTTAAGTTCTTTTATACTTGTGGAACTTCTAAAACACTCCATTATAGATGATTCTGAACTCTGTTACCAGCATTAGCCTCAAAATCTCTCTTCTTCTCAGAAACTTGATCTGATTTCATTGTTTTGCTCACTATGTAATTGTTTAGTAACAACTTACAAGTATTGAATTATCTAGCTCAAAATCATTTGAGTTTGACTTCAAAGGTAAAAAAAAATTCTAACTGGAAAGCTGTTGATACCTGTATCACCGTCATGATTCTTCATCTCTTGGATCTCACTTTGTACCTATTTCTTCGTCACTATGTTAGTTCGATCTTTAATATTAATATGTAGTGGAGCAAAACGATTGATAACAATTAAAAAATCTTTAAAAAGTACTCTAACAATTTTTAGGCAATGATGATCAGAAGGAATGGTCACAAATGAGATACAGCCTTCAATATCACCCATTTTTCTAGAGTTGTGCTAGATAAATCATCTCTTGTATCAATTGGTTGCGAATTATGAATTTATTGACTGATTTGAATATTTAGAAACTCTGATAGTTGTAAATTCATCATCTTGAACAGTGTTCATGTTAATAATTTCTCTATTTTCTTTAGTACCCATAAATATTTTGGCAAATGTAGCCAGGAAACAAATGTAGATAATTTTAAAACATTTCTTCGTGTAGGAAACCTTCAAGCTCCTAGCAAGTTGACATGACAGCCCCCCCATCATTTCTGGATCCAATAAATAGATTTCAACATATTTACGTACCACATTTTTTTTTCATCCACTCTCACTATCACTATCAATCTTATGAATCAGCCGCCCATAGTCATGAGGACTACGAATTCTATTTGATCTACACATTAAACCAAACTGGGCATTTCCGGTTAAAACTGGGAATTGTAAAAAAAGATCCAATATCGTTCTTTTCACATGAGCGGTAAAAGGCCTTGGATTGTTGTTTGATTCAAAAACTTTCTATACTCACACAACTTAATTTTGGAGACTGATTTTTATTCAATAATTAAAAGTAAGAACGATAAGAAAACTTGATATATAATAAGCATTCAGGATGAACGGCGTGCAGGTTTCAGCTCTCTCAGCTCTCTCTCTCTCTCTAGCTCTCTCTCTCTTCATGAGATGCTCATGAAAATCAATACTAAAAAATTGATATTAATAATTATGATTCAATAAATTATTAAAAATATTAAACAATACTGATATTGATTATTTTAACAATAAATAAATAATTAAAATGATATTAATTAAAACATAATGGAATAAAATTGATGAATTAAATATTAGATATCGATATATATAATTAAATATTTTTGACAGGTTTTCCTCTAATTCATTATTTTTTTAAGATAAAATATATTGAAAAAATTGTGATTAATTTTTTTAAGGTATTAGGCTTACCCGACGGAAACAAGTATCTATGGTAACCAAATCTTGAAAGCGCGAATTTAATTTTTACTAACTACAGTATGCAGGTAATATATATATATACACAAGGCATATATAATAAGCTGAATAATATTATTATAATATATTTATATATTATTCTCGATGAGATTATACCTGATCCAGCTGTTTCAAAGGTCTTCAAAGTTCACATCTGTATCATGATGGCATGAAAAAAATTCCATTTATAATTTCCCCATAAAATATGCATGGAGCCGCATTTAGAGTGAGAAGTTAAAAGGAAAAAACATTCAACTATTCATTAAAAAAAACAACCACACCAATCTCAGTATTTTATATAAGATGTTTTTTTTCATTCATTCTTTCGAATTAACAGCAGCTGTCAATTGAGCTTGTTTAACTAAATTTTGAGGAGCATCCATGACAGGCAGCATCACTTCAATCAATCTAATTTTATCGTTTTTAGCAAATTCTGGATCTGATGCTAATTGATTAAACTCACCAACAGTTGAAACTCTGATTGATTCAGAAGTTGAATCACTAGCACCGAATGTTTTCAATAAAGCTTGATGATCCCATGACTGAATATCATTATAACCTGCTTTTTCACCATGAATCAATCTTTCAATAGTATAACCATCATTATTTAAAACGAAAATATATGGTTTTAAACCCCATCTTATCATTGTTGAAATTTCTTGGACTGTTAATTGTAAAGAACCATCACCCACGAATAAAATAACTCTCTTAGATGGATCAATTTCATTAGCAGCTGCAACAGCACCTAGTGTTGCACCAACTGAATAACCAATTGAACCCCATAAAACTTGGGAAATACCGGTAGTATTTGGAGGGAAAGCTGCTTGAATGATACCAAATGCAGAAGTACCGGTTTCTGTTAAAATAACATCACCTGGTTTAAACCAAGTTGAAACTTTTGACCATAACCATTCTTGAGTTAATAATGAGTTATCAGGAATTGATTCATTAGTTACTTTTGAGCTTGGAACTGGTTTTGGTTTATAATTAGCAATGATATCTTTATTAATTTGAGGAATCAATCTTTGTAGTAATAATTTGAAATGTAAACCAGGGAATGTTGCATTTCTGATCTTTATAAAATCTGAATGAAATTCAACAATATTTTTAGTCTTGTAAGAGTAAGAAAATGAACCAGTATTGAAATCTGATAATAAAGAACCTACTGATAAAACTAGATCAGCATTTTCAACAACCTCTTTAACTTGAGGAGTTGATAATGAACCAACATAAACACCACCAAATCTTGGGTGATCTTCATCAACAACACCTTTACCCATTGGAGTACAGAAAGTTGGGAATCCAGTAGCATCAATTAAAGCTCTTGTTTCTTTATGAACTTGATGTCTTCCAGCACATGCATCAACTAAAATGATTGGATTTTCTGATTTTTTAATCAATTCTAGAATGGTTTCAATTGCTTCACTTTCAGATTCAACGTCATTTGGTTTTAACGATAAATCGATTGGTGTTTCCAATAATGAACTTGAAACGTGATCATCGACTAAATTGGCAGGTAATGCTAAATAAACAGGTCTCTGATTAACGTAAGCTTCTCTAATTACTCTATCGATTTCAGAACAAGCACTATTAATATCTTTAATAAAAGCAGTAGTTCCTGAGATATTGGAAGACATTCTATGGAAAACTGTGAAATCACCATTACCTAAAGTATGATGTAGTAGTAATTGTTTAGCTTGAGAAGAGATTGATGGGACACCAACGATATGAATAACACCAACATGTTCTGCATAAGCACCAGCAATACCATTTAGTGCAGATAATTCACCAACACCAAAAGTGGTGATTATAGCTGAAAGGCCTTTGACTCTTGAATAACCGTCAGCAGCGTATGAAGCATTTAATTCATTGGCATTACCTGCCCATCTCAAACCATCAACTTCATAAATTTTGTCTAATAAAGATAAATTGAAGTCACCTGGTAAACCGAAAATGGTTTGAACTTGAACTTGTTTTAATCTTTCGAATAAATAACGACCTAAAGTTATATCTGACATTGTTTGATAATTGATTATTCTATAATGAATAAGAAATGGATAAAATTATTCAAACAGCAACTCAACCTGTTTATATAAGTTTATTTTAATGACATCAAATGGTGTCAACTTTCATGCTACACATAATAAGGAGTAAGTAAGGATCTTGCTTACGTAATTTGAAGCAGCCTTAGTGCATAATTGGCTCAAAAAAGTGGGAGTTTGTTTCAGAAATTGTGTGGAAGAAATGGTGGAGATCGATCAGAAACTCGTGGGAGGATTTTATTGGATTTGATTCTTTTGATTCTTTGGAATAATCATAAGATTTGTATTCAGAATTATTCATTTTTTGCATAATTGTGTTTCTTTGTATGCATTCATGGTATTAGATTGACGGCATAGGAGGATATTGTAGATTGTACTACAGTAAGTTGATATTGTTCTGACGGTTATAGAAATTATAGTATATATGATATATCTCGATTATTACATGACATTGGATGTAGTGCTTGATAATTCGAAAGTATTGTTTCCGTTTCCATTACCTTCACAGTCACACAATCACAATCACAATACAAATTCAATGAAGTGTTCATTCCTCTTACAAAACTACACGGCGAGTTAATCGATTTACACCAATCAACTCTCCTAATCCAATGGAATAAACGGTGAAACTTTCATCACCAAAATGCTCTGCCTAAATTTCCTTTCAAATTCCCTAGCGAAAAACTCCGTCTAAGTTTGGAAGAAGCATCACAACGCGCCAGAGTGCCAGAGTGAGTAAGATTACATCAGCGGCTTTTAATGATTTGGAAAGGGAGAAAAATCAAAAGTGAATTTTATACCAATCGTTAAGTCATTAAAAACAAACTTTGATTTTTCAGGTAGTATCAAGGTTATTCGCTGCTCCAACTACTCAATTGACTTATCATAAATCAAATCCCCTTTTAGCTCTGCTATTATAAACAATAATTGTGCTTTTTAAAGAAGTTTTTTCTGTTCTTTTGCCTTTGCTGTCACATATATATAAGTACGTTTTGAACTACAATGACCTCGAAGGAGCCTCTGTTAATTGATCTGGATGAAGATGCTGTTATTGATATCAGCCCTAATGATATATCCTCCATATCCGCTTCCTCTGCTTCTTCTGTGGTGGAATTGAAGAAGAAAAAATCAACCATTAATTATAGTAATGATGTTGTTGATTTCAATTTTATGAGTGATGAAATTTTACCAAATATAGATGATGAGGAAATAGTTGAAATATCAAGCAATACTTGGGAAATTGAAAACTTCAAAAACTTCACAGATGATAAGGTCTTTGGTCCTGTTTTTGAAGTTGGTGGTTATAAATGGCGCATATTATTATTCCCTCGCGGTAATGCTAACCATAACTTAGCTTTATATCTAGAACCAATGCCTGAATCAACTCCTTCAAAAGAAGACCCAGAGAAATTGATCCCAGTTGATCCCAAATGGTACGTTTGTGCTCAATTCACCTTAATTATTTCAAATCCAAAAGACCCTAAAAATTACATTGCAAGTACATCTCATCAAAGATTCAATAAAGATGCAACTGATTGGGGTTTCTCAAATTTTGCGGATGTAAGAACGTTATGGAATTCAAGAAAAGATAATGGTCCATTAGCTTTCGATGGTAAAGTCAATATAACCGCTTTTGTTAAAGTTTTAAAAGATCCAACAGGGGTACTATGGCATAACTTCCTAGAGTATGACTCTAAAAAAGTTACTGGATTTGTTGGATTCAAAAATCAAGGTGCAACTTGTTATTTAAATTCTTTATTACAATCATATTTTTTCACTAAAGTCTTTAGAAGAGCAGTTTATCAAATTCCAACCGAAAATGAAATAGGTAGTGATAGTGTTCCATTAGCTTTACAAAAAATCTTTTATCAACTACAAAAATCAGAAGAAGCCTTAGATACATCTGAATTAACAAAATCATTTGGTTGGGATACAGGTGATGCTTTCACTCAACATGATGTTCAAGAATTAAATAGGGTTTTGATGGATAAATTAGAAACTAAAATGAAAGGAACGTCTGTTGAAAATGTTTTAAATAAAACCTTTGTTGGTAAAATGAAAAGTTATATCAAATGTATCAACGTTGATTATGAATCTTCGAGAACAGAGGATTTTTGGGATATTCAACTAAATGTTAAAAATCTAAGTAATTTAACTGAATCTTTCCAAAATTATATCGAAGTTGAAATAATGGATGGTGAAAATCAATATGCAGCTCAAGATTTTGGTCTTCAAGATGCTAAAAAAGGTGTCGTTTTTGAAGAATTCCCAACTGTTTTGCATTTACAGTTGAAAAGATTTGAGTATGATTTCAATTATGATGCTTTAGTTAAAATTAATGACCGTTATGAATACCCTGAATCAATTGATTTAAGTCCATATTTGGATCATTCTGATAAATCTAAAGCCCCAGATCCATGTGTTTACGATTTACATGGTGTTTTGGTTCATGCTGGTGATATCACGACTGGTCATTATTATACCATGATCAAACCTGATAAAACTGATAACTGGTACAGATTTGATGATGATAAAGTTTGGAAAGTTACTAAAACTCAAGTTTTTGAAGAAAATTTTGGTATGAATGTTGTTGATACTGAACAGTTACAAAAAATGACAAGATCACAGTATCAAAGTTATCAAATTCGTCGCCATACTTCTGCTTATATGTTGGTTTATATTAAAAGAGATCAAGTTGATTTTGCTTTACAAGAAGTTAATGATACTGAAATCCCAAAACATATCTCTGAAGAAGTTGATAAAGAATTAGAAGAACGTGCAGTTGCTCGTAAAGAACTTGAAGAATCTCATTTATATTTAAATCTAAGTTTTTACACCAATGATTTATTCAAAAGATATGAAGGGTTTGATTTAGGTGCAGATCAAAGAAATGTTAAGAATCAAGAAAATTATACAGAAAAAGATTATCCGACAACAATAAGAGCATTAAAATCATCAAAATTCACTGACTTATATCCAGAATTAAATAGCAAATTCAATATTGATTCATCAAAAGTTAATTTCTGGGCTTTACAACATAGACGCAACAATACTATTAGACCAACTTCAAAGATTGATGATTTTGAACATTTAACAGTTGATGAAGTTTATCAAAGATATTTTTCTAGCAAAAATTCAAATGGTTCTATTTGGATAGAAATTCCTGAATTAGAATTATCAAAATTATCAGGATTCAAGATTGGTGATGATTTTGAAATGATTCAAGACGGTAGATTAATTGAAAATTCTAAAATTTTAATCTTCATTAAATATTTCGATCCAGAAAGTCAACATTTAAGAGGTTTAACTCATGCTTTTGTTAATGAAGATGACAATGTTTCAAGAATAATCCCAAATTTAAATAAAGTTCTAAATTTTGATAAAGATCAAAAATTGGATATTTATGAAGAAATTAAGTCAGGTTCAATTGAAAAAATTAGTGAAGTTGCTTCGTTCTATCAATCTGAAATTCTAACAGGCGATATCTTAACAGTTCAAAAATCCATAGATAATTCACAAATTGATTCTGATAAGCAAAAAATTTATCCATATTATCCAACTGTTGATTCATTCTATCTTTACTTAAGAACAAGAGTTCATGTTGTCGCTAAAAGATTAACTGAACCTTCTGAAGATGATGGATACGTTGTTGTTAATGATGATGACAAGGACTCTAATAAAGAAGTTGATTTCTTGATTTCAACCCAAGCCGAATATGAAGTATTAGCTAAAATTATTGGGGATAAATTTGATGTTGATCCAGAATATTTAAGAATTTTTGTTAATTATGGTGGTTTAAGAACTCAATTACGTACAAATATTATTGTAAATAATATTATTCCAAAAGTTTCATATTCAATCCAACCAATATTTGAATTTGAAGTCTTAAGTATTCCATTGAAGAGTTTGGAGAATATGACATTAGTTAAAATCAATTGGTTATCTCAAGGATATATGCGTTATCAAGTTAATGATATTTTTGTTGAAAGAACAGCTACAATTTCAGATATCATTGATAAATTACAAGCAAAGATTAATTTTTCTAATGATGAAAAGAAAAATGTTTTAGTTTGGGCCAATAATGAATCAAAATTTTATCAGATTTTATTTGAAACTACAGAAGTTCAAAATTTAGAAAGAGTTGACATCTATGCAGCTATTTTACCAGAAGAAGTCGAAATTTTACATAAATATTATTTAAACGCTCCTGCTGAGGAGAATGAAGAAGATGATATTGCAGAAGTTAGACCAAGATTAATCCCAGTTTTACAGTTTTATAAAGATCCAAGAAGAATTCATGGCATTTCATTTGTTTTCCCAATTTATCCAGGTGAGAAATTGAAAGATACAAAGGAAAGATTTCAAACTAAGTTAGGATTAGGTCAAAAAGATTTTTCAAAAGTTTTAATTTGTTCATTAGAAGAAAATGGTGAACCTTTATATTTTGAAACCGATGAACAAAGCGAAGAGACAGTGATTCTCGCTAATGAATTAAGAGAACAAGATTATATCGCATTAGATCATCCTGATAGAACTGCTCGTGTTGGTGGCCATACTGTTGGTGGTGGTGGTATCTCTATAAGATAAAACCATCTTTGTATAATACAAGTTAATTCCCCAGGTTATTTTCTCCTTAAAATCTACAAAGAATGTAAAAACAACTAACTGTTTTATACCCTAATATTGTTTATTTGTTTAAAGATTTGAACTCGTTTTCTCTTAATTGAGTACTACTCAACTTGTTTTGAAAACCATCATCTTCTTCACCACCAATAACATTTATAACATGAACTTGCAAAGTGTTCCATCCTTTCTCTGACCTCAAGTGATTTATAAACTTAGCACCAGATACTGTTTCTCTACTAACGATCAGAGCGTCAATATTTTCAATATAACCTGTTGGACCAGCAACATCACGAATAGCAAATGGATCAATTATAAGCTTTGGTTTAACATGATTTAAAAATTTTAAGATATTATGCTTTCTGTAATCGTAGGACTGCAGAAACTCTTGATATTTCTTTTTAGATAATAATTCTTGATCAGTTATACCAACGATTAATTTCTCTTTTGATAAGAAGGCAGCTGCAGTTAATAAGATTTTATGACCATCATGGAAATGATCAAATGTACCACCCACAGCACCAACATTATGAAGAGATTCTTCACTTTCATCTTCATCTAATTTGATTCTTTTACAAGCAACGTTATCTCTTTTAACCATTTTGATCTCTAAAGACTCTTCATTGTCATATTGGAATTCATCAATTGAGTTATCATCCTTATCAAACACTAATAATTGCCAGAATGGCTCTTTCAGTTCTTTGTAGTGCTCATTAAACAGCACAGTTACTTCAATCTGAGATTTTCCTAACTCAGTTATAGTTTCTGTTGCTAGAAGATATATTTCAGCTAATACTTGATCTAAAGTGTTCAGATGATTAATTTTGAATAATATCAGAATATCTAGAGTTGCGTCTTCTTTTGAGTTCTCAGCAGCTTCTTCGATGAGAGATTTGTAGGACTGAATACAATTGATTTCCTTAAGCAGAACCAGCGATGAGCTTATGGACATTTAGTGAATTTAACTGAGTTTATCTTTTTGCTGGTACTCATAAGTACTTTCCATACTAAAATACTAATACACAATTTTCCGAAAATTGATTTGTTAGTAAAATTTTATAGAGAATCAAATAGATTTCAAATAGCAATTAACCACAAAGTAATCTTATCATCAATGTCTGAAGCTATAGAAGAGAAGAGTGCTGAACTGAAACAAACTGAATTAATAGAAAGAAGTGGCAAAACTAGCGATTTTTCCTCATCTGAATTAGAATACAATAAATTAGTGGAATTGAAAGCAAAAGGTACTTACATACCACCTGCCAAACTAAGAGACCTATTGAGTAAAATCTCATTAGAGAAGAATTCAGAGGAATTACAGAGATTAGAATGGGAAGAGTTGAGGAAGAAAATCAATGGGTTGGTGAATAAAGTCAGTAGAAGTAACATTAAATCTGTTATTGTCAGTTTGTTCCAACTAAACATTAAAAGAGGAAGAGGTTTATTGATCAGATCAATAATGAAAGCACAAAGTCAAGCACTATCATTTACCCCAGTGTATTCATCATTGATAAGTGTTCTCAATTCAAAGATCCCTGAGATTGGCCAGTTGCTGATAAATAGATTACTTCTACAATTTAAGAAAGCGTATAAGAGAAATATCAAAGCGTTATGCGTCTCATCAACATCATTTTTAGCACAATTGACAAATAATGGAGTTCTTGATAGTCAATTGATACTTGAATTCATCCAACTTTTATTGAATAATCCAACTGATGATTCAATAGATGTGTTAGTCTCTATTTTAAAACGTTGTGGTCTTTATCTGAGCGAAATTAATAATTCATTCATTTCAAAGAAATTTGATGACTTACGACAGTTATTACAAAATGATGAGTTGGATAAAAGAACAAAATTTTTGATTGAAGGATTATTCACAACACGAAGAGATGGTTATAAAGAATTCCCAAAAATTGAAGATGATTTGGATTTAGTAGCCGATGATGATTTGATCATTCATAGAATTGCTTTAGATGCTAAAGTTAAAGCTCAAGATGATCTAAATGTTTTCACGTTTGATGAGAAGTATGAAGAAAATGAAAACGCCTATGATGAGATAAGGAAGGAAATTTTAGGTGACGACGAAGAAGGAGGAGAAGAAGAAGAAGAAGAAGAAGAAGAAGAAGAAGAAGAAGAAGAAGAAGAAGAAGAAGCAGAAGCGACTCATCAAGAACATACTGAAATACTTCAAGTTGATAAAAGTTCTGGAAAAAAAGAAACTCAAACTAAAATGGTTATCAAAGACATGACCGAAACAAACCAAACGAATTTCAAAAAAACCATCTACTTAATTTTGAAAGGTTCAATGTCAGCAGATGAAGCAGTTCATAAACTATTGAAACTCAGAATAAAACGTGGAGATGAAATTAAACTAGTTGATATGATCATAAAATCATGTTCCCAAGAAACAACATACTCAAAATATTATGGTGTAACTGGTGAGAAATTATGCAATCAATCAAAATCATGGTCAAATGCTTTCGCTGAGAGTTTTAAGGAAACTTATGAAACCATTCATAGATTTGAATCAAATCCATTAAGAAACATTTCTAAGTTTTGGGGCCATTTGTTATCATCAGATGCATTAGATTGGGAAGTTTTACAAGTCATAAAATTAACAGAAACTGAAACAACATCAGCTGGTAGAATTTTCATTAAGTTTATCTTTCAAGAACTGGTTGAAGAATTAGGTATTCCTGCTTTGAAAGAAAGGCTTCATGAGAAGTTCATACAGCCTTTCATTGAAGGTATTTTCCCAACTGAAGATCCAGATAATATGAGATTCTCAATTAACTATTTTACTGCCATTGGTCTTGGTATATTAACAGAAACAACAAGAGAAAATTTACAGATCTTACTAGAAAAACGAAAAGAAGAGGATGAGACAAGAGGTAGAAATAGAAGCAGGTCTTCATCAAGTTCAAGAAGTGGCTCTTACTCAAGATCTTATTCAAGATCGTATTCAAGATCATATTCAAGATCATATTCAAGGTCCAGATCCAGATCAAGAACACCGGCCTCAAGAACTGTTTCAAGATCACCACGTTACAACAATGATCAATCAAGAAGTCCATCAAGGGAAAGACCAAATAGAGGAACATCCCCAAACTTTGAAATCGGGGAATCTCAAAGAGAAAGAGAAAGGTCGAGAAGTCCTGATAGAGATCATCTGCCAAAGGAAAGATACAGAGATGCCGATTTCAGGGATTCTGGCCACAGAAGTGGTGGTAACAATTACAGAGGAGGAGGAAGAGACAATTTTAGGGGAAGGTATAGAGGAAATTTCAGAGGTAGATCAAGTCCCAAAGGTTATGATAATAACTATCGTAGTGGATCCAACTATAGAAACTAAAATTGATACTACTTTGTTTAAAAAGAATAATGTATATAATACTAATCTTTATATAAGAGCATAAGAAAAATTGGGTAGTATAAAAATTCGAAAAAAGTATAATAGTTCTTTTTGAACTTTTCACAAAAAAGAATAAAAGAGTATTGATAATGTTTTGGGTATCAAAGACGAAAAATAATCATAGAAAAAGGTTTGAAGTCAAAATTAATTCATTAATAATTTGAAATAATCTATTGGAAACCCCAGTATTTTTCACAGTTTAAGAAACCGTCAGCTTTCCATAAATCATCGAAAGCGTTGAATAAGATAACTGAATCACCAACGGTAGATTTTAAGGAAGCAATAGCAGCGGCTTGAGCAGCTGGAGAGGCGATAGCTTTACCATAAGTATCACCTTGATGTGGCCAACCAGATTCAGTGACAAAAACGTTTTTAGAACCACCACAAGTAGACCAGACTCTTTGGATTTGTAATAATAACCATTCACCTGCGCCTTCAGCAGCAGTGTTGAAATCAAAGTAAGCATGAGCGTTGATAGCAATGTAATCTGAGATGTCACATAAACCTGGGTTGTTAATAGTAGCAACATGAGTATCAACAGTAACGACTGGACCAGTGTAACCAGCAGCAGTTAAAGCAGCTCTACCAGCGGCAACGTAACCAGCGACTTGAGAAACTGAAGCTGCACCAGAGTTAACTAATTCATTACCAATGGAAACAGTGTGAACATCAGCCCAAGAACCGTAAGTTTTAATAGCAGCAGCCATTTGTGAAACACCAGCACTGATTTGATCCATGAAGAAGATACCTAAGAATAATTTTTGGGAAGCTAATTTAGCTTGTAAGACGTTTTCAACTTGGTTACAATCAACACCGTACAATCTGATAATTTCATAACCAGTTAATTTAGCTAAGTCTGATTGAACTTCAGATAATGATTTACAAGCACCAGCAGCAGTGTATGGAGAGTAAGTAACACCTTTACCGCTGAATGAACCTGAGGAAGCAGGAGTGGATGGAGCGGCAGCGGCAGTAGAGGTAGCTGCTGGAGCAGGAGCTTGAGCAGTTGAAGCAGAAGCAGAGATGGCAACTTGATCTTCTCTAACAACAGCTGAATGGGTGTCAGTTTCTGGAGTAGGAACAGCAGCTAAAGTGTCTAAAGTTAAAGTGGTTGATGGGGCAGCAATGGTTTGAGGAGCATTAGCAGTAACAACAACGGTTTCAGTAACAATGACCAAATCTCTTTTATGTTGATTGTGAACATGTTGAACAGCTGGAGCAGCGTTAACTGAAGAGAATAAAGTAGCAGCTAAGGTAGCTGTTTGGAATAATGATGAGAAAAGCATCTTTAAAGGAACGTTCTAATTTGAAGTAATTCAATTGGGAAAAACTAAGATCGACTTAATGAAGGAAATGTTTAATGAAGGGAATGAAAGTAATTGCAAGATTCTAGTATCTGTTATAAAAGGAAGGAACAGAGTGGGTCGTTAAACACTAAAAACTTTTAATTGAATTGAAGAGTGTAGAGAAGAAGGGAAAAGTTGATGAAAATTTTTTGTTTACAATTTGATATACGTTGCGAAAACTAAGAAACTAGAATCAGAAAATGGGCGATTTTGTCGTTTTCAAATCTCGCTAATTCCAAATCGGGATAATTGTAAATATTTAAAAGGACATAAAAATCTTGGGCAAAGGGGGGGGTTACTCTTTTTCTACGTCCATACCTTGAGCGTGTAGAATTTGGTCTTTCACCGTAAGAAGATGGAAGGACTTAAAGAGATGTGATATATACCATTGTATGTCTTTTGATCGTCAAGAGAGAGGTTTTTTTTGTTCAAATTTGAGGCTCAGATCTCTGTTTCACCTCATTTTTTAGTGCAATTTGGCGTTTTTATGAAACTTTTTTTTGTTTGAAGATTGTTTTATCTTGGGAAAACAATTGGACAAATCGAACAGAAAAAAACAATAATAAAGGGACAAATTGGTTGAATTGCAACTTGCTATAGCCAAATAAATGGAAGTCATCAGAATATTGTTAGACTGTAGTATAAGAGTATGTTCAAAGTTGAGCTTCAAACATAGTGAGTGAGTACAATCATCACCCATGGGCCATAAGTTAGAACTTTCAAAGTTTCCGTGCCTATAAGCCGAGAAACCGAGAGGCGGATCGGTATATATAAGTTATCAAACTTCAAACTCAAAGAGAGAAGTACAATAAATATTATATGTATTGATAGATAGTGCTTTATGTGGATTTTGAAATAGAAAGGAGAGACTTGATTCCAATATGGCTAGAAGTTAGAACAATTCATCTTTTAAACATCAAACATGGTTTATTCGGCACTTTTTCTTGTTTTTTAATTGTTCATGGTAACTACAGTAGATGAAGGATATATGATTGGATACACAATAAGTTCCGAGGGCTATCACGCGAATGAACTGCCCATACCGAAAAACTGTTTTGTTTTTGTTTATTCCATTGACACAAAAGCAAAAATCTTTGTGGTTTTTAATTCCAATATAAAATTTGCACTAAGATTAATATGACGGCTTCTTCAATCCATGTTTGTGTTACACAAATCTGGATTTTTATTTTATTGATTTCCGTGAATTAGTTGTCCAATTTTATGGTACCTGCGATACATCAACAACATTATGTCTACTGATAATACAAATGGGGATGCTGTTAACGAGGAGAAAGGTCCACCACCTAATAGCGCTGCTGATACAATGAATGATAGTAGTCTAAATATTGGGAAAGAAAATCTGAAGTATACTGTTCCTAAAAGAAGCACAAGAATACCTTATCCATCCTGGGAAGAGCATATTCCTATCACAAGAGAAGAGATAAAAGTTATATTTGAAGATCTAAGAGATAAGTTTGGTTTCCAACAGCCTTCAGTTGATAATATTTATGATAATTTTTTGGTTCAATTAGATTCAAGGGCATCAAGATTGTGTCCAGATGCTGCATTGACTTCCTTACACGCTTCGTACATTGGCGGTGATCACTCTAATTATAAAAAATGGTTCTTTGCCGCTCAGTTTGATTTGGATGAAGAAATTGGTTTTAATATCATGAAACTACAAGGTAAAGCCTATAAAAGAAACAAAAAGATTGCAAAACAAAAAAATATTGATCTTAAGGAACAAAGAAGAAAAGCAAAAGAACTGGAAGAAGAGTTTGCTAAAACTCAAACCAAAGTAGATTTCACTTCAGACCAATTAGAGAGAAATTTTGATTATGGTATTGCAGATTATAAATGGAAAATGAGAATGCATGAATTATCATCAAAGGAAAAAGTCGAACAAATTGCGTTATATTTATTAATTTGGGGTGAAGCAAATCAAATAAGATTCTTACCTGAATGCTTGTGCTTTATTTATAAATGTGCTTATGACTATTTTGTGTCAGAATCATGCAAACAACAAACAGAACCTGTTCCTCAATATACCTTTTTAAACAACGTCATAAGTCCAATTTATAGGTTTCTAAGAGATCAGATGTATAGAGTTGGACCAAATGGAAAATTGATGAGAAAAGAAAAAGATCATAAAGATATTATTGGTTACGATGACATCAATCAACTATTTTGGTATCCAGAAGGAATTGAAAGAATAAGGCTCAGATCAACAAATGAAAGAATAGTTGATATAAAGTTAGAACACAGATTCTCCAAATTCAACGACCTTCATTGGGAAAAAGCTTTTTATAAAACTTATTTAGAAAGAAGAACTTGGCTTCATGTGGCTACTAATTTTAATAGAATATGGATCATTCATTTAACTTCTTTTTGGTTTTTTACAAGTTTCAACTCTCCAACTTTATATACTAATAATTATGACCAATTGTTAGATAATCAACCCACTCATCAAGTCAGGCTATCAGTTATAGCATTTGGTGGTACAATTGCCTGCTTGATCCAATTGTTAGCAACCATCTCTGAATGGTCTTTTGTTCCAAGAGAATGGCCTGGAGCACAACATTTAACTAGAAGATTACTTGTTTTGGTTTTGATCTTATTTATAAATTTCGTTCCTTCCGTTTTCATTTTTGGCTTCTATGATCTAGAAACTCATTCAGAAGTTGCTTTTCTGGTGTCTATAGCCCAATTAGTTATTGCTATAATTACATCCTTAACGTTCTCATTTGTTCCTTTAGGCACTTTATTTGGAAATTATCTTGGAACTAAAAATAGAAGATATGCTTCATCACGAACGTTTACTGCTTCTTTTCCTCAATTAAGTGGAAGAAGCCGATGGTTCTCATTATTTTTATGGGTTGCAATCTTTACATTAAAATTCGCTGAATCATATTTTTTTTTAACTTTATCAATTAGAGATCCAATTAGAAATTTATCAATCATGAAAATGACGAGGTGTGTTGGTGATAGGTATTTGGGAAATATTTTATGCAGAGAGCAAGCTAGAATTACTTTAGCGTTGATTTATTTTACTGATATGATTTTATTCTTTTTGGATACTTATTTGTGGTACATTATTTGTAACTGTATTTTTTCAGTTGGTTTATCATTCTCATTAGGTATTTCAATTTTGTCACCTTGGAGAAATGTTTATTCGAGATTACCTAAAAGAATTTATTCAAAACTTTTGGCTACAAGTGATATGGAAATTAAATATAAACCAAAAATTTTAGTTTCTCAAGTTTGGAACGCAATTATCATATCAATGTATAGAGAACATTTACTACCAATTGATATGGTCCACAAATTATTATATCAACAAGTTAAATCTGAATTTGATACAAAGAATACTTTGAGGTCACCAAGCTTTTTTATTGCTCATGATGATTCAACTTATAAAAAAACTGAATATTTCCCATCAAGCTCTGAAGCACAAAGAAGAATCTCTTTTTTTGCCCAATCTTTATCCACCCCTATTCCTGAACCAATTCCAATTGAAAGTATGCCAATTTTCACTGTCTTAATACCACATTATAGCGAAAAGATTATCTTATCATTGAAAGAAATCATTAGAGAAGCCAATAGTAGCACAAGAATAACATTATTGGAATACTTGAAACAGCTATACCCAACTGAATGGGATTGTTTTGTTAAGGATACCAAATTATTGGCTGTTGAAAACGGTATTTTAACTGATGAGAATTGGAAATTTGACACAACAAGAAAGAAAAGTGCGTCTAGTGTTGTTTCTAAAATTTCTGAAAGTGAAGATAGAAATAATATTGAAATAAAGGCTGGTGACAATGAAGTGATTGAATCTTCTACTGCTCAAGCTCAAGAAATACCATTATCTCCAATAGAAGAAAATGAAACAGTTCCAGTATCGGCTGAAGATAATATAAGACAAGGTCAAATCAATGATTTACCATTCTATTTCATTGGTTTCAAAACTTCAACATCAGAGTATATTTTGAGAACAAGAATTTGGGCATCATTAAGAACTCAAACTTTATATAGAACTGCATCTGGTTTTGTCAACTATGCCAGAGCAATTAAACTTTTATATAGAATTGAAAATCCAGGTCTTGTTCAACATTACTTTGATG
Organism: Phaffomyces orbus; assembly: GCA_003708145.3. NCBI lineage: Eukaryota > Fungi > Ascomycota > Saccharomycetes > Phaffomycetales > Phaffomycetaceae > Phaffomyces > Phaffomyces orbus. The sequence goes on from PPNK03000015.1 coordinate 130,712, forward strand.
ATCCAGAAACTCTAGAAGGAGAATTAGAATCAATGACAAATAGAAAATTTAGGTTATTAATCGCAATGCAAAGATATAAGAGATTCAATGAAGAAGAAAAAAATGATAGTGAAATACTATTAAGAGCTTATCCAGACACGGTAATCAGCTATTTAGAAGAAGAATTGAATCCAGATGATACAAGTGGAGAAAGAGTGTTTTACTCTTGTTTAATTGATGGTTATTGTGATTTTGATTCAGATGGGTTTAGAGTTCCAATTTATAAAATTAGATTATCTGGAAATCCGATTCTTGGTGATGGAAAGTCTGATAATCAAAATCATTCTTTAATCTTTTATCGTGGTGAATATATTCAGGTCGTTGATGCAAACCAAGATAATTATTTGGAAGAATGTATCAAAATTAGAGCTGTTTTATCAGAATTTGAAGAGTTGGATTTAGATGCTACTCCACCCTATGTGCCTGGTGTTGTTTATAAAAACCAACATGCTCCTGTTGCTATTGTTGGAACTAGAGAGTATATTTTCTCTGAAAATGTTGGTGTTCTAGGTGATGTTGCTGCTGGTAAAGAACAAACTTTTGGTACACTATTTGCGAGAACTTTAGCTGAAATTGGTGGTAAATTACATTATGGTCATCCTGATTTTCTAAATGCTATATTTATGACAACAAGAGGTGGAATCTCGAAAGCTCAAAAAGGTTTACATTTGAATGAAGATATTTATGCAGGTATGAATGCAATGTTAAGAGGTGGCAGAATTAAACATTGTGATTATTATCAATGTGGAAAAGGTAGAGATTTAGGGTTTGGTTCTATTTTGAACTTTACCACTAAAATCGGGGCTGGTATGGGAGAGCAGATTTTATCGAGAGAGTATTATTACTTAGGAACTCAATTACCAATTGATAGATTCTTGTCTTTTTATTATGCTCATCCAGGATTCCATATTAATAACTTATTCATCACTTTATCTGTTCAAATGTTTATGATTGTTTTGGTCAACCTTGGTGCCTTAGTCCATGAATCTACAATTTGTAAATACAACAAGGATGTTCCATTTACTGATCTAGAAGAGCCTATCGGTTGCTATAATTTGCAACCAGTCTTGAATTGGGTTACCATTTTTGTGTTTTCAGTTTTCATTGTGTTCTTTATTGCATTTGTTCCATTAATAGTTCAAGAGTTGACTGAAAGAGGGTTTTGGAAAGCATTTTCAAGATTTTTCCATCATATCTTTTCACTATCCCCATTATTTGAGGTGTTTGTTTGTCAAATTTATGCACAGTCTTTAGTGACAGATGTTACGTTTGGCGGTGCAAGGTATATCAGTACAGGTAGAGGATTTGCAGTTTCTAGAATTCAGTTCTTTTATCTTTATTCTAAGTTTGCAACTTCATCAATTTATTCAGGCTCAAAATTATTTCTAATGTTATTGTTTGCTACTATCACCATCTGGCAACCCGCTTTATTATGGTTTTGGTTGACCTTAGTTTCAATGTGTTTAGCACCATTCGTCTTTAATCCTCATCAGTTCTCATTTTTTGAGTTTTTTCTTGATTATAAAGACTTTATTCATTGGTTATCAAGAGGAAATGCTAAACATCACGTCAACTCTTGGATTAACACAGTCAAGCAGTCAAGAGCAAGGTACACGGGTTATAAAAAAGCTGTTATTGGAGATGAATCTGAAAAATCGTCCCCAGAAACAAGAAAGTCAAGATTTCCAGATACTTATTTCACAGAATTAGTAGTTCCATTCATTAGTTCAATTCTAATCTTTTTTGCATATAACTTTATCAATTCCCAAAATGGTGTTCGTCTCGTTACTCCAACTAACTCATTGATAAGGTTAGTTATTCTAATATTTATGCCAATTGTTTTGAATACTCTTATTCTAGGTATTGTTTTTGCTATTTCATGTATAACTGGACCGTTATTTATGTGCTGTACTAAAAAAAATGCAAGTGTTTTAGCAGCATTTGCTCATATTGGTACTGTTTTTGTTCATTTGGTGATGTTTGAAATTATCTGGTATTTAGAGGGTTGGAATTTTGCTAGAACTCTAGTTTGTATCCTATGCGTTATTGGTTTCCAAGATTCTCTATTTAAAGTTGTTACTATTGTGTTTTTATCCAGGGAATTGAAGCACAATATGATCAATACATCATGGTGGTCAGGAAATTGGTTTAATAAAGGTGTTGGCTGGAGATTTTTATCACAGCCTTTGAGAGAAGCAGTTGTTAAAATAATGGAAATGTCTTTATTTGCAGCTGATTTCATTCTCGGTCATTGCTTACTTTTTGTTCAAACTCCATTTGTATTTATTCCATTTATTGATAGATGGCATTCGATGATATTATTTTGGCTAACTCCAAGTAAACAGTTGAAAGGAAGAATTTTAACAAAGAGTCAAAAGAGAAGAAGAGCTGTTATAGTCGTTAAATATCTCATATTATACCTTTCAATATTATCATTGTTTTTAGCATTTTTGATTGTTCCAATTTTCACCAAACAATTCATACCTGATTTTTCTGGTAACTTGAGGGATGGACCACTTGATGGATTAATTCAACCAAATAACCAGGATAATGATGATACGGGTACTAATGCACCTTCAACAATTATAACTACAACAGGCGCTCTTCGTGAATTCAAAACAGTCTTTTATTGAAGATTCTCTATTTAGATAAATTCTTGTTTATAAAATCAAAATTCCTGTAGGCAACCTGTAAGTCTTACCGATAAAGTAAGATTATACCTTAAGTATAGTTTCTTTTGAAATTGATCTATGTTTGAATGTTTGATTTAGGCACAAGATTCGGAGGTTGAAGTTGAAAGTTGAAACTACAATTTATTACAGTAACACGAAACTAAAACATCGTAAAATCATGTTAAAATAAATTTGATCTGATACATTGAAAACTAATCAAACATCCATGCGTCTGCATTTAGTGCCAGTGACTACTAGATTAGAGGTAGAGTAATAACCACCCTTTAACCTTTAATCTTTGAAAACTGAAAAGCTAGAGACCAAAGATTAGTTTGAACTTTGTAAGTACATGCTTGCAGCTTTTGTTTTTTGACTTAATTTCAAATTACGCGTGTCAAGATTGAGATGCGAGATGCGAGAATTTGATTACTTTTTAAGCGACATAAAAGTTATCCTTGACGGTTGACCTAGTGCGTGAGTCGTGAGTCTTGGACCTATAAGTACAGTGAAGAGATCCATTTCAGCTATTTCTGTACCATGGTGGAACAAATGAAACTACATTGATGGTAGCAAGCTGCTCGTTGTAAAACCCAACATCTTTTGTTGCTTATACAACTTGTAAGTTCACTTTAATCAATTTTTGATTTTTTGGTATCTTGAATCTTCCAATGAAAAAAAAAGAAATTAGGAGTTAAAAAATATACCTAATCAAGTAAAATGTACACACACAATTCATGTAAGCTAATGCGCCGTATTCGTTTTTAGACGAATTATACGATTTTCGTTACCGCATTCGGCAAAATAATGGTCAAAAAGAGCTGAATTTGGGAAATGAACATGGCTACAATTGGATATTTACGCATTTTCTTACATTTGTAGTTTGGTTCACTTAATTACTGGTGGTATCTCGAGGAAATTATTTTCACTAATTTTATTCCGTTTCCACCTTTTATATTCAAAACTACCTCCTTTTGAATAGTACAACTACTCCATATAGGTGTTCTAAATACTGCTTGTCATTTATCTACACTCATAATGTTATTCAAATCATTAGCTTTGATCGCTGCTTCTTTGATTTCAACGGCTTCAGCTGCTGATTTACCAGCTATTGAAATTCTTGGTAATAAATTCTTTTACTCTAATAATGGTTCACAGTTTTATATCAAAGGTATTGCTTATCAACAAGATACTACTAATGTTACTGCTGATGAGACTTTTGTCGATCCACTCGCTGATGGTAGTGTTTGTGCTAGAGATGTTCCATATTTAAGTGCTGTTGATACCAATGTTATTCGTGTTTATGCTTTGAATGCTTCGTTAGATCATACTGAATGTATGTCTTTATTGAATGATGCTGGTATTTATGTCATTGCTGATTTATCTCAACCAAGTGAATCAATTAATAGAGCCAATCCAAGTTGGACTGTCGAATTATTCAATAGATATCAAACCATTGTGGATGAATTTCAAAACTATACCAATGTTTTAGGTTTCTTTGCTGGTAATGAAGTTTCCAATGATGAAACCAATACTGACGCTTCTGCCTTCGTTAAAGCTGCTATTAGAGATACCAAAAAGTATATTTCTGATAAAGATTATAGAAAAATTCCAGTTGGTTATTCAGCTAATGATGATTCAACTATTAGAGTTTCAATTGCTGATTATTTCACTTGTGGTGATGTTTCTGAAAGAGCCGATTTCTATGGTATTAACATGTACTCATGGTGTGGTGATTCATCATATACTAAATCTGGTTATGATGACAGAACTGCCGAATTCTCAAACATCACTGTTCCAGTTTTCTTCTCTGAATATGGTTGTAATGAAGTTCAACCAAGAAAATTTACTGAAGTTGCAGCTTTATATGGTGATAAAATGACTGATGTTTGGTCAGGTGGTATTGTTTATATGTATTTTGAAGAAACCAATAATTATGGTTTAGTTTCTATTGTTGATGACAAAGTTTCAACTTTGGTTGATTACAATTATTATAAGACTGAAATTCAAGCTGTCACTCCAACTTCTGCTAATTCCAAAAGTATTGCTTCAGCTTCCATTTCTGAAACTTTAGCATGTCCAACTCAAAACTCAATTTGGAAAGCTTCAACCGATTTACCACCAACTCCAGATGATGCTTTATGTTCTTGTTTGGAAGAATCATTATCTTGTGTTGTTTCTGATGATGTTGATGAAGATGACTATGAAGATTTATTCTCATACGTTTGTGGTTTAGGTACTGTTTCATGTGCAGGTATTCAAACTAATGGTACGAATGGTGATTATGGTGCTTATTCATTCTGTTCATCCAAACAAAAATTGTCATTTGTTTTGAACTTATACTATAACGCTAACTCAAAATCATCATCAGCTTGTAAATTCAGTGGATCAGCAAGTATTAATGCCGCTGCTACTACTTACACTGGTTGTGCTGCTGCTTTAAGTTCAATTGGTTCAGAAGGTACTGGTTCATTAACCGCCACTTTAACAGCTACCAAATCAGGTTCTGGTGTTACTAACGTTACTGGTGCCACCACTGGTACTGGATCAGCCAAATCAGCTACTGGCACTGCCACTGGATCTAGTGCTGCCTCCACTTCCACCACTAAAAACGGTGCTGAAGTTAACTCAGTCAACTATTTACTCGGTTCCATTGGTTCAATTGTTGTTGCAGGTGGTTTAGCTTTATTATAGACTATCAGTTGTTTTATTTCAATGTTTTATTAGAGTTATGAATATCAAATGAAGGATTCATATGATTATATTTTAGTTTTAAATGAATCGTAGTTTAGTCCAGATTTCAAATTCCAACTTGGTGAGCTAATTACACTTCATAGATTTACTCAATTGGGCTGTTTATTCGATTGTTTTGGGGAGTTTTATTGGTTCAAGACTCAAATATTTGAACATCAAGAAGAGATCAAAAACAGATCGTCATACCAAGAACAGTTTATGGATGTAAAATTTGTTTACAATTCACGAATCACAGATCGAGTTTTCTAGCTGATATGGGAAATTGGAATTGTGTTTGTTGTTTGTCGAGTATATTACTAAAAAGACTGTTGATCTGTTGTTTGTTACTCTTCAGTATGTAACAGATGAGTATTCCCAATGGCCCTACAGTGTACACCAATTCCTGATACAATCTGTGAATAGTGATGTAATTATTGGCCCTTTTGAGTAAAAAAAGAAAAAATTAATAGTCAAGACATGAGACATTAGACAAATAGGATCGTGTTCACAACTGAAAGGAGTTGTAAATTCAAAAAGAAATCATATGGAATGCTATTATTTCAACAATCAAACTTCTAAGTTCTATGACTTCATTCTCAGACTGCTTTTACACTCACAACTTACAAGCCTCTAATCTCGTCACTCCACTAAAATCCACCGTTTTTTAGAGTCAAAAATACTGTTTTTACGTCAAGCCTCGACTCGGTATTTTTTACAGTTTTAAAAATAGGACAGGAGACAAGACAATGTTTATTTTTCATGAGTTTTCGAGTTTCTCTTTTCAAAAAAGATCTCTTTTTCTTCTCTTCTTAATCTTTTTTATCTTAGAAGTTCAAGTTTCTATTCATTCACTTATTCAAGAATCATGAAGTTAACTTCTGCTTTAAGCTTACTCTCGTTATTAGCTACATCAGTTTTTGCTAACCAAGATACTGAAGGTACCGATGCTAATATTCCAACTATTGAAGTTGTTGGTAATAAATTCTTCTATACTAATAATGGATCTCAATTCTATATCAAAGGTGTTGCTTATCAACAAGATACTTCAAACTCTTCATCTGGTTCAGGTTATACCTCTGGTTTAGGTTCAACTACTTTCATTGATCCATTAGCTGATGGGGATAAATGTAAGAGAGATATCCCTTACTTATTAGAATTGGACACTAATGTTATCAGAGTTTATGCTGTTAACACTACCGTTTCACATAAAGAATGTATGGATGCCTTTGCAGAAGCTGGTATCTATATTTTGTCAGATTTATCACAACCTTCAGAATCAATCAATAGAGTTTCCCCAGAATGGAACGTTGAATTATTTAATCGTTACAAAGATGTTATTGATTCTTTATCCAATTACACTAATGTTTTAGGTTTCTTTGCTGGTAATGAAGTCACCAATAACCACACTAATACTGAAGCTTCTGCTTTCGTTAAAGCTGCTGTTAGAGACACCAAAAAATATATCTCTGATCAAGGGTACAGAGACATTCCAGTTGGTTATTCTGCTAATGACGATTCTGATACTAGACTTTACAGTGCTGAATATTTCGCTTGTGGTGATGAAGATGTTAAAGTTGATTTCTACGGTATTAACATGTATTCATGGTGTGGTGATTCTAGTTTTACTAGATCTGGTTATAGTGATAGAACTGAAGAATTTGCTAATTTAACTGTTCCTATCTTCTTTTCAGAATACGGTTGTAATGAAGTCCAACCTAGAGAATTCACAGATGTTCCAGTTTTATTCTCAGATCAAATGACTGATGTTTGGTCAGGTGGTATTATCTACATGTATTTCCAAGAAGCTAATGATTACGGTTTAGTCTCAATTGATGGTGATGATGTTGTTACTTTAGAAGACTTCAACAACTTAAAAAGTAGAATGTCATCTGTTGATCCAACTTCTGCTACTGCTTCTGATGTTAGTGAATCAACTATTGAATGTCCTCCTATCACTTCATTCTGGAAAGCTTCTGAAACTTTACCACCAACTCCAGATTCACAAATTTGTTCATGTCTTGAACAATCTTTAAGTTGTATTGTTTCTGATGATGTTGATTCTGATGATTATGGTGAGTTATTCGGTACTATTTGTGGTATGATTGATTGTTCAGACATCAGTACTAATGCCACTGATGGTGTTTATGGTGATTTATCTTTCTGTGATGATGACACTAAATTATCCTTCTTATTAAACAAATACTATGAATCCAACAACAAAAGAAGTGATGCTTGTGATTTCAGTGGTTCCGCTACTTTAGTTTCTGCTTCTCAAGAATCAAGTTGTACTGCTATTGTTGCTGCTGCTACTAACGGTGGATCTGCAACTGGTGGTTCTAGTGCTTCAAGAGGTTCAAGTGCTACTGGTACCGCTTCATCTTCTGCTACCTCAACCGGTTCAAACAGTGGTGCTTCTGGTTTGAGACCAACTGACTCTTCTATGGTCATTTTAACTTCCTTCATCAGTTTCTTATTTGCTGGTGTTGGTGTTGTTGCTATGATCTAGATTATATAATTTACTTCTAAATAAAGGATTATCATTTTATGTTTAAATTTAATACATTCGATTATCTTACAAAAAATATCGTATCTAATAAAATAAATGATGTATCTAATGCAAAAATAAATGTTCAGGTCAACTAGAAATCATGAAAATTTCATTAAGAGCTTTAGCGTCTAAAGTTGCTGCTCTTTTCTGTTTGATCCATTTTGACCTCATACTCAGTCTTGTTGTGATTGCAGGGGATTCAGATCTTGCTTCATTCGGTTTCAACATACTTTCTCTAGTGACTTTCTTTTCCTTTTCTTTCTTCTCTTTTTTATCTTTCTTTTCTTTCTTTTCAGATTTTACCTTCTTATCTTTCTTTTCTTTCTTTTCTTTCTTTTCAGTTTTTACTTTCTTCTCTTTTTTTCCCTTTTTATCTCTCTTTTCTTTCTTAACCTTCTTTCTATCACTCTCATCATCACTTCTCTTTCTTTTCTTATCCACTATCAAAAGCTTTGATTCTTTATCCCATGTACTTCTCAACGTATCACCTTTCACAAACTGGATCCCCCATTTTCCATTGATAATGTTATTTTTTCTTTGTGTATCTAATTCTTTACTGATTTCATCTTCTCTACCATTTAATCTACCTAAAATTCTTTGAAATGCATCTAAACCTGCGCATTCACCACTATCAAATTCATCTTTTTTTTGTCTCTTACTTAATTTCGCACCTAGACCAACGTTATCATCTTTAATAGCGACTTTAACATGAGTTGTCATGGCGTGAGTAACTAAACCTAATCCACTACCTGGTTTCCAACCAAGTTTTTCTAAGTATTGATGACCAAATCTGTCTGTGTCATTTGCCCACTTTGTGTTACGTGGATCAGTACCAAATCTTTGTTTGACTTTAGTTCCTGCTAACCCCATCTTATGATCGATTATATATGTGAATGAATTGAGTGAGGTACTCTTGATTTGTTACTGTGTAAAAAATAAAAAAAATTTTTATGGAAAAAAAAAAAACTACAAAAAAACGATGAGCTTGCTTAGTCACGAACTATACATTGAATACTGAACATTAAAACTAAAACACAAATAAATTATAACTATACAACTATATGGATTTCATACCGAAGATAGGATTATGTTACAGAAAGACTCGCTCAACATCAGAAGTCAAGAACCAAAAACACCGAAAAATCATCCCAACTAAAGAATTCAGACAATGTTTCTATTTTCATGAAAACCATTTTTGAATAACTTGTTGTGATTCAACAGGATATCTTTGTAACAAAGCAAGTGCATCGTTTTGTGGTAGTTGTCCTAGCAATTTCTTAGTTGAAAGAACAACACATTCTGCAGTTTTAACACCCAAAACATTATAAATTAATGCTTGAATAACAGAATCAACGATTTCAGGAATTTGTGATGCAACAGAAGGATGGTTGTTTTCAATTAATTCAGATAAGAACCTATAAGCATATGGAGCAGCTTCAACATCTTGAGTAATTGGTAAAGTCTTAATCCAACTTCCAATAACAGAATCAGAATTTGGAATTTTAGCTCCAAATTCATGTAAAATTTTAGCTAAAGCAGATGATGCATTTTCAGTAGCGTTGATATTTTCTTCAGATCTTGCATCTGGGATTTGTGTGATTTTAAATAATGGCTCCAATGCAGCGAAAATGAAATCATGGTAAGCAACTGGAGCATGTTGAGCAGCCACACCAACACCATATGCAGCAGCTTGTCTAATGGATGCAATTGGAGATGATAAAGATTCACCAAGAACGCTTAAGAATAAATCTTGGAAAACTGCTGATTGTTCACCAGTGTATTCAATGAGATCAGAAGCAACACATAAACCGAACAACTTAGCGGTGGTATTTTCGTCGTTGATGAATGCAGCAATGGTTGGAATCAAAGCTTGAAATGGTTGCAAGAAGGCAACACCTGCTGATTTTAAAACACTTGAAATAGCTTTATTAATTTCATCACTTAATTCTTCGTCGGTGTAATCACCTTCTTCTTCTTCCACATCTTCATTAAAATCATCATCTTGACCTTCACGATCTTTCAAACGAATAAATAATTCTTTTAAGTTTTCATCAACGTTTTTGACGAATAAATCCAATTGAGATTGTGATAACGCATTTTCACCAATAACAGCAATACAATCGCATAATGCCGAATAATATATGAATAATAAATCAACAACTGGTTCAGTACCTAAAGCAGTGATTAATTTTTCAGAGATTAAATGCCATAATTCTAAAGTTTGAGTTGAGTTTTTACCAGTTGCAACTTCAACAGTTGATAACAAAATTGGTAATGAACTTGCAGCTGCTCTTCTAACATCATCATGTAAATAGAAATCAATAGCTGGCAAGACAATATCAATGACAATTTCATTAGTGTAAGGACAGAAATCACCTTTTAAGATATCAGCATAACTTGAGATCAAATCAATAGCAGCAGCTTTATCATCTAAAATTGCAGTATGAACAGCAATGTGTCTACCTGATAATTGAATGACGTCCCAATCTTCATTTTGATTGTATTCTTCAGCTTCATCTTCTTCTAATAAACTGATATCTTGAGAAGCTCTTGCTGATTCTAATAACGATGGTAAAACTGATGGTAAAAATGGTAAGAATTCTTTACCAACAATTCTTGCAATTCTACTCCAACCTTGTTCTAAGTATGGTTTGACTGGATCATCTTCTTTCAATTCAGATTGCTGAATAGAACCAAATAATTGAACAATCTCTTGAGAATGAGGTTGGAATTTTTCAGCACCAACAGCTAGAGCAATTAACGTAGAACATTCAATACATTTAGCCTTTAGTAATCTATTTTCATCACCCATATCAGTTTTCAGAACATTAATTAATAATGGCATTAAAGTATCATAATATTTAACGAATTTTTGTTCAGCTGCATCTGCAACAATTGCAATTGTAGTTAAAACTTGTTCTTGGACATAACGTTTTGGACTTTGTAATAGAGTTAACAAATTTGATAATAAATCATCTAAGTATGGTTCTAAAACTTCTTTGGTTGCATTTTCTGAGAAATTAACTAGAGCAGCAGCAGCGTGAGCTTGAACTCTTGGAACTGATTGATTAGTCAATTTTGAAACTAAGGCTGGAATGATTCTATCACCTGAAGTCTTTTGAATGACATCGGCAAAATCTGTTGAAATTTGACCTAATGCGTTACAAGTAGCATATTGAACTCTTGGATGTTGATCATTCAATAACGGTAAAATCATATCCAATAATTTTGGAGTTTCATTGATTAAAACATCTCTACAACCTTCGGCAGCTGAAGACAAAGCCATCAATGCAGCCTGACGTTCCCTCCAATCATTAGAGTTTAACATTGGTGGAATCAGTTGAAATAATGGAGCAGCTAATGATTCACCCCCTAGTTTTAAAGCAACACGATCTAAAGCTTGACGACCTGAATCATATTCAACTTCTTCATCATCTTCTTCCGAATTATCAGAGTTGTTCCATTCAGCGGCATCATCATCATCAATACAAACTTCGGTCATCAAACTTAACGTTATAACCACGATAGATTGAGTATAATCAGGTTGTAATTTACACATTTTTGGTGAGGATTCGGAGAATGCAGTTAATAATTCCAAAGCTGATAATCTAGCACTTGAGTCTAAGTCTTTGTTTTTAGCAACTGCGGTACAGAATTGAATGATAGTCTCAAACATATCTTTGAATAATTTTGGAGCTAGATCCACTAAATCAATTAAAGATTCTAAAACTGAAGCCAATGAAGTATCATTGCCATTTTGTAACAATCTTGGTAAACTGTTCAATAAACTTGGTAGCAAGGATTGAACACTTGGCCATACTTTTTTAGGCAAAGTTTGGAAGAAACCAACAAACGCAGTACAAGCAGCAATTCTAACATCATCATTTGCATCATCGAAACCAGCGTGGTATATTGGTAACATTTCGTTAATATATCTGACATTAATGAGAGATGGATTAGCTGCGAATATTCTAAAGGCAGATTCTCTAAAACTCATATCTTGATTCTTAGTTGCTTCAAATAAAGTTGGTAATAATTCATTCCATTCACCAGGGATATCATCTTTAGCTAATTCGGCAATACAATCAGCTAATTTATGTCTAACACTATTAGATTGTTGACCAATGAACCCTTGCAAGAATAATTGGCGAATTTGGTCTAGAACAGTTAAATGAACTGAAGAAATGGTTCTTTCAGTAACTGATTTCATTTTTTGTGGAGATCTGATAGCAATACGTCTGAATAAAACAGCGGCAAATGATCTAGCCTCATCAGATTGACCATTATTGGCTTGATCAGCTAAGAATAGTAATAAAACATCAACAGTATCTTTAGCAGTCCATGTTGAGTATAGTTGTTTTTCAGCACTTGAACGGATGGTGTTATCTGCAGATGATAAACCTCCCAGAAGCTGTAACAGATTATTTTGTATTTCTGGAGTCAATGACATGATTATGAGGATCTAGTGTTTGATATATGTTGAACACTAACAGGCTAACGGGTACAAAAAGAGCTCAAGTGAAAAAAAAAACACCAAAAACCCCAGTTAAATTTATAGATTGTAGACCAAGAGAAGATGATAGGATAACCAAGTTGTTGATAACTTAAATATGTGTATCCAAAATTATGACTCCAGTTCAAATGAAATTGAAAAATGACTTTCTTCTATATTTTGTTCTTTTTGATATTCAATTCTTTCTGATTTGTTTCGATTTTTTTTTCGATTTTTTTTTGAGAAAGAAAAGACAATTCTTCTCAATTAGGAAATTTACCTAATCTAGACAATGATTTATTTGTGTATTAGAAATTATTAAAATAAATGCTACTTATTTCCAGTTTCCAGCAGTGCTATTAGTCCTATATTCACCTTGTTTAACCCTTTACCCCTTTTTTAAAATTTATATCTTGAATAATTTCCTATTTGAATACGAAAATCCCAGAATAATACCAATTGAAAGAACGAAAATTGTTCCATTAAAGATAGAATTTGATTCACTTATTCCATTAATGTAATGCATTAATTTATTATGACAATGACTGAAGAAGTTATAGATACTTGACATGATTCCAGTAGATTTAGGTTTCACAATGATTTCAACAGTAGTAGAATGTTGTGCCTTGATAGCTTCGACTAAATCTAATTCATCAGAAATTGTAACTAAATCTCCATCTTCATCAATGTAAAACAAATCATTCTCCAAGAGATTGATTTCTAACTTGATTTGAATTTCTTCTTTCAATAAGTTTAGTAATTTGATATCATCATAAACTGAAACTCCTTCATTGACGGTCATATTGATCATATGGATATTTTTATTGTTATTATATCTTATTTTGAAATTAATAGTTTTAGCCTTAATATAAAAACTACTTCTTGTTAAAGATTTATTCGATAAAACTCTTGGTAATCCGGTACCTGGTTCAGAAATTGAGTCTTTAATAAAACTAGATCTTCTTGCATTGAATGACGATCTTCTTGAACTTGTCATTGTTAATTGATTTAATGATCCTCTACGACTACCAATACTTGGTGTCTGAGATCTTGAACCAGATGGAGATTTAGCGACGTTTGATTCTAGATTATGAATATCGTCATAAGATTTATCTAATGTATTCCAAAATTTATCCCAATTGATTGAATCATCACCCAATCTTGATTTAACTTCTAATGAAATTGTGCCAAAAGATTCTGCCTCTAATAGATCATCACTTTTAGATAGTTGAGTCAAAGCAGCGTATGTTAATTCCAAAACGTTAACAATGCCAATAATTTCTTGATTTTTTGAATCAATAACAGGTAGATTTAGAAAATTTCCTTGAAACATTAATCTTAAAGCATTGCCAATGTTCATAGTATCTTTGGCAAATTCTGGACTTGTTGTTAAAAATCTAGCAACTGTACAATTTGATGGATTATACTCCTTAGCTAAAACTCTGAAACAGATATCTTTACTTGTGAAAATACCAATGATTTTTCTTGATGTGCTTGTTCGATCTCTAACTAATAAAGCAGTTGTTTTGTTCTGTTCCATCAATATAGCAGCTTCTTTAACGTTGGAAGAAGAATCAATATAAACTGGTCTTGTTGAATCGAAAATGATTGAAGATAAAGTTGGAATACCAATTAGCTCACTTAATTTAGCTATTTCATTCATTATACGTGATGATTCCTTTGTATGGATATCTTCATAATCTTCAGCAACGTTAGTTAATATTGAATTTAGTTGAGATGCATTTTTAGAAATTCTTTCCAACTTTAACATAGCTTGTTGGAAACATCTTGTTATATCTAATACCCCTTTTATCTTGTTTTGATCATCAGATAAAGGTAAATGTCTAATTCCCCGTTCGACCATAATCTTCAAAGCAATAGTCACTGGTGTATTCATGTGTAGACAAGTTGGATTAGTAGTCATGATTTCATTAACTTTGGTATAATTTGGGTCTAAACCTTTAGCGACAACTCTCAATGCAAGGTCCTTTGCAGTGAAAAGCCCTAAGAGATTACCATTTGGATCTTTAACAAGAACACAGTGAGTTCTATTTTTGGCCATTAAGTTAGCAGCAAATAAGACATAATCATCAGGAGAACATTCAGTTGGATAGTCTGGTTTCAATTGTAGGATTGTAGTCTTCTTTTTGTCCATAATTGCACTGTTGATTTGCTTTTAATTTGTGGCAATATTTTGACACTTTTGACACTAAAAATAAAAACACCTTTTGAAAATAAGTCCAAAATCACTCTGTTTTTTTGAGATCTTTTGTTGTGAATGAATTGAATTGTTTGCTGTGAACAGATATCAAAGATTTAAACAAATCACAAACGAGAAAACCTTTCAAATTTGGGTGTTTATACTGATTTTAACCAAATTATTTACAAATTTGCTCTTATACAAAAAATGAAATTTTATCACGCGAATCTCTCTATACACATTTTTGTTACTCTTTGAAGTACTTGAAGACGGTGGCAGGAGCTTTACCGGCAGCAACAAGAGCTTTGGCAGACTCAGTCAAGGCAGCTTTGACGGCAGTGGCATCAGCAGCCTTGGAAGCGACATCGGCTAATTGAACGTCATCGAAGAATTCAATTAACAAAGTAATATCAGCATCAATTGTGTCAGCTTGAGCAGAATCACCAAAGTAATCGTTTTCTTTACCAGCACCTCTGATGGTTCTCTTGTTCTTCTTTCTGGCAGCTTTAGCAGCTTCTTTGTTTTTCTTGTTGTCAGCTCTGGCAAGAGCTTCAGCTTCTTCAGCAGCTTTTTTAGCAGCAGCTTCTTCAGCTTCTCTTTTAGCTTTAGCTTCAGCTTCAGCTCTAGCACCAGCTTCACTTTCCCATTTCTTTTGCGCTTTGGCTTTCTTTTCAGCGTCTTTGAAAGCTTTCAAACGTGGATCTTCATTGATAGCCCTATCAACTAAATCGAATAATCTTGCGTTATCTTCAGACTTCTTCTTCTTTCTGGCAGCAATGTTTTTACGTTCAATGTAACGTTTGTGATCCCTGTTAGCTGAATCATCTGGAACGTCTTCGTCTAAGAATTCGAATGATCTCCAAGAATCGAATTTTGACCAGAAGTTATAGAAACCTTCAATTTCAGCCTTAGTTGAATTTTCATCACCTAATTCAGGAACTGGTTGTTTCTTAGAGAATCTAGCCTCAGAAGCAAAGAATGGACCCCAAACTTCAAGGAAATCATATTTAGTACCTTTAGGTGGGACTTCAACGTTAGCTTTTTCGTCAATAGAATCATATTGTTGACGAGAAGTTGGTTTCATCAAAGTTTCATGAGCTTTTTGAATGATTTTAAAGAACCCATCTTTATCTAAACCACCTTTTTCACCTTTTTTATCAGGATGATGTTTTAAAACTTGTTTTCTATGAGCTCTTCTAATTTGATCTTCTGTTGCTTTCCATCTTAAATGAGATATACCTAAAACAGCGTATAAATCAGCTGTTTTCCATTCTCTTGGATCATGTTCCAACAATTCATCATCTTGTTCTTCGTCACCTAAATCAGCATCTTCATCAACGGTTTCAACGTTGTTGACGTTTTTTTCAGCTTCAACTTTTTCGTATTCTGACCAAGTATGTCCTCTTAAAGCTCTTGTGGCATGAGCTAAGAAGTAACGACCAACTGGTTCAATTGACTTTCTGACAGCTGGAGTGTATTTGGCTTCCGCTTTAAAGTTAGCAGAACCAAAGTTGGATGGTAAGGAAGGTAAAGACATCTTTCAAAATTCAGTACTCTGAGGATAATCAGACTTCTGTTAAGGTGAAAAAAATTTTTTTGTTGAAGTTTTTTATGTAATTTTTTTTTGTTGATGTGATGCCTTTTAATAAAGAGAGACATAATTCAGTTTAAACCAAATGACTTCACAAAGACAAGATCTTGCGTTATTCAACGATAATTCCATAATTCCACACTCCAAGTTGGAAAATGAACATCTTTTTTCACTCGTTACTCACACACAGGGAACTTCACCAAGCTGGTTCACCAATTTATTAGTAGAAAATGGGCTATTTGGAACTTGTTGTATAAATCACGAAAAAAGTCAGATTAAAACTACCAAAGCTGATGTTGTGTTGATATCTTTTTTACAAGATTTCCAATTTTATGAAAAAGATTTAAGAAAGAATGGAATTGAAGTTAAAGATTTGAAATCTTTTCATTTTATTGATTGTTTTACTGATTTATTCAATAGAATTAATAATGAAGAACCATCCACAATTGATAAATATTTCCATGAATTGGTTTCTAATATTGAAAAAATTCAATCATCAAACAAGATTATCATAATTGAAGGAATTGAATTTTTATTATCAGCAACAAATATAACATCAATTAAATTACTGAACCATGTTAATAAATTACATAAATTATCAACAGCTCTATTCATAATATCATCAGCTGATAAGGAACTGATAGATACTCAGGGTCAATTAGACAAGTCATTGCCTGAATTCAAAACTTTTGATTTCTTAATAAGATTAATACATCGTTCACAGTTGAACATCTCATTAAGACCTTTGGAGACGGGAAGAGCTAATGATATTACAGGTACTCTAACAATATCAAGAGGTACTTTACCTTTCGAATCCTTGAATATATTGGAAAAAGAGTATTTATTTCATGTTACAAAAGATCAACAAACTAAATTATTCTTTAGATGAGTAAATTATGAATAAATATTTAAATAAATAATGTAATAATGGATCGTATCAAGTTGATTTCTCAGATCTTCTTCTTCTATTGTATAAATCATCAACTATGAACTCAACTGCACATCTCGTCCATAAAATTGGTAAAGCTGGCCAAACGCTTCTTTCACCCACAAGAATCCAATATGGTATATTTTCCATTGTTCTATGAACATCAAAAACCCTACCAAAATCTTTAACTAACGCTCTTAACTCAGGTACAATTGTAACTTCTGTTGAATTTTTAGGAGTCTTTTCATCAACTGCCAATCTTTTAATAACTGACCATAATATACCTGCTCTATCCATCAGATCAAACCGATGTTGTATCTCTAAACCAACTAGTCTATGTAACATTCTTTTGATTTTCCAACCTGTTTTATGCTTGATATCACTTATTATTAAAGGAGCTAAATACGGTCTTGCTAATGATACGATAAAGTTATTGACATTGAATAATTCAGTGACCCTTGTGTATGGATTTTGATTATCTGGTAATTCACTTGCCTTTTGTGGAGTTAGGAAAGTGTATTGATTGTTTGTATTGAAATTGTATGGTTTTATTTCATTTTTAAGATCTTTAACATATAATTTAACATCATCTTTCAAAACGTTTGAACCAATTGATGCATAAACTGCACTCCATATTAAAACATTAGGAGCGGATACATAATTTAATAGATTTGGAATAGCATTATCAGTTGGATGAACAATAATGTTTAATATCTTTTCGGTTTTCAAGTATGCTTCTTCAAATGTCATGTCACCAATCATTAACTGAACATATTTCATAAAGATTAAAATATCTTGAGAATAACCTTTAGTTATAACGTTTTCCAAAATTGAGCCATATCTTTCATCGACATCAGTGTTTAATCTATCGATTTTGGAGATATCTTCGGTGATTGAAGATAAAACGTTTGATAATTCATCATTAGTTAAACAACAAACTAATGAAGCAACTGTGGCACCCATTGCAGTTCCAGATATTATCCTAGGTAACAAACCTTTGAAATATAAGGCTTTAACAACACCCAGATGGCATAATCCAAACAAAGAACCTCCTTGAAGAATTAAAGCAGTACTACCAAACGATTGTCTTGCATCATGGAAAAAATTTAGTTTTAATTGATTCGAAGTGGAATAATGATCATGAAGATTAACTTCATCCAAATATTGCAAACAGTGTAAAACTTCACAGATATAATCTTCAATTAAAGTCTTTGTACCTGAATAAGATCTATCGAATAATTCTCTATTAGCAATCCCACCAAAGTTTCTTAAAAACCCTCCACTTCTAAACAATTTCAACAACAGATAGACATCATCATTGGCCCTTGCCTCTCTCAAAGAATTCAAACGATCAGAAATCAATCTATAGTCGTATTTCTTGCTGGTGAAGTTATGTCTCCATAAATCAGATCCAATTAATCTATCAATTAATACTGCTTCATCTTGCCAATCTTCATAAGTTTCAGCTTTTAATAGGTTCTGCTTAGCTATATTCACTGGGTTTTTTCTCCTCCACAGTTCCACTGATTTCCAGACCCAGAAGGTACTTATATCGAATATAACGTCAATTATGGTCCATACTATAGGTGGAATGTGATTCTTTTTTTGATATGTTAGTAAGGGTTTTAATCATATATAATCTATCAGGGAAAACCTTGATGAAACTCACTAGGATGACCGACAATATCGACAAAAGGAAGTATTTAGGAGCAAAAAGCATTTCAAAGCAAGTTCTATTAGTTGATTTTGTTTTAATTTATCAGATAAGTGGTTTTGTTGTCTAAAATGTGTCAAATGTGGTTTACATGAATATTTTTTTTACCCTTCGAGAATCTATTCTTTCTGTCCAGAGTGGGAATGATGAGTCTCTCAATTCAACGACAGTTGAAATCGTTGATTTCACTTAAAAGAGCACAATGTCACAGTTGGACGGGCAGAAATCCTCAAAGATTCTTCTCAACAACGTCAGTTAAAAGATTTAATCCCATAATAAATGACATGATTGAAGAATTAAACAACGAAAAAGACGATGAAAACAATAAACAAAAAGAAACGAAGAATGAATCCAAATGGACTCAATTCAAAGCACTTTTGTTCAAATGTTTTGAAATTTCAAGCGTTACACTAGCTTCATTATTAGTTCTTGTTGGTGCTGGTGTTTCGTATCATAAATTTTATGAGATTCATGTACTCTCCAAGATGAGTAACGCATTTGATAAAGGAGATGAAGCATTCGAACTAACGATGCATAAGAGAACAACATCAAGGGAAGGAGATTGGATAGAGAGACCTCAACAAGAACTACTGGATGCCATCATAAGTGGTGACATTATAGGTAGATATTTCTTAGTCACTGGTGAAAAGGGCTGTGGTAAATCTTCAATGATTCTGAATTCATTGAAAAAGACAGATAGTTATAACTGTTCATTTATTGATGCTCACTCAGATCCTGAGATCTTTAGAATTAGATTAGGAAAAGCATTGGACTTTGAATACCATGAAGATTATATCGGTTCATTATTTTCCATTAGAGGACCTAGAGACACAACTGCTTTATTAGATATAGAAAGAGCATTCAACAAGTTGGAAGAAGTTGCAGTTGCAAGAGTTCAAAAAAGTGGGAAGCCATTGATTTTCATAATCAATAATGCGCATCTTATAAAAGATGATGAGCAAGGTGGTAAGTTAGTTGAACTGTTACAACAAAAGGCAGAAGCATTGAGTGGAGCAGGATTAGTCACGATGATTTTCAATTCCGATGATTATTGGTTATATGAAAGATTAAAGAAATTAGGAACAAGATTAGAAGTTATCAATGTTAAAGATTTTAATAGAAAACAAGCAATTAAGGCATTGAAAGTAACAAGAATGAGATTTTATAACGAATTAATCAATGATGAAATTGCAAATAAAGTATATGATTTAATTGGAGGTAGACCACAACATTTAGCAGAAGTTTCCAAACATAGTGATTTACTAGAAGCATGTCATAAATTGATAGATAGAGAAAAAACATGGTTTTTAAATCAATGTGGGTTATTAGGATTAGGAATGGATGACGATGTTAATGAAAGTGGTAAATTTGCAACATCTGCAATGTTATTAATGAAAGAATTTTCAGAAATGTATTTGAAAAACCTTGAATTATATTCTTCATTCAAATCGAGTGAACATAAGTTACCTGAATTACCGTTATGGAGAGCAAGACAAATAATGACAAGGAACGATTATATTCAAATTTATGACAATCTTAACATTTTCACAATAGACTCTTCAAACTCATTCGTTAGAGCAGATTCTGTTCCAATGATGAGAGGATTCTTAGAGATCTATAGACAACCTGAATTTAAAGAATTGTTAGAAGATACAATTCAAAGAGTCGCTGATATTGAATCATTGGGAAGAACAAGAGAATTAGTTGCCAAAGATTTATTATTAGGATCCACTTATAGAATTAAAAAGGAAAAAGATGAACTTGTTATTGGACTTGATGCTAATGATAAAATTGAAGAAGACACACACCACAAGATTCACTCAACTACGAGAAAAGGAGAGATCCAATTATGGAAGAATAGACTGGATGGATATGATAAATGAAATGGAGCTCATCGCCTCATCGCTCACAACGTTTCCGCATTGGTCGAATTGGTTATTATTTTTCAGAAAATTTTCTAGTCTCAATTCTTTTTTGGTGATGTTAAGTATAGAAAAAATGAGTGAATCTGTGAGTCTCATCTTAATGTCTGTACAATTTATATGTATCAGCACTAACAGCTCTAATAGAATGAACCAGTAACCAATTTCACACTATGTATTCCGACCAGTATCATCAGTGGAAGTAATGCCAGAAATTTACAACAAGTAACATCAACATTATATCAAATCGCTAAAGTTGCCAGTATTTTCAACGTTGGAGAGATTGTTATCATGGACACACTAAGAGAAGTCCCTGACAAAGTCGACCTTAGTGAGATTGACTCCAAATCAGGTAAAAAGAATAAGATCAAATTCAATGATGAAGAAATATCTAATGATTCACTATCGAAATCTATGGAAATAAGTGAAGAAGCAATGCTAATAGCCACTATTTTACAATATTTTATCACTCCTCCATATTTAGTAAAGACGATATTCAAGAATAAATTTTTAAAGAATTTCGAATATGCTAAAAATTTCCCAAAATTAACAACATTACCATTCATGTCTAAAGAGATTGAACCAAAATATCGTGAAGGTTTAACAGTACAAATGGGTAAAATTCATAAACCTAAAGGTTTAGCTAAAAAAAAATCCCAACCTTTGAAGAACACTAAATACGTTAATGTTGGATATGATCAATATTTAGAATTAGTTGGCCAACAAGTTCCAACTAATGTTAGGGTCACCGTTGACACTGAATTGAAAAAAGTTATATCACCATTAGAAGCATATAAGGGAGTAGTTGGAGCTAAATCATCATATGGGTATCATGTTAGAATTGCCAAATCATTTTCCACTATTTTCACAGAATCGAGTTATAAAGAAGGTTATTCATCAAGTATATGGATTAATAGTAGTGATTATTTCCAAAATAGTAATGTTAAATTAAGTAAATTCAATCCTAAAAAATTGAACAATGATGGTGATAAGAATTTATTACTAATTGTATCCAAATGGTCAGATATTGAATATAGTTTCAATTTAGATAAAAGTAATTTACAAGGTATTGAAGATGCTAAAGAATTATTTGATGGAGAAGTTGAAATACCGATGGGCACAAGAATTGAAGATGGTGCTATGATTGCATTGACTAGATTAACTCTATGATTGTGTATAAGATTTAAGTAATACTATAACACATTTAATTCACTATTTAAAGAAACATATTTTGTGTGTAGTATTGAAGATTAAAAAATTGAATTAAAAAAATTAATAGAACTTTGTACTACAATCACCACAAGAATCCTTTAATATCCTTTACCACACACTGCGAGAGATGAAAACAATCACTCCATTACCACTCATAGAGGCACGTAACAGAAGAATTAGATACAAACAAACACCTCACAGAGATTTTCAAATTGGTTTAACGATATTGATATCAACTATCATAATATTCGTAATATCAATACTACACATTTTTAATATCTTGGAAATACCCAATAATATCCTAACAGGGAATCATGATGAAATTGATGAATATGGCGATCTAGTGGATGATTTTCCTATTAAAAATTATTATAGTATTGCTATTTTATTAATACCTGTTGGATTTTGGATATGGAGTGTCGTTGCATGGACTGCATTAAAATTATTTAAACATTCTAAAGGTGCAAAGGCACCATCATAATAATAATAATGTGTCATATATGATTTATTAATAATAAGAATTAATATCTTTGTGTTAATGTATGATGATGTTTTTTCAATATCAAATGTGTAAGATTTACCTTTATGCTATTAATAGTGTGATGGTTTGGAGAGGATGGGCATTAAGTAAATGATCTATATGATGTACAATTATGATATAATATACTAAGGATAATTGAATGCATGATGTATTATTATTATTATTGTACAGTTTAAATGTTTGCTATCAAATCAAGTAATTAACTCTCATTACATCACAGCAATAAAGAAAAAAATATATAAAGATTCTGAAATAATTTATGAAAAGTAAGAGCTTTAATTAATTTCTATAAGGAATATTCGACACTGTTACAGATAATATAACATTAATAACTAATTCACTGAACAATATAAACCACATAATAATAATAAAATGGCATTAACATTTAGTGATATTTTCAAAGTAATTGCAGCTGTGATTTTACCTCCATTAGGTGTATTTTTAGAAGTTGGTATTGGTTTCCCGTTTTTCCTTAATATTCTTTTAACTATATTAGGTTACATTCCAGGTATTCTACATGCATTATACATTATAATGAGGTATTAGTGTTTAATTATAACTAATTTTATAACTAATTTTAATGAAAAAATTATTCATTTTTTTTTGTATCTTTATCTTTAAGAATATAATCGAATTTTCTTCTTTGTTTAATTATTCCTAATATTGTATCATTTGCATCAATTGGACCAAATTTTCTAAAATTTTTAATATCTTGATTAATGTTTGTTGATTTATTAACTAAATAATCTTCAAATGATTCACCTAATTCATTGAAAAATTCGTAATTTAAAATAAATTCTTGTGGATTTTTAATTAAATCTTTTAAAGTTGTTTTATTATTGATATCTGAATTAAAACCTTCTCCTTTATGTAAATGAATAACAGGATTTTTCAATTTTTCAAATAATCCAGCTTTTGATGCTTTAACTAAACCACCAAATTTTTTAATTTCAACATCTTTGAAATATTCTCTAAATTCTTCCACAGTTGCCTTACGAGAACCTGTCCAACCAATTTCAATTAATTCATTCTTCAAAGCTTCATTATTTTTATCAGTTTTAAGATTATTGAAAATTTTTAAATTATATGGATTAAATAAACCAGAATATAAACATAAATAGATTACAACTAATTTGAAGATATGAAGACCAAAGAAAAAAAGTTGTAAATAATATGAAGATTCTTTTATCTCTTGTAATAAATCATTCGATAATTGGATATAACCAATTTTTAATAAAATATAAGAAACCAATCTTGTAACTTGATTAGTTAAACAGATACCAGGAGTTGGTGAATAAAAATCTGGTAAATCAGTGTATAACCAAATTAATAAGAATGTAATAACGGAGTATTGAAGTTTATAGTTTTTCTCCCAAACTGGTAAGACTAATTGACCTGGCCATAATTTATCTGAAATTTTATCATTTAAATTAACTGATTCGATTGAATCTAAACAATCTGGACTGAATAGAATCCCACCATAATCGGTTAATAAACCAGGATGAGTTGAGATTTGGAAACCGATTGGTAAATTATTATAAAAAATAGATGGTTTAAGACTTATTTTCAAAGTTTTAAAAATCTTCAAAAGTGAGTTGAACTCATCGTTGATATTTGTACTAAAACAGTAATCTTTTTCATTATCTTCATTCATTCTGATGTAGATTTCCAATCTTGCTTCTTGAGCATCAATGACATCAGCGGGGTCATTTGATTCTATATTGGACATTGTGTTTATAGTTACTTCTTTGATACTAAATTGGGTTATAGAATAGAGAATATAAATGTGATATGTTGATGAGCAAAAAGTCGTCATGTGCTGATATGAATAATTTTTGGGGAAGTCGGAATATGTACTAGACCGGAATTGAAAAATACACGCAAAATAACAAATTCAAAATTCTCTGCCTCTAAACAACTCTCTAATGACTCTCTTATTGAGTATCGTCTCTTCTACAATCGCGTCAACTAATTCATTTTTAACTCTTCCATACCAGATACCAATACCATCATCATCGAAGTATAAGACATTGCCAGCGTAAGCATGTCCTCCAATATGTGATATGATACCAACTTTGATACCATGAGGATTGGTAATTGGATCATATAGTAACCCTCTTTCTTTCAAATTGAACTGAAACTCTTTTTTCAAAATAGGTGCAATTTTACCACATCTTATATCTCTTTGTGTGTGTCCACATATCAACAAAGTTCTATTATGATTCTTTATACCTTTAATTGTGTTATTATTACTCTCATTGTTTGGTGTTAGTTTATCTCGCATGAATTGTTCCACTTGTGATTCCTTTAATGAATATATTTCATTATCAGGATATACTAAAACTGATGAATCTTCTTCCTCATTATTTTGAGATCCATCGATATAGATATTTGATATCAGTACTGGATACATTGGGTCCATTATATTTCTTTGCAATTGACTCATTTGGGATATCAACTGTCCAGGCATTAGTTCCAGTTTGGAGAACCACTGATCTGGCGGTATCTTACTTGATATCAAAACATGTTTCCAACTGATGGCTTTTGTGTTTAGTAATATCTTTTCATGATTGATTGGTTTGTCTGCTGGGAATTCACATTTACAGAATGTTTGAGGAGATATTAGTTGTGGTTTAGGGATTCTAGTTCCGTATTCCACTAGTTTGTATCTATCTTGAATTCTTATGAGATCTTTTAAGAGTTTCATTAAATAAATAAGAATACGAATTCTACTGTAAAGAGTCAAAAGTGTAAATTTCTTAACCGCTCAAGTCTCTCTCTAGAGTCTAGAATCTCAGCCAATCAAATTGCTCATTTTGTTCCCCACTCGCCAAAAAATAAACAAAATTTCAAATTTCAAAATTATTTTTTTCAATTCTTCACTTCTTCACGTGGAAATCACGTTGAGATTAATAAACACCACAGTAACAATAATATATTAACCTTTATATAATGCAAGTCAACAAAAGAACTGATGAAGTCATTGAACTTCCAAAGTCAAAAAAGTTGAAACCTTCAGAGAAAAGTGACAATGAAGAATCAATCGAGGATGCCGCCATCACTTACGATAAACAAACAAACGCAGTTGATAATGAAAATAACATCGATGCTGAACTAATCTCACAACAAGCTCAGGACTACGAAGACGCTACTAATGCTGCCACTACTGCTTCATATAACTCAAACCAGGAGTCAACAAGCGCTGCTGCTGCTGCCGCCGCTGCTGCCGCCAATGTCTTACAACGCTCTTCTCAACAGACTCTACATCAATCTCCTGATAAACCATTAGCTGGTTCTGAAGAATGGCACAAAATTAGAAAAGAAAACCATAAAGAAGTTGAAAGACGTAGAAGGGAAAACATAAATGCTGGTATCAAGCAACTATCTGCATTGTTACCAACAACAGAAAATAATAAATCACAAATCATTCAAAGAACCGTTGAATACATTAAAAGATTAAAGGAAAATGAAGCAAATAACACTGAAAAATGGACTTTAGAAAAACTATTGAACGATCAAAACTTGAATGAACTAGCAGGCGCAAATGAGAAATTGAAAGCTGAACTAGAAAGAGCTTACAGGGAAGTTGAACACTGGAAGAAAGCCTGTGCTTTGAAAGATGAAAAATAATTACTTCTATGATCCAACTTAATCTAATATTTGCTATATATTTTGTGTATGTCCTAAACATCTAAATCTCGTATCAATATACCTTCATTACCTTTCCCTAAGGCACCCAACACCTTAATATTATTATTCTGGAAATACACTGACTCAAATGCGAACTTTTCATCGTCTCGATCATTACCATAGAATTGTAACATTGTACTACTGCCACAATACATCACTTCATCTTCAATCCCTGATCTGTTGTTAATAATAACTGTCGTTTTATGGGATAAGTTATTATTCTTCCAAAACTGATCAACAAATGGGAAAAACCGTAAAATCCAATAATTAATCGTTCCAAAATCTGGTTTATCCAACTCTTCAAAAGATTTATTCAATTCATATTTAACAATCTCTTTCTCATTGTCCTCATCAATTATAAATCCATTTTTTTGATTCATTTTTAAATCTTCAAAATATTTCTCTTTCAACAACTTCTTCTCTTCTCGACTTAGACCTTCAGTAATTGAAGGTGATGATGAATGTAACCAAGCAGTGGGACAGATAATCAAATTTATCCCATTATCTTTACAAAAATTACTGAATTCGAATTTTTCAAATGGTGCTTCAAATCTATATGGATTTAAATCCATACAAATCCCAATAGTTGCCTTAATACCTTCCATCAATTGGAAACTCTCGAATCCTGGTCCTTCATTAGCACCCCATACTTCATCAGTTTCATAAAGAAACGATTTCCGATAGTTATGAACAATTTCACCTTCTTTGTTAAACACAACTGCACTGTTAAATATCTTAGAATCACCGGTTCTTAATTCTGGATATCCTAAAACTGTGAAACATTTATACTTCAGACTTGTCTCTTTGGCCCATCCTAACGTTGGACCAGGGGTTTTCTTGCATTCTAAGTATGGTTGAATATGTGTCGTTGATGTGAAGTTATATCCAGTAAGTCCTAATTCTGGAAGAATTAAAAGATCTAGTGGGTGTTTGGAATTTTGTAATGATTTCGAAAGTATATGGTTGGCCCTGTTAATGTTCTCTGTGACAGAACCGATCTTTGGGTTTAGTTGTAAGGTTGCTATCCTTAACTTCATGTTCTCTAAAAATTTGTGTCAAGTATATTATCTGAATCTTTTTTTCGTTTATTGCATTTTATATTTTATATGTGATTCAAATTTCAGATTACAGAAAAAAGTTTCAGTATTACCTATCTATATATACTAATTTATTGCATTATACACATATCATTCATCATCAAGAATATCATCTTGTTTTAAATTCTCGTCATCAGGATCGCTTTTTTCTCTATTAATAATCTCTTCTTGAAATCTGTTGAAATTAGGCAACAAAAGGTTATTATTATCATCATCAATGAATCTTTGTCTTTTATTCATCAAAATCTCGAGTTTTTCTTTATTTAATTCACTCAATTCTTTGTTTTTGATGTTTTCTATAGTTTTCTCCAATTGTTTGATCTTAAAGTCAATATCTGGATCATATTCATCAATTTCATATAATTTTAACAACTTTCTATAATTCCATCCGATCTTATTGAAATCTGGCTCATTAATTCCATAATTTGCCTTGTTATCATATTCTGATTTCAATAAATTCTTCAAATGTTCTGAATATTCCTCAAGTTCTGTGGTTAAATCGATGTCTTTCTTATGATTCGATTCTAATCTATAAGAATATAAGTCTTTAGTAATTGGATGATCTGGAACATCATTCATTATCATATGCCTCAAATATCTCAGTTTATCATCACCAGTGATGTCATTATCCATATATACAAACTTCTCTTTTTCATTAATCAAAGTATACTTCAAAGTTCTTCCATAATAATTCGCAATGTTTTTATTATTTAATAAAAATCCAATATCTGATTCATTATATCTATTACCATCCAACCTTTCAGTAAACCCATCCATGTCTTTCAATGTTTTAATAGGAACCCAAATCCTCAATTGAGGTAAAAACACATGATTATGATATTCTGTAGATAACAATGTTTGTGTAATGTATTCTTCATTCAATATTTTATCAACTCTATTCGGAACGTATATTGGAACTCCATCAAATTTAGTTAATCTTAGAGGTGATAATTCATTCAATTGATAAAAATGTTCATTTCGACAATTATAAACGTTTAATTTGAAATTAATGTCAAATCTTTGTTGTGGTTTTAATAATGAAGTTAAACCAATTTTATTTCTACGTCTTGTAGTTTTAAGACCTAAAAGACTGAAAGTCATTGGATCATCCTTTCTCAATCTCATTTTCTCCTTTTCAGTCAATGGTCGATATAAATCATCAATGATAAAATTTGGATCAATATTTTCAGGAAAATCATATCCATGAACACTCTTAAACTCTTTTTCGAACCTTTTAGGTAAATCACTCGAACTCACAGCTAACACAGTCAAATCAATAAATAATCCACTTTGTGTATCGATAAACCTTCCATCAATATTATTCAACCCGTTCCCATAAACTCTATGTGTGATTGAATCAGATACATCTAAATAATAAGCGCCATTCCCTAAGATTGGGTCTTCAATGATTAATGACCCATTAAACTGTTCAGCTAATCTGATAAAATCTTGAAATGGCAATTGAATATCCAAATCATCATCCCATGGGAAATGTAAACCGTTGAAACTATGAGATAATAACCCACCATGAGATAACCATGATATGATATCTGCATTCGAGGTGAATTCAGACCATGTTTTCAGCATTCTGGAAATTATGGCTTCCGTTTCGTATTGAGAGTATGTTTCACCTTTATAAAATCTCCAATCGAAATGTGAAGCACCATTCACGCTCTTGGAGGAAACTTCAATAAAATGTTTTCTCAATGCTGAATCTTTCCTATGTAAGGAATGTTGAAGTGATGTTTGAAACTGTTTTAGATGTTTAGAAGCTGGTTTAGGGTTATCTTGTAGGTATTTTGATGCATTGAATAAAAATCTTTCATGATTTAGTTCAATGTTATAATTTTGAAATTTTGAAGTTGATGATTGAAAAAATTTCACATTATTAATGAAGTCATTGTATTGTCTGTTTAAATCTCCATCTAATGAGTTTTGAGACCTTACTAGATCTTTAACTAAACCTTGATGTTTCATGTTTTGAGATTGTTTATCTTTTAATTTATCATTGGATCTCACGTCAATTCTAACATTTCCAGACTTCAAAGCAAATACTAGATTCAATGGATTTGAAGCAGTACTGTATAAATATGATGCTCCTTGTAATGTTGCTTTTATTTTACTTTTAGTTTTAAAAAAATTATCAAAAACTCTAAACCCTGGTTGTCTACTTGATCTATCATTTGAACAGTATTTATGACACAGACTATCTTTTTTCAAATTTTCTAGCTTTGTAGCATATCCTTTTGCATTTTTTGTTGATAATCCGTCAAAGAATGGTGTTGATCCATATTGAATAAATTTACCATTGATTGATTTTTGTGTCATTTTGTTAATACCAGGAGCACATAATATTGAACAGTCAAATTTTTCAAATTTAGGTAAATTGATAAACCTATTCAATGTCTTCCCAATATCAACCCAGTCATACCAACTAAATGGAATCGAGATTTTTTGATCTGGATTATGAAGAATTTGTCTAGTGATGTATGATAAATAAGCACCTCTTGTCAGTCGTGGGTCATAATCGTAAGTTTTATCAAGATCTTCTTTTCTAATAAAAGATGTATGTACTTGGTAGGTCAAGATTGGTTCAGTGTTGTTTATGTTCTGTTTGATGAACTCCTTGATTGGTTTACCATTAAATGAATGTGCAGTATTTGTTGAATGAAGAGTCAGAAGACCTTTAAACTCATCTTCATATGGTTGTTTGAGTTGGAGAGTGTAATAGATGAAGAGAGCTAATGTCAGAAGAAGCACCAGTATCCTGTTCTTCCTTCTGTGTAGAAACATCTGTGGATCAAATGGACCTCAAATTGAAGTGTAAATCTGAGTATTTAAGTCTCTTCCAAATAAAGTATAAGAAAAAGCTTATTCAGTTCGGCTTTCGGGAATCTTTTAGTGCAAAGTGGTTGAGATTTATTAGTGGATATTATTGAATTGGTGACATAGTTGTGATGGAGTAGCCAATCAATATAGACAAAATTCATGTCAAAGATCAATACAAATTCTCCAAGGGTGCAGGGTCCATGAATGTGTCAAAGTCCCTTGAAGTTTTAACCGAGGCCAGTGCTTCATAATTTCTTAGCCGGAAAATATCACCATTAAATAGAACAAAAGAAACTCATCTTGGAACATTTTAAAGATTTATCAGATCTCATTAGAAATGGATATTGATTATTGTAATGAAGAAGGTGAGTGAACTACTATATTATGAAACTATCATATACTAACATCCTGCCAGATCTTAAAGCTTTTGAAAACGCTTTAAATGTTGCAAATGACGACCAACAACCCCATGTTGAAACAATAACTTCATTAAACGATTGGACTCCAATAAGGAAAAAAATAGAAACTGATAAAGATAGAGATGATTTCTTCCAAAGTTGGTCTTATAAGATCCTTAGATTTCCTATCCTGATACCCATTCTGATATGGATCGGTGTGTTAATGATATCTTATTTATTTCTTAGAGCTTACATTGCATTATATGAATATGTATACACATGGAGAGGAAAGAGGAGATTACTACGTGAGAAGCTAAGGGCTTCCAAAAATTATCAAGAATGGATTGAAAATGCTTTGAAATTAGATGAGTATCTGAAATTAGATAAATGGAAGTCAACTGTAAGCTTTTACTATTATGATTATAGAACTTTACAATACACTGTTCAAAATCTGAAGAAGTTCAGACTAAATAACCAACTTGAAGATTTATCATTACTACTGCAGAGTTGTATCAAGGCTAATTTTGCTGGAACAGAAAACCCAATAATGTATTCAAGAACATACTATGGTTCAAAAGATCTGGTGGAAGAATACAACTCTGAAGTGATTAAAGCTTTAAATTACCTAATTGAAGAAGAATCAATAGACCCAGTGATCAAAAAGAATCTATTGAAACAAATGAGTAGAAATTTTGGGAAAACAGCTTTATGTTTATCAGGAGGTGCATGTTTCGCCTATAATCATTTTGGTGTTGTTAAAGCATTATTACAGAGCGATTCAATGCCTAAAATAATCAGTGGTACTTCGGGTGGTGCTATTGTAGCCGCATTGGCAGCTACTAGAACAGATGAAGAATTAGAAGAACTGCTTGTCCCTGAATTAGCTAAGAAGATCACAGCTTGTAATGAATCGTTCTCAGTTTATTTCAAAAGATTTTTGAAAACTGGTGCAAGGTTTGACTCAGTTGATTGGGCTAGAAAATCATTATGGTTCACAAGAGGTTCAATGACGTTTAAAGAAGCATATGAAAGAACTGGGAAAATCTTAAACATTTCAACTGTTCCTGCTGATCCTCATTCCCCAGTGATTCTATGTAATCATATCACATCACCAAATTGTGTCATTTGGTCAACTCTATTAGCTTCAAGTGCTGTTCCCGGTATTTTAAACCCTGTAGTATTAATGATGAAAGACCCCAAAACAGGTCAATTATCACCTTTCAGTTTGGGTACCAAATATAAAGATGGCTCATTAAGAACAGATATACCAACAGAAGCACTAAACACATATTTCAATGTTAAGTTCTCAATAGTCAGTCAAGTGAATCCACATATTTCATTATTTTTTTTCGCACCAAAAGGCTCAGTAGGTAGACCAGTGTCAAGATTCAAAACAGGTTTAAGAGGTGGTGTTATTGCAGCAGGATTAGAGAACTATATTAAATTAGAGAATAAAAAATGGCTAAAATTTATAAAATCATTGGATTTACTACCACATATTTGGGATCAAGATTGGTCGAATATTTGGTTGCAAAAATTTAGTGGAACAGTGACAATTTGGCCCAAAATTCAAATTAGCGAGTTTTGGTATATATTAAGTGATCCAACAGAAGAAAGATTAGCGAAAATGATACGAAATGGTGAAATATCAACATATCCTAAATTACTGTTCATTAATCATAGACTTAGAATTGAAAGAACATTATACAAAGGTTTAGAAAAATTGAGAAAGGTAAGCAAGGAGAAGTTAGAAGATGAATCGAAAGCCGAATTACTGAAAAGATCATTGGATGAATCGGATGATGATTATAGTTTTATTGGTAATCGTAATAACTCAGAACCTCATCTTAATTCGTTACAACGCCAAGTTGGGTTTGGGTCAGGTAATGAAATTGAAGAAGAAGAAGAATATTTATTAAGTGGTAATTCTCTTACTGATGATGATAATGAAATAAGTAATGAATTAAAGAGACGCAAAAGATTGGGATCAACATCATGGTGGTAAGGGTATTTTTTTATTTGATGATGATTTCATATACAAGTGAAACATTAGAGATTGTTAAATATCAAGCATAAACTAGGTATACCGTATATATATAAAAAAATCCATGAAAGCACGGTGAATAAGATTACTTTTTCTCTCATATTTTCAGCCGTTTAAATGCTCTTTCTGGAATCTCCATTCTGTACACAATTGTATAGACAAAGTTATCGTTGGAAACAACAAGTATCAGCTATAAAATAATGCATCTTCTTTGGGCAAATCGGCACACATATCCGTAAAATTAACCAAGAGATTTCAAAAAACCACTAAAATTTAGTATAAAATCGTCAGGTCAAATCATAACTTAATCTTAATGATTTTCACTCTAGTGGAATATTAAACTAACATCAACAAGAATAAGCTCAAGTGACTCGATACTAATCTCCTGTAATATCTTCAGGTGTAAAGCAAGTTCGGTTGAAAAGTTAGTTTTCCGGTAATATACCCCAATTGGGTATTCTGAATATGACATAAAGATTTTCTATATCGAAACTTTTGTCATTACAAACTGTTTGTACGATTTGTGATATTTATAGGAGTGCTCTTGTGTTTAATATTGATATTTGAATCCAAAGCATATGCCAAAAGAAAAAGATAATGTGGATCCCTCTTACGGGAACTCTTCTGAATTGGAAGATGACGATGACTCTATTAATTTACAGAAAAAAATTCAACCAAAGAAGAGTTTTTTCTTATTGAAATGGTTAGCTGGTGGCGAAATCAAACCTATTGTTAAAACAACTAAACCTTATCCATTCATAAACGCTAATATATTATCTGTTTTGACTTTCCAATGGGTTGCTGAAATTATTAATAAAGGTTACTTGAGAAGAATAGAAGATGAAGATTTATATCCATTAACTGGTGATCTATCAATAGATCAACTAACTAATAGATTCGAATCATTTTTGGAGACTAGAGTACAACAATGGAAATTAAAACATCCAAATGAAGAAAAGTATAATAAATGGGTCTTAATTTTGGCTTTAAATGATACTTTCATATATCAGTTTTGGTTTAAAGCTGGACTTTCAAAGATCGTTGCAGATCTATTACAAATTACGCTTCCTTTATTAGTTAGATCATTAGTTAGATACGTTCAATTTATAGGAAGTCCACAAGAAACAGAAACAAAAGGTCATGCAATTGGTTATTCAATTGGTTTAATGGCAATGTTACTTTTTAACTCAGTTTTCATATCTCAATTTTTCCATAATGGTATGCTTACAGGTGCTCAAGTTAAAGGTATTTTAACAAACGTTATCTATAAAAAAGCGTTTCTATTAAGTCCAAAAGCAAAGTTTGATTTTCCAAATTCTAAAATTAATAGTTTAGTGATGGCTGATATTTCAAGAATTGATTTTTGTATTGGAACGTTACATTTCTTGTGGACTTTCCCCATTTCATTCTCAGTTGGATTGATCATATTATGTGTCTCTTTAGGTGCACCTGCATTGATTGGTATTGCTGTGATTTTATTACTTTTGTCATCTATTTTTTACGTTAATAAAAGATTGAAAATATTAAGAATCAAATCAACTGTCTTCATTGATAAAAGAGTTCGTGCAATTAGTGAAATTGTCAATAATTTAAGAATGATTAAATTATATTCATGGGAAGATGCATACTATGAAAAAGTCAGTGGTTACAGAAAAAGTGAAAAGAAATTTATTGGTAGTATCCAGAATTTAAGAGCTAATTTAAATTCAGCTATTGGTTCAGTCACTTATTTCTCAACTTTATCAACATTTTTAGTCATGTTCTATACTTCAAATGGTGGGTTTGAAGCTTACAATATTTTTTCAGCAATTACTTTGTTTAATATGATGAGAATGCCACTAAATTTATTACCACTTGCTACTTCTTTAGCTGTTGATGCCCTTTTAGCTATTGAGAGAGTTTCACTATTTTTACAAGCAGAAGAAGTCGTTGACGTTATTGAAAGATTACCAATTGATGCCTCTGCCAATTCTATTGAAATTGAAAATGCAGAATTTCAATGGGAAACTGCACCTCCTATTACTGTTGAATCAAAATCAAAAGTTAAGCCTCAAGTTTCAAGAGTAGTTGAATCTGATTCAAAAAATACTGAGTATGGATTTCCTGGTTTATTAAACATTAATCTAAGTATCAAACGTCATGAGTTTATCATTGTCACTGGTTCAATAGGGACAGGTAAATCATCTTTATTAAATGCTATTGAAGGATCAATGTTACAAAAGTCAGGAACTTTGAAGATATTTGGTTCTTTAACGTTTTGTTCTTATCCATGGGTTCAAAATGCTACTATCAAAGATAATATTTTGTTTGGTTTACCATACAATGCCAAAAAATATAATGATATTGTTAAGGCCTGTGCTTTAGACGTTGAT
Organism: Phaffomyces orbus; assembly: GCA_003708145.3. NCBI lineage: Eukaryota > Fungi > Ascomycota > Saccharomycetes > Phaffomycetales > Phaffomycetaceae > Phaffomyces > Phaffomyces orbus. Next base: position 165,731 of record PPNK03000015.1, read on the forward strand.
TTCAATATCCTGCCAGATGGAGACATGACTGAAGTTGGTGAAAGGGGTATCACATTATCAGGTGGTCAAAAGGCTAGAATTAACTTAGCAAGAGCTGTTTATGCTGATAGCGATGTTGTTTTATTGGATGATGTTTTAAGTGCTGTTGATGCAAGAGTTGGTAAACATATTATGGAAAAATGTATATGTGGAGTTTTAGCTGGTAAGACTAGAGTACTAGCGACTCATCAGCTATCGTTGATTGATTACGCTGATAGAGTTATCATTTTAGATGGGAGTGGATCAATTGATGTTGGTACTCAAACTGAACTATTAGCAAGGAATCAGTCTTTTGCAAAACTAATGGAATATTCTAAAGATTCACAAGATAAAGAAGAAGATAAAGAAGAAGAACTTGACGAAGAGGAAATTAAAGAATTAGAAGCTCAAAAATCATTAATTTCTAAAACTAAATCAATGAAGGAAGAAGAAGAAGATAAGGTTGAGAAAAGAATTGGTTCAATTGAGACTAGAAATGTTGGATCAATTTCAATGAATATTTATGCAGAATATTTAGAACTTGGTTCAGGTATTCGTAAAGAAATTGCTGTTCCTTTATTTATTTTATTATTAGCAGTTAATGGATTCTTACAAGTTTTCCAATCTGTTTGGTTGTCATTTTGGTTATCAGATAAATTTCATTATTCAGATGGCGTTTATTCTGGTCTTTATGCTGTTTTTATTGTTCTTGCCACTATTTCATTCTTCATTTTCTTTTCAGCGCTGGCTAGAATCAATAATAAAGCAGGTTTAGAATTGTTTAATCAAAGTGTTGCCAAATTATTGAAAACTCCAATGTCATTCATGGATGTTACACCAGTTGGTAGAATTTTAAATAGATTTACTAAAGACGTTGATGTTTTAGATACTGATTTGATTGAACAATCGAGATTATTTTTAAATTTAATTTCATTAGTTGGGGCAAGTATCATTCTAGCAGGTGTTTATATTCCATGGTTTTTCCTTTCATTACCATTTAGTTTCTCCATTTATGCATGTTTAGCAATGTATTATAAAGCATCAGCATTAGATTTGAAAAGGTTAGAAGCAACAAAAAGGTCATTTGTGTTTTCCCATTTTAATGAATCTTTAAGTGGTATGAAAGTCATTAAATCATATGGATCTCAAGAAAGGTTTTTGAAAACATATACTAAATTGATTGATAACATGAACTCTGTTTATTTTTTGACGTTAGCAAATCAAAGATGGTTATCGATCAGATTAGATACTGTTAGTTCTTCAGTGACGTTATTACTTTGTTTCTTATGTCTTTTCCAAGTTTTTAACATTACTGGTTCTTCTGCAGGTTTATTAGTTTCATATATGGTTCAAGTTTCAACAACGGTTTCAATCACAGTCAGAACAATGACACAACTTGAGAATGATTTCAATTCTGTTGAAAGATTATTTGAGTATGTTAAATATTTACCAGAAGAAGCAGCATTTGATATTCCTGAAACTAAACCTGATGAAGAATGGCCAGAAAATGGAGCAATCAATTTTGAAAATGTTTCACTTAGATATAGAGAAGGATTACCATTAGTTTTAAAGAATGTTAATTTTGATGTGCCTGCTGGCTTTAAGATTGGGATTTGTGGTAGAACTGGTGCTGGTAAGAGTACAATTATGAATGCTTTATTCAGAGTTAATGAATTAGATAATGGGAAAGTCACGATTGATGGGATTGATATTTCAACATTAGGATTAAATCAATTGAGATCTAAACTATCAATCATTCCACAAGATCCTGTTTTATTTCATGGTACGATCAGAGAAAATCTTGATCCATTTGGTAATTCTACTGATGGAGAGTTATGGGATGCATTAAGAAGAAGTTGGTTAGTTGAAACTGATTCTTCAGGGATAGGAGAATATCAGTGTGAGAAAGATGATTTGAAGAATTTCCATAAATTCCATTTAGATCAAAACGTTGACGATGATGGTAGTAATTTTTCATTAGGAGAACGGCAATTACTAGCATTGGCTAGGGCATTAGTTAGAAATTCTAAAGTTTTGATCCTGGATGAAGCAACGTCATCAGTTGATTATGAGACAGATGCGATGATTCAGTCAACTATTGTCAACGAGTTTAAAGATTGTACTATTTTGTGTATTGCACATAGATTGAAGACTATTCTAAATTATAATTTAATTTTGGTGTTGGATAAAGGTGAAGTTAAAGAATATGATACTCCCTTGAATTTATTTAAACAAGGTGGAATTTTCACTGAAATGTGTGAAAGATCTAATATTACTGAAGAGGATTTCAGTTAATAGTTTGTATATATATTATTTATTTCGATCGTTATTGTAGTATTATGTACATTGTACAGTATACATGTGGCATAGTATAGTTGTAAGTAAATGAAAAACAAAAAAATAACAACTTCAACTAAATAAATAAATCCTTAAACACAACAATGCCATCTTTAGTCAATGCAATCATCTTAGACATCGAGGGAACAGTCACTCCAATATCATTTGTCAAGGATGTATTATTTCCATATTTTCTCAACAACCTTCCATCTTTAATAACCACATTATCATTCCCATTAGATTCAAACTCTTCAGATCAAATAACTAAAATCTCATCACAATTCCCATCAGAGCACACCACCACATCACAAGACTTACAAGAATATATCGAAACGTTAGTGAAACAGGACATCAAGGACTCGACATTGAAATCTTTACAAGGACTAGTTTGGTCACAAGGTTATGACTCAGGTGAACTGAAAGCACCAGTTTATCCAGATGTGATTGATGCTTTGAAAAAATGGACAATAATTGGTAAGAAAGTGTACATTTACTCAAGTGGTAGTGTTGAGGCTCAAAAACTGCTCTTTGGGCACGTTGATGTTGGATTAGATCAAAGTATTGATTTGAATGATTATTTGAATGGCTATTTTGATATAACTACATCTGGGTTTAAGCAAGATAAATCAAGTTATGAAAACATCATTAAAGATATTGGAGTTGATGGTAAAGAATGTCTATTTTTAAGTGATAATGAGAATGAAGTTGATGCTGCCATTCAAGCTGGATTACAATCTATTGTCGTTATAAGACCAGGTAATGCATCGTTAAAGAAATCATTCAAGACTATCAATAATTTTGATGAATTAGTAAACATATAAATAATGACATATTATTACTATTATTATTATTATCTGGCAAAAGAATGAATAGTTTTATTACAATAACGTCTTACTCATCAGCGTTATCATATAAAAGATTAGCAGCCATCTCTTCGTTCTTTTCACAAGCAAAATAAATTTGTATCACAAGATTTCTATCGAATCCTAAATCTGTTAATCTAGTAATAGCTTCTTGATCTTCTGGAGTCACTGGAATCTCAACTCTACCGTCATCACGAGTAGCACCACCTTGTTGAGCAGCAGCAGCAAGATCTTCAAGACCTGGAAGACCACCTTGAGCAGCAAGTTCTTCTAATCCACCTTCAGATAGTAGTAATCTAATGATTTCTTCAGGGTTGATATCTGGATAATCTTGGGTGAATTGTTCCATTAAAGGTTCAAGCATTTCTGGGTTATTTTGTAACATATCTCTAATTTCATCAATTCCAATGCCACCAGCTCCACTACCAGCAGGTCCAGATCCTGAATCTGTGTTTGAACTGTTAGCACCAGCAGCTGCTTGGGCGAATAAATCAGTTAGTTGCTCATCACCATCTTCATCCTCAACAGGGACATCTTGGCCCGCAGCAGTAGCAGCAGAACTGTTTTCTGCATCACCTTCAACAGCAGCTTCTGGAACTTGTGGAGCTTGTTGAGCAGATTCAGGTAAACCGGTTAATAAGTATTCAACAGCTCTATCTGGATTATTGAAAGCAGCTCTTAAAGCTTGTTCAACTTGTGAGCGTTCGTAACCCATTTCCATGATGCTTTGAATAGCAGTATCACGTTGAGATCCAGTAGCGAAAGTTGACGCGTTGAATCCAGTTTGTTCACTTGATGAAGTTTGATCTATTTCAGCAGTTTGTGATGTGTTAGTCTGTGGCTGTTGTGCAGTGCTGTTTGTGGTAGTGGTGGTGGTGGTGGTAGCGACAGAAGTTGGTTCAACAACAGGAGGAGTTGGTTTCTTGACATGTGGTTTTGAGATCATGAAGATGATTTGATCATCAGCTTTGATTGTAGTACTTTCGATGGTTTTATCATCTTGCAAGACTTTACCTGTATTGGGTGTTAGTGTGTGTTGATGGTGATGGAATGTGCGACGTGAACTCACCTGAGTAGACAAACTTCAATTGTTTAGCTTCAATGCCTTTAACTTGTGCAAGCTTTTCTTTGACTTGCAAAATCTGGAATATGTTAGTAAATGAGCTGCGAAAAAAAGGAGTAAAAAGTACAAGGTAACCAACGCACAGTTTCTGATCCTTCGACGTCGATTGGGATCTTCTCTTTCTTGAAATCTTTGAAGATGACTTGCATTTTTCGACTCAATTTTGCAATTTAATTTTATTTTGTGTTTCTGTTTGAAATAATTTTTGTTTTTTTTTTAAAGAAATTCGGCGATTTTCACAAAGATTTGCCACTTTTTTTAAGTATAAATTGTTAAAAGTGAAGCGATTTGAGCTCTGAAACTTGTTAAAAAGAAGTAAAAGGAGTGAGAATGAGCAGAAGACAGTTGAAGTATCGTGTTAATGGGGCCGAGTTTAGTGTTGGTGCCGAAAATGGGGGTGAAGTTCGGAGTATCAGAGGTCCAAATAGCGCATTGACTGAGTTCCTGAGGCAACAGGGCATCAGTGCTGAAGAGATTAGAAGAAGACATGAAGATAGACTGAATGGGGTTGAAGAGGTAAATGGAGCAGTTGAAAGTGGTGAAGGTGTTGTTGATGGGAATGTTGATGGGAATATCATCGACTCGAATAACGAAATATTAAACAATGAAGCTGAAGATCAAGAAGAATTAGAGATCAGAATAGCAGCAAGAAGAAAGAAACGAGCAGCTAAGGGTAAAGACAACGATGAGTACACAGACTCAGAAGAGGAGGAAAAACAGCTGGAAAAACCTGTTATAAAGAGAAAAATAGTAGGGCAAGAGACTGCGTGTCCTGATTGTGACTCTATATTCACAATATCAATGAAATCAAGACTGAGTAACGATGGGTATGAATATTATTGTGATAGTTGTACAAAATTACACGAGGAGAATGATAAATCAATCAAGCACCAGCAATTGATCTCAAGGAAGAAAAGACAAAGACTAGCCATTGCGTTATTAGATCGTCAAGATGTTAAGATTGCTTCATTACAAGATATTTCAATCAAGAAAATCACTGAACAAATTGAAATGATCAACGAATTTGGTGACATTGGTAACATTAATCTACTCAAGATTTGTAAAATTTTATGTCGTAATAGATCATTAAATGATACAACATTAAAATTGTTTTTAAATACAGATTTAACAAAAATTGAATTTTGGGATTGTTCAAAATTGAATAAAAATTCTTATGATTCAATAGTTAGCTATTGTCCTAATCTTGAATCGATCAAACTGTTAATGTGTGGTAAATTTCATAATGATAATTTGAAATATTTTGGATCAAATTTGAAAAATTTAACTAGTATTGAATTAGATGGACCATTTTTAATAAGCAATGATTCATGGCAATCATTTTTCAATAATATTGGTAAACGATTGAAATGTTTCAAGATTTCAAATACCCATAGATTCTCAAACGATTCGTTGAAGGAATTTTTAGAAAAATGTGGTGAAAATCTAGAAGTTTTAAAACTTTCAAGATTAGATGGTATAAATGAAAAAGAATCCTATGATTTAATACCAATCTATTTGACGAAATTAAAAGAATTGGAAATCTCATATCCAAATCATGAGGATTTAATAACTGACACATTAATGATCAATATTTTGGGAATAAATGGAGAATTTTTAAATTATTTAAATTTGGATGGTTGTTCTGGATTAACAGATGAATTTTTAATTAACGGTATCAAACCTTTTTGTTTAAATCTTAGAAGCTTATCACTATGTAAACTAGATCAAATTACCAATGAAGGGTTTGTTGGGTTATTCAATGAATGGAGATTTAATTTGGGATTAAATGAAGTTTTTTTAACGAAATGTTTTTCATTAGGTGATGAAGGTATCATTGAGATGCTGTTACATTCCGGTACTTCAATAATTGAATTGAGTTTGAATTCTATCAAGGATCTAACCATTCAAACGTTTCAGTTGATGAAATGTAAGAACCTAACCTACTTAGACGTTGGATTTGTTCGATCTGTTGACAATGTTATATTAGAGATTATTGGTAATAACTGTCCTAATTTGAAAATAATGGACTGTTACGGGAACAATAGATGTTCTTCACAGGCTAAAATCAGGGAAGGACTGAGAGTGATTGGAAGACAGAGTGATGTTATGTGATCAATTTCATCACACTATAAATTTTGACACATTTTTCGGTTTTTTTTTTTTAATTAACCAGCCACCAAAAATTAGGTGAAAGAGAAGGAAAGAAATTTATAGAAACAAATAAATAATTTTGACCTCTTTATAGTGTCACCCTCATCAATTCATAGATCGTATAGAAATGACCGATAGAAGCGATCCAATATTGGTAGTGAATCCCAATGATTTAGGTCCAAGGCGTAATCAGACGAGATACAAAAATAATCGTCAATACCCACAATACCCAATAAATCAAGACTCACATCAAGAACATGAATTCGTATCATACACTCACTCAATACCAACTAAGAGGCACTCGTCCACATCAGAACGATATTATACTGGTCACACAGCACAAAGAAAATCATCAAATTATGTCTTTGAGGATGAAGACACAGACAAACAACCTTCAAAGTTTGATAAGATGATGAATCAATTCAAGAAAAATGAGAAAAGAGGGAAAGTTAAAGATCATGATGACGAAGTTGTCTATCGTCACTCAAATGATAGTGATGAGATGTTTGAACTAATGCCTACTTTAGCCATGGGATATGAGAACTCGATTGATAAACAATTAGGAATGATTAATAGAGAACTAAGAATCACTGGAGATGGTTACTATATCAATGGTGAAGAAATTGATGAGGATGAAGAAGGAGAAGAAGAGAAAGTGGAATATGAAGCTGAGAATCTTATTGATGAAGTTGTACAACCTGATGTGATTCCAGAAGAAGAGCCAATCCCTGAACCTATCATGGAAGTTCTTCCTGTTAAAAACAAGAAATCTTTCAAAAGATTCTTCAGGTTTAAGAAGGATGATAATAAGAACAGATCTAATCGTGAAACAACTGAATCAATAAAACAATTCGATGAATCTAATGATCTAATACTGAATGAAATTGAAGTGGTGGAAGAGAATTCAAATATGACATCAAACACAATAGAATATATAGAACAGAATCATATAATTGATAATGAAACGACCACTCAGGAAGATGAGACCACTGAAAAATCAATAAATATTCCAATTATAAGCACGATATTCAAAGCTATTGATGCACAACCCAATCTAACAGATCAAGAAAAACTCCTGATAAAATTATTCATTATTGCGATTATTCTTTATGAATTGAAATCAATTTTTTAGAATCTCCTTGAATATTTATACGTTTCCCACACAATAAAATGAGCAATAGAATGAAAATCTTTAATTAAACTCTTAATTGTAAAACAACGTTTACGAACCATAATTCTTGGTGTTTTTTGACACAAAATTTTTTTAGTGTATACACACTATAAGGGTATAAGCTCAGAAAATTAAAATTGCAAAAAAAAGTATCATTGTTTGCTATTCATATAAACAACAACCATGTTTCAGGCTGAAACCTCTTATACACAGGATCATACTTATAAGAAAGTCCAACATCGAAGAAAACATAAGAATTCAAGACTCGGATGTCCACAATGTCGTCAAAGAAGAATCAAATGTGATGAATCTTTACCATCTTGTAAAAGATGTATCACTAGGAAAGTCCGTTGTGATTATTTAGATTTCACTGCTGAACAGAAACAAATCATCGTGGAATCACATCAATCAAGACTGGTAAGCCTAGATGATCACAATACTCTAAAAGATTTACATCAACAAAACAACCCTAATCATGATCTGCGACCTCAACCATATCCACTTCATCCTCTGTTAGACCAAACAAATCAGTTACGAATACTTCAGGGACTAACTGACGGAATTGAACCTTCTGGAACAAGTGTTGAACTCGATAATTATCCAATAAGCTCGAAATCTACTGTTAATCCAATAATCCTTGATAATGGAAACACTGATAACGTTCAATCAACTGAATCATCATCTGATAAGACAAATATCCATAACTTTGGTCCAGGTGTGTCTTCTATAACTGATCATCGATCACCATTCTTCACTAGTGAACAGGACAGAATTTTACTTAAATCTTATATGCATCCAATTGAAGTACTAGCAACATGTTTTTCTACAGGTACAGCTATAAAATCTACAGAATCACCATCCAAAGCAGGAATTAATTCAACTATTCCACTACAGTTCAATCCAGAAACAGGAAGTTTCGAAGTTCCTCTAATTCCTCACAGACTAAATCGTCCTGTTTTTGATTTGAAGAAATATCCTGAATTTTCCAATGAAACTATCTCTTTGATTTATTCAAGAATATTCTTGTTCACTGATCTTCATGGTCAAGTATCAAGAGGGTTTAAAGAATTGGATGCGTTTGAAGGTTGTTTACTAAAAGGAATTGCATTTTTATTACCGTTTTTACCACAATTAGAACCATATTTCCTGAAGCATAGAGTTCAATGTTTGAATATAGTTAGAAGAAATTTGAACGATTTACATGATCACAACTCAATTGCAACTTTAAATATAACATCGTTTTTATGTACAACTTCAATGTTTTTCAGAAATTCAACATTTAAAGATTTTTTTGCTTTGGCTGCTGGTCCTGCTCTTGTCTTGAAACTAGCTTTGGAGAACAAAGATCATTTTCCCAAAACTTCTCCTGTACTTCAGGCTTATGCAGATGCTTTTATATTCACTTCAAAATATGCTTGGCTTCCTGAATATCCTCCAGATATGTTGTATGAATTCTTTGATGTTTTAAAAGAGTTTGGTGATTTATACATTAAAGTTCCATCAAATAGGAATAAAAAGTTGGAAAAACAATATAATGATTTATATGAATATATTTTATTAGCGTTTGAGTTATTAGAAAATGAGAGAATTCAAGATTCAGTTGTTAGATTTAAAATTGATAAGTTATTTTTGTTTATGAAAAAAGGATTTGATATTGAACCTTGTGAAATTCATACAATTGGATCAAATACACCATCAGTCGAGAAAATCTTTTATGTGTTTTGGTTTTTGTTTGCAGATTTAGTTAAATTCATTTTGATTGATTGTAATTATATTTTTTCATTTGCATTGAATGGATTCTTTGTACTATTCCCATTTGAAAAGAATCAAATATTGAAGAATTTGAATGATGAAAAATTATTATCATATTTCAATTATTCCTGTCGTGTTTTAGCGTTCCTAACAAGAAGACATGCATATTTATTAAGAAATTCTATATTGAATGATCCAATTCCAAACTTCATGGATCTAAAAGATCGTTTGAAAAGAAGATCATTAGGAATTTATGAAGTACCTATTAAATCATTTAGAAACACAATTATTAAAAGGGCTAACTATCCTTCAGAATCAGTGGTTTCAGCAAATTTAACGAAATCAAACAGTACAGCAGATAATTATTACAAAGATAGCGAGATTTTATTTCAAGATATTGACGAAGATTTGAGTGAACTGTTGAACAATGAATTGAAGAATGACGATGAAGGAAATAAAGATTCTTATCCGTTCGATATAATCAAAGATTTCAACCCAGAAACTAATTTATTAAAACAAGATTATGATCCAAGATTCACAGATCCAGTTTTCAAGGAAACTGTTAAATATCAAGTGGCTCCTTTGAGTTTCCTGGATAAGTTCATATCAGATAGAAGAATCATCATGCAAATGAAATCAAGTGAAGAATACGGTAACGAAGAAGAATATACGGAATAAATGGACATTTTACACTGACAATAACGTATTATACTTGTATCTCATGATTGTATTTTTTTCATTACCTACTGTAAGTACACAAAAAAAAAGTAAACAAAGAAATCTCATTATTTTTTTTTCTTTATAAAAGAAAACAACATCTTCAATTGAATACAGCAATATCGCCAGTTCATTTAACCAAATTCTCACCCACTTACACATAAAACCATAATGCCGAACAGTCTATCACAGCCATTCTATGGTCGATCGAATCTGAGTTCTGAAGATTCCACATTCAAAGTAATACGAACATCATTAGAAACTCCATATGATGTGGCTAAAAAAAGACAATCACAAATAGAATCCACGAAAATTAAATCACCAGTAATAGATCCTCATAACAACACTTCATATACTGTAACGACAGAATCCAAAAAGAAGAAATCAGACCATCAAGTTAAATTAGTCGTTGTTGGAGATGGTGGTTCTGGTAAAACATGTTTACTAATCTCATATTCAAGAGGTGAATTCCCAACAGCTTATATACCTACAATTTTTGAGAACTATATCACATACGTTGAGAATTCAGATAATAAACAAGTGGAATTGACGTTATGGGATACTGCAGGACAAGAAGAATATGATAGATTAAGACCATTATCGTATCAAAACGTCAACGTCATATTGATCTGTTATTCAGTTGGGAGTGTTATCAGTTTGAATAATGTCAAGGAGAAATGGGCTCCTGAGATCCAACATTTTTGTCCTGATGTTCCTATTGTTTTAGTTGGGACAAAATCTGACTTATTACAAGATCGTCAATTTATTGCATCAAATCAAGAATCTGTTGAGTTTAAAGATGCTGAGGAAATTGGCAAAATAATAGGCGCAAAATATCATGTTAGGTGTTCTGCAAAGACCACTGAGAACGTTAACCAGATATTTAACATTGCTGTTAATGTTGGTTTAGAAATGGTTACAAATGATAGTAATAGTAATGGTAATGAGAAATCATTTAGAGATAGATTAAGATCGAGAAAAAATAACAATCATGATTTTGAACGATTTGATGAATATGGTAATGATGTTGATTTTAGAAAGACTAGAAAACATCGTTGTGTAATACTATAAATTATTATATATTTATATGAAATCTTAAATAGAATTATTCTAATGAAATTTTCTTGACTTTTAATCTGAAAAACCAGAAATAATCAAGAATAACACCTAAGCCAATAACTACTATAGTTGCAATGACAGGTATCTCGAATTGTTCAGGTTTGTTGAAGATCAAAGTTGAAGAATATCCTAACAATTGGAAAAGATTATTAAACGTCTCTTCAAATGAAGTTGCATTAAATCTTGCAAAATCATCTTTAATATAAATTTGAATTGAATTTTGTAAAGCTAAATCAAAACACCATAATCCTATCCTTGAAAATGGAATACATAAACACATTAACCATCTAGTGTTTTCATAATTCAAATAAAATCCCACTGCGATAGGTATCAAACATAAAAACTCAAATAATATAGATATCAGTCCTGTGTTGATTAATCCTGTATAACGGTTAAGGTATGGGAATATCACTATTGTTCCAAACAGTTCAAAAATTGTGGAGATTGCCTTTAAATAACCTATTGTGAAATTGGTAATATCATTAAATGATAATAAATATGCAACTGTTGAATTCCCAAATGATAATACCGTGAAATATGTCATTGACACTGCAATAATATTCAATGATAATGGAGTGTTGAAAAATAATTTGACATGCTCCCAATATGATGAATTATGATCGATTTTAGACACTGTTGTCTCTATTAGATCTGATGGTTTATTGACATCCTTATTGGATTCCCTCAATCTTGGAACAGCGTTATATATGTTTAAAATCGTTGAAAATTCAATTTGGTTGGATATCAAGAACGATAAAATGAAAAAGATTGCAGTTATTTCATGATTTGTTAACGTTAAAAAAGTTGATATAAAGAATGGACCAATTAGTTTACAAAATAAATCAATGGTTCTCAATCTTGTGTTTAACTCTGTTAAAAATTCATGATCTGATCCACAAATCTTGACTATCCAATCCCTTGAAATTGACATTTTATTAGCAATAGCAGACAATGTTTCAATTACACCACACATTATAACGATAGTTAAACAAACATATTTGATTATCCTGTTCGTTTTGAAATATTGAAATGTTATTAATAGCGTGATTGAAGACAATATTGCAGCTGATCTTTGAATGAATATAGTTGATTTGATAACATTTAGCCTTTCACCCCTATTAACTAATCGAGTTAGTGAACTTGTTAATAATATTCCGGAACCAGTTGAAACTAAAGCGAACAAGGAAGGTGGAAATAAATCCTTGGGAAATAGATTGATGATGAACAAAACGATACCGAATTCATAGACCCTAGCATTCCAAACGTATAAGGTATGTGAGATGTACAATTTCTGTTTAATTAGATCTTTTGTTTCTTTTGTCAAAACGTGTGTTTCATTTGAGTCATGTTGATTGGAGTCACCGCCTAATAGTGAAGTTGATTCAGTGGGTTGGTGAGCTTCACCCATTGTGTGTCAGTTGAGTAAGTCCAATATCTATCGAAATGTTAAAAGAATATGAGAAAGGGAACGAATAAAAGTATCACTGGTTGGACTGATTGATTGAAGAGAGACACGTCACACAAATGATTGGATGTATCTCATCTGAAAAAACGATAAAAAATAGCGATAAACGATGAAGCTGTCCAGAACCAGAACTGAACAACTTGTATGGACAAGAAAAATTTGGACAAATTGAATTATTTGAAGATCTTGTTAGTTATTCAGATAAGTAAAAGGTTCAGTTGTCGACTCTGTACCAAATTGAATTCTTTTTAATATCCAGTTTGTTTTGGTTGAGTTGACTGACTCAATTTGCTGGTAAACTGACACGAAATTACGACGTCTTGTGACTTCATAATAAATAAACATGCACATGGAGGTGGAAATATAAATAATTCCATTTTTAACCCTTCAAATCACTTATAGACCAAGCAACCACAACATATCCCTGATCCCATTTCCCAATGTTATTTCCAATCACTACTGTCCTCTCATTACTCAATTCCGTTCAAAGTTTGAAGACTTTCAATCCATTAGTCGAAGTTGGTAAATGTCCTCAACTTATGGCCACCCCACGGGAAGGAATCGCTATAGATAACCAGGTTATTGGTATTGATTATGGAGTACACTTCACTGAACTTCAAGTCAAATCATGGATTGGCTCAACTTGGGATGACTTTGGAATGATGTATCTTGGTGATGGTATTAACTTCACAGATACAAGTAATATAAAAGATAGATTAATTGCTGAGTTAGTCACATATTATGATTTCCAAGCTGGTCATTTGTTTGCAAGTGTTGCCACTGGTGAAGATGTTCCAACTCCTGAAGATGTGGAAAAGTTGTACAGATTTTTCATCGTTGAAGATAAAGCCACTGAGGACGATTTTAGATCTGCTTCATCTGCATCTGATACGCAAGAACATTCTCAGGCAACAGTTAGCATTTCATAATCTTTGATATTAATTTATTATCGCTTTCATGACTATAATCTTAAGGTAACTATTGAATATATTAGAATCAAATAAATGATGTTCGTACGAAATTGTAAATAGTGCTATGCTGAAATCATTTTCAGTAATTTTCCTTTATACAAATAATTCATATTTGAAAGTTAAAACTGCACTGGTAGAAAGGTTACTCTCTTTTCATTATTAATCAATTCACAACACCATCCAATCCATTTTGCTGACTTTAACAATTCCAGGCACCCCTTTCAATTCAATTCCTTTTCCCATATTTTCAGAAAATTTGGAACCTCTCTATGGTATCCTAAGGAATCATCTTCTCTCTGAGGATTTTAGGGCCTGTTCTGCCCCCAAAACATGTCCAAAACAGAAAACATGCTCGCGAAAATTCCCTAATTGGGGGCAAAACTGAATTTTTATTTTTTTATATTGAACTCTATACAACTAAACACATTTTCTTTATTTACTCTAATTTTGGCATTATGTCTTCTTTAATCTTCTTTTCAACTTAATTTTTCCTTTCGGGGGTGTAACGTGTTGCACATGAATTTATTAGCATCGGTTCAGTCTTGCCAATCTGGCCTGTTCGACTATGTTATTGTAAACCACGCAGCTAGGGCCCATAAGTACTTCATTATAAGATTATGCTCGGATGAGTGCGTCCATTAGAATGAAAACGGCTGTTGTTCAAACATTATTGTTTCATAGTTATCTTAGTAATCTTTCGATTTGAAATTCATTTTGAGATTCATCTAAATTGGTCTGAAACTTGTTGTTTTGTGATTCAATAATATGAGGTAGGAGATTTTTTGTGACGAATGAAGGGATCAATCAAGCCAGAAATTTTCATCCCAGCCATACTTGATTAATTTGGTTCCACCATAGCGTCGCTTCTGTCTCAAACATCAAATAAACTCAATATAGTTATTGATGTCTTTGGCTTTATCAAATCCCATTTTACCAATGTTTGGCAAGATGATATCATGTTCCAGTGTAATTTTGAAGACATGGGCAAAACTCAGAAAAAGTTTCAAGGAAACATCTCGATGACACATGCCATTTGTATATTGATAGCTAGATCGATTAATTTCAATTGCCTTCATGGCTGAACATAGTCTTTTTGATCAGAAAGATACTGGTGATGAAGATATCGCTGTTGAAGGCTTACAATGGTTCAAATGATGGACTTTTATGAATAGTTCTTTTGAAAAGAGACATATATATATGAATTGAAAAGACTTGTTCTGATAATTATGATCAACTACGCAATGAATATGTGAGTCAAATACTGAATGAAGATGGTCTTGTCATATCTGCCGAAAATTGGATGCTTTTGGATGATGCTACTCAAGATGAATTGAAAGAACAAGCTGAAGCTTTTTATGAAACGACTGCAAAGTGATCAAGAGAAATTAACAGATCGTTTGAAGAAGAAATCCCAGAAGATCTGGAATACAAAGAATATGAGGCATTATCGTATGCCAGCTCAAAGATGGTTGCATTAATAGAAAAGGAAATACAGGAATCTTAAAAAGGTACAAGTATTGAGAAAGATTCTCATTAGTTGATAATGGCAGTAAGAGGTATAACGATGTCAAGAAGTGCTAGGCTCACAATCTTTAATAAACGTATTCTGCAGAGTGTTTTGCTTACGGGCTGTTGTAATTAGTGATAATTCAACATTTTCTAATTCTTTTAGTGAATATGTCAAACTTCTTCTATCTTTCAGACCCTTCAGACCAGTTCTGGGGCTCTAGAGGTATTTCCAGACGTCATGGGAGGAGAGTTTCTTGCACCTGACATTGATTAAAGTCTACAACGTAGATATTGTTTGGTTTATTGAACAATTGTTTGTATTTAATTAGTTAAAGTAGAATATTCATTGACATGTTTTGTCGCATGTTTTGTCTCATGTTCGAAGTTGCGGATTTTTCAAATTTTGCGCATATTTTCCGAGATGTTTTGGGGGCATAATTATTCGGAAACGACTTATCCGAGAAATGTTTGGATGTGTCTGTCAATATTTCACGTGATCTTATCTTATCTGTGCGAGATCCGACTTGAGAAAAGATGTTTCCCGGAATTGAGAAAAGTGACTATTTTTGTTTTTCATATAAATTGGCCAGAATCGCCACTCGCTTATCATTTTTATCCCTTCTTTTTGAATTACACCGTTTTTTAACTAAAACAATCCCATTATACTATGAAACAATCTACTATTCTCCCATTAGCAGTGCTTGCTGCTGTCGCTCACTCTTTGGTCATCCCAAATATTCAATCTCAAGATGTCTTCTCACTTGTTGAATCTGCACAAGACCTTGTTAAAGACATCTCTCAAGATGCTAAGGCTCAATTAGACACTAAAATCTTGAACCAAAACTTATTAGCCGAAGACGAGGCTGCTGCTTTAATCTCAACTGAATCTGCTGGTCGTAACATTATCCCAAATCGTTACATCATCGTTTTCAAACAAGGTGTCCAAAAGGAAGAAATTGCTTTCCATCAAGCTTGGGTTGAACAGGAACATATTCAAGCTGTTTCCACTTTAATGGGATCTGACCCAACTAATCAATTCTTTGAAGCTGTCACTTCCGAATCTATTGATAACACTTTGGGTGGTATTTTAGACCAATTCCATTTAGATGGTTTAATGTCTGGTTATTTTGGTTATTTCTTAGAAGATACAATTGATTTGATTCGTCGTAATCCTTTAGTTGAATTCGTTGAAAAAGATTCAAGAGTCTTTGCTTCTGAATTTGAGACCCAAAATGGTGCTCCTTGGGGGTTATCAAGAATCTCTCATCGTGAACCACTAAACTTAGGTTCTTTCAACAAATATTTATATGACACTGAAGCTGGTAAAGGTGTTACTGCTTACGTGATTGACACTGGTGTTAACGTTGACCATGTTGAATTTGATGGTCGTGCTGTTTGGGGGTCAACCATTCCACAAGGTGACCAAGATATCGATGGTAATGGTCATGGTACTCATTGTGCTGGTACTATCGGTTCTAAAAACTATGGTGTTGCCAAAAAAGCTAATATCGTTGCAGTTAAAGTCTTGAGATCAAATGGTTCAGGTACTATGTCTGATGTGATCAAAGGTGTTGAATATGCTGCTAACTCACATGTTAAAGCTGTTAAAGAAGGTAAATCTGGTTTCAAAGGTTCAACCGCTAATATGTCTTTAGGTGGTGGTAAATCTCCAGCTTTAGATGCTGCTGTTAACGCTGCTGTTACCTTAGGTATTCATTTTGCCGTTGCTGCTGGTAATGATAATGCAGATGCTTGTAACTATTCCCCAGCTTCAGCTGAAAAAGCCGTCACTGTTGGTGCTTCCACTTTATCTGATACAAGAGCTTACTTCTCTAATTATGGTTCATGTGTTGATATCTTTGCTCCAGGTTTAAACATCTTATCTACTTATATTGGTTCAGAAACCGCAACTGCTACTTTATCAGGTACTTCGATGGCTTCTCCACATGTTGCTGGGTTATTAACTTATTATTTATCTTTATTCCCAGACTCAAAATCTGAATTTGCTTCTGGTAAAGGTGGCTTAACTCCTATTCAATTAAAGAAAAAAATCATCGAATACGCATCCAAAAACAAATTAGATGATGTTGACCAAGATACTCCAAATAAATTAATCTACAACGGTGCTGGTCATAGTTTAAAAAAATTCTGGAATGGTGATTCAATTAATGATGAAGAAGCTTCAACTATGGAAAAAGTTGACGCTCTTTTCGAACAAATCGAATATCAAGCAGAGCATTTAATCGATGATGTCAAAAATCTAATTGCCCAAAACATCTAAAGATAGATATCGCATAAAGAGTTTTGTTATCTTTTTATATCCATTTTTAATTCTTCATTTCATTCTTTTTTATATCTTTTTTTTTTTGGATTTTATTTGGTATTGCTAACAGTTGGATGATTAGCTTCTTTATTTTTTTTTACAATTTAATATTTTTATGATTTTAACGATCCATGTGTATTCATCTACAATCGTGTTTAAGATGATATTAATACATTTATGATTATTACTGAAATTAACAAAAGGTTGTATGTAGTCTTTCTTTTGAAATATCAGCGAAAAAAAATGCGAAAAAGAATACTCATCATTGAATATTAAGAAAATTTACAACAAATAATGAGTGGGAAAGTACTAGAGATAGACTTCCAAGATAAATTGGAGCTGCCAATCACACTATTCCCTCCTTTTAAACTTCGATCTTCAATGGTTGACAAAGATCCAGTAATTTGGGTTCACTTGATAGAAGTTTACATTCAATACATCCAGACTTTATTACAATTACACCGTCCTATTACAGAAAGATCAGAGGAACAATTATGCCTATTTGTCAGAAGTTACCTAAGAGAGATCGGTAATGAACAAGGTCAACTATTATCATTAGGGTTAATCAACGTTCAAATCACAGAGAATTTAGAATTATTAAAAATTTGGATACTTGAATTAGTTAAACAATTTGGGGTTATTGAACTGAAACTGAACGGTGAAAGTCTCTGGGATTTTGTCAAAATCTATGGTTCAAGATGTAGAAAATTAGTTAGAGGAATCATCGATGGTACATATAAACCAAAATCTAAAAGATCATTGAATTCAAGTTCTTTGATTCATAAACATATTGAACATTTAATAACAAATGGGAAATTTAATGAATTAGACGTTAAAGTATTTGCAACTCTATTGAATGAGAAGCAAACATTCACTAAATCATCAAACGGTACCAAAGGTAGTAAAATTAACACTGGTTCTAAATCAATTAATGTTCAACAAAAGGGGAAGAAACAACAATCATTTGCCGAATCTTTCATCTCCATTGATTTGATTGAACTACTAGAGAGATTATACTCAAATGGTGACGGTAGATTTGCTTCAGTTGCAAAGTCATTAACAATAATTTCATTGTTATCGCTCCCAACGACAAAAATTGCTTCATTGGCAAGTGAAATGAATATATCATCATATAGAATATTGTCATTATTTCCTTTATTTGCAGCTATTATAACAAGTGAACCGTTCATTCAATTACATCCTGATCTTTCTAAAAAACTACCATTTTTGAAAACATCAGCGAACGGGTCTAAGAAAGTTCCTGTCAATCAAGATGATGTGAATACTTTAGTTGAACTATTTCCAAGTTTAACTATCTCGCACACTGAGAAATTATTGAGAAAAAATGATCATAACGTCGAGACAGTAACTAATTTATTATTAGAAAATCCTGAATTGGCCATCCCTAAAGATTCATCATCTACACGTCATGTATATCAAGATAATTCACAGAATAATGATGTTTTTATTAATAATAAAACCATCAAGGGTAAAAATCAAAATGTTAGACACGTCCCAGATGAACACAAGAATAAGACATTAACAGCAGCATTAAGGTTAATGTATGAAGCTGATGAAGATGAGAGAGATGATACCTATGATGAAGCAGAAGCAGCCAATTCGGCAGCAGGTATTTCTGATGCCACTACAAAAGTTGATAAAATAGAAATGTATTTATGGGAACTTTTCAAAAAAGATCAAGTTTCATTTGATAAAACTTCAAGAAAGACAAGACAACGTAAAGAGATGAGAAATGAAACTAATTGGTCAGATGAGCAGATTGAAGGTTGGGCTAAAATGATTCAAAGAAGTCCGAAAAGAGCCAAATTATTGGAGGAGAAGTACATGTTTAAAGGTAACAAACCATGGAGATCTGCATTTTATAAGAAAAGTGAAGAAGGTGAAGAGAGTTCTGGAGTATCAACTAGAGAATCAACACCAGTTGACGCATCTAGAGAGTCCACATCAAGATCAAATCAAAATCAAAATAAACAGAAGAATCCAAGTGAAAAGAATAACAATAAAAATAATAAAAATGATAAAGATGGTAAAAATCCAGCTGAAGCTAAAAGAACACAAGCAAGAAACGAAAAAAATAAAGCATCCAGAGCTAATCATAATAGAAAAGCAGGACATGATAAAAAAATGGCAAAGGGATTTTAACTCATTGAATTTCATACAAAATTATTTATTTTTACTAAATTTTGAAACACTGTAATTCATTTCTACTATTATACACTAATTACCAACTTTTCTTTTCTTTGAGGATGCAGCTTCTAATTTATTCCAGATAGCATCATTTTCGGCATCTGTGATTTCAGATCTCTTAGATTTATTAGCAAGTTTGGCTTTTTTAGCTTCAGCTTCTTGTTCTTCAGGTGTTAAGATTTTAGTATCTTCTGGATCTAGTAACCAAACAGAACTGATTTTAGAACCAAGAAAGACTTTAATTATCTGATTGGCAGATTCCATATCAAACACTCTAATGTATCTATCTAAAGAACCAGTGACCAATAAATTTTCATCATCTGATAAATAAGAATATAAATCTTGAACAGCACCAACTGAACCTTTATATTTTCTAATAAGGATACCTTTATTAGTATCAAATCTTGCAGTTGTCGCATGAGTATCGGCACATACTATTTCTGTTTCTGATGGAGTTTTAGTCAATGTAACTAATGGTTTATCTGACACTTTCTTATCATAAATTGGTTTTCTTCCATGTGTAGTGTCGTATTTTCTAACTTGTCCATATCTTGTTGTGGTAATTAATTTCCATGATGATTCGGTATGTGATTCTAATTCAACGAAATAAATGTTGGTGATCCATATTGGAACTCTCAATTGTAGTCTGTCATTTTTCACATTTTTGCCTTCAAATAACTGTTCTGATTTTAATTCCTTGGAATATATGTCCTTGGTTTTAGATTCATATAATCTGATGATCTTTAGATCATTTTCTTTACCACCAAAGGCAAAAACACCATTTTGTTCAGGATGTGGAACAAAGGCAGAAATTGGTCCTTTCAGAACTACTGAAGTAGTTTTAGCGTCTTCTTTGATGATGCTTTGAAGGTTGATGAATGTAATTTTACCTAATTCAGTAACAGCGATAATATTTCCAAAACTTTCAGTTAGTCCAACGAATGTGTCTTCCTCACTAACGAAAATTCCGTTCAATGTATTGATCAAATCATAAGTTTCATTTATTTTGTAAATTGAGATCTTACCTTGAATTCTTGCAGCAACCAAGTATTTGAATTCAGATTTGTTTGGTTTAACAACAATGAATTTTTGAATTCTGTTTCTTATACCTTCTGGATGGAAAGCTTCTATTCTATCAGGTTGTGTAGCTGTTTTCACAGAAGTGTCAACACCTCTTATAGCTGTAACTTCTTTGAAGCCACCGTTGTCGTCAGTGGATGCTAATAACTTCATTTCTATAGTCTCTCTATGTATACAATACAACAGAACTCACACAGATTGATACAAAATAAATTTTTACCGATGAGCTGCTTACATAAATATTTTTCATTAATGTCACTTTATCAGTTATACATCTTGTTTCTGCTCAGCAGTTATCACCGATAGACAGTGGAAATCATTGTTGTAAACTGATTTCCAGAGCCTTACTTTACCGTCATCTCCGGAACTACTTAGAATTGTGCCTGTTAAATTCCAGGACACAGACCAAACCTCACTTTTATGATCATCATGTTCACTTAGTAATTCAACATCAACAAGCACACTAGGTTGAGGGTTTTCTAATAAATTCACATCTGAGTCTTCAATCCATTGGCTTTGTTGTTTATTTGTCTTTTGACTTAATCTTTCCGTTAGTTTGAAAATACGAACTTTACCATCTTTACAACCAGTGGCTAGTGACTGATAATATCTACCCATTGATGGTGCCCATGAAACAGATCTGATTAAACCACCATGATCGGGAAGTGTAGCAGCTTGTATTAGTTTCCCAGCTGAATCACGATGATATATGAAAGCTTGATCTAGAGCACAAACAACTAGTTTTTCTGGTGAATATCTTGATGAACACCATGATAGGGCAAAATCTGACTGTAAATGTGAAGCAGGTGGAACTGTTAATATTGAAACTTCTGAAGTTAAAGTCCATGATCTTAAGTCAGCAGGTTCTAAAGCATCATATATTCTGAGAACACCATCACTGCCAATGACAGCTAATCTTAACCCTAGGTGACTAGGAGCAAATGAAATGTCATATAATGGACCTCTAGCATCATTTAAAGTAGCTAATTTCTTCCAGCGACGACCAGATCCAAGAGGCTCATCTGGGTCTTCTTCCCATATTTTGACAGTTTTGTCATATGAAGCAGATGCAATGATTTTACCATATTCAGGGGACGCCCAATCGACTTTAATTATAGACGAATTATGAGCTTTCCAAGAATCATTCAGAACCCAATCACCAGTAACTGAGTCTAGATCAAACACTTTGATGTGCTGGTCGGAAGAGCAAGTGGCCAGCTGTTTCCCATAGAAGTCGTAAGCGACGTCGTGTATCAACTCCTCGTGGTTTGTTGGGAAAGGTTTCATCGTTTTTGCTTCAATTCAAATTGTTTTTGCAATAATTTTTTGTTTACATTTTTAGTTTCAAGATCACCGGAATTGAGAATGAGACCGGATCTATATATGAATCTTTTGAGTACACTTAATACTTATATAAAGAGGTCTTAATCCACTCACTTTGTTGGTTTTGTGGCCATTTGTTCTTTTGTTGCTACAAAGAGATGGATTTATTGAAAGAGAGAGGCATTGTCATCCAGATAGCTCAAAATCTGAGTGTTAGAGATTATCTAAACTTCATACAAACAAATGAGACCGTTTCTAATGTATTGAGCACATTCTCAGATCTGACTTATTTCACTAAACGGATACAGAAGGCTTTGATCATTTATGACCCAGAATACACCACTGATTTACTACTAGAAGATGGATACTCCCTGATAACTGCATTCAACGTCAAAAGAACAAATGATCCAAAAGGTACGGTGCTTAGGATTTTAGAATACTTGAAACGATACCTCGATAAACTTGATAATGAAACCATTGACGATTCAATAGAGTTTGATTTTGACTTATTTTTTGATTCAGTGTCAATATCATCTCAAGATAAAGCTCATATTTTGAAAAATCTACAAAGGTTTATCGAAATGGATGATGCTGATTCGAAGGTGAATGAAATTTTAACGAAAAAGATAAATACAATAATACAATTATTCGTTGACAAATCATTTCAAGAGCTGAAGGATAACTTCCTAAGGGAAGAGTATTCAATTGTTAATTTATTAGTTGAATCTTTAAACATATTGGATCAAGAAGACATAATAGTTGAATTTTTCATTGAAGAAAACAGTTTTCCAGATGATTTCTTTCCAGAAACGATACTTGATGCAGGAGACAAATTAATTGATGAATCTTTAGATGAAGTTATAAATGATCTGGTTCGTTTCTTCAATGAAAAATCTTCCGTTATCGATAAATGCTTCACTGACCAATTGCCTGTTATGTTTATGTTTTCTGAGAAGATTATTGATAAATATATAGTAGATCAATTTTTCTTAGAAGAATCACTGAAAAACATTGATATAGTCCCAATTATTTATCAGAAATTAACAACAAAATTTGTGAATTGTTTAAATACTTCAAATAATGCTGGTGACAACTATAAAGAAATAATAAGGAGATTTATAAATCTTTATTTTGAACCATTGGTTGAACGATTCTCAGAAGAAACAGTTTCAAATTTTAAAAAAGATTCAATTCAAAAGATTAGAGATTTTGAAAAAGATTATCATGATCAAGAGAAACAAGAACAAGAAAATATTTATAAATCAATTTTAACTGAATATTCAACAGAAGAAGCCAAAACCAACAAATTTGAATTACTATCAAGTTTTACTAAAATATTTACAAATAAATCAAATAAAGAGTCAAATGAAATTAAATTTAGAGTTAACTTTGAAATGTTGAATAAGAATTTGAAAAACTTGAAGACTTTTGTTAATTTTGAATTATCGTATCAACTTTTAGAAGATGCAAAGTCTAAAATTGAACTATTCTCAAGATTTAATGACGTTGAAAATTCAGTGTTATCAAAAGATGATATCAACTCACACATTGAAGAATTATTCAAACAACTGGTTTTAATTATAAGTCATGAGCATATTAAACCAGGTTTTGAAAAAGCTATTGAATTATTAACAAAATATGACCCTAGTGAATTTAAGTCTTTAGAATCTTTAGAAAGTTTAAACACAGTTGATCCGTTAGTTAAATTCACAGAATTAATCAATGTTGGTGATTTGATACAACAAATGATTGAAATTTTTTATTCAAATGAATTAGTTAGTAAAAAAATTGTTGATAAAAATGAATTTTTGAATAATACAAATCAAGTTAAAAAACAGTTTGAAGCGGCATTAGACAATTACGTTGCTAATGGGTTGAACATCGGTATTGATAAATTGATGGATGAAATTGAATTTTTATTTAATACATTACAACTAATTAATGATTTTAATCCAAAACTAAAAGACAAAGAGAGTCCAGAAATTATTAATCCCGGTCCAACTAAGTGTGCAATTAAAGTTGTTGAATTATTATCAAATCACATTAATTTACTAAACGGTGCTACTGAAAAGGGTATTATTGATGTTTTCCAACAAGAAATAGGTGAAAGATTTTTCCAGATAATTTGTAAAAATATTAAGAAAAGATCAATTTCAAGCACAGGTGCAATCATATTAATCAGTGACTTAAATTATTACTATGATTTTATAGTGAATACATTAAAACAAAAAAATATCACTCCTTTATTCATAGGTTTGAAAGAATTAGCCCAATTATATTTAATTCAAACAAAAGATTCAAAAGATCTAGGGAAATTAATAAGTGATTTAAATAAATTTAATGGGATATTTAAACAGGAAGAGATCTACGAATTTGTTCAAAGAAGATCAGATTGGTTTAAAGTCAAAAAAGATGTCGAGAAAGCGATGTATGGACTAGGCTTAATTGATTGTACAATTATCTAAATACAATTCATATAGACTACATTATATAATGATGTTCATTTGTCATTTGTGTTACTTGTACGAATTTATGTGTATACGTTATTTTTGTAGTCTGGTATTCCCAGATCTTTTTTAATTTATAAAGTTACAAGAAGATAACATAATAGTCTAATGCGATGTATCAGAATAGTTACGGCAAACGTCCATATTTTATGATTGGTTCTGATGGTGTTAAGATTTGACACATTCTATCATTATTCCCATCAAATAATATTATACAATTTTGTTTATCAGTTCATTAAAGCTCATGTAAGTTCAAAGATATTCATTGTAGTTAGACTTGAGAATTGAAACTTTTTCATAATAAACATGATGCATTGTTTGTGCTAGTAAACGAAAAAATGTAAATATAAATTAAAATAAAACTTTTGATATGAAAACTCAAATTTTCATTATGTATGATGCATCTTTGAAAAACACCTAACCAATATTTATAACGTTTCCATAGTTAACCCAAATTTCACCCAGATAATCAAACCAAGAAGTAGTATAATTATCATACTGTACTAATATACCTTTATGTTTTGGATCATCACTTGCTCCAACGTTATCATAGGCACAAAACAAATAACCCCCACAGCCAAACATGACTTCCCAACCGGCACTTGGTTCACCTAGTTCATTATCAACAACGTTTTCTTGAGTTGGTGGCACGATAATTGCTTCAATCTTTAATGGGCCTGTATATACTTGTCTCAATTCATCTTCATTTTGGAAAATGTTCTTGTATAAATCCATTTTGATATCTTCAGTGGCTTCGTCTGGCCTTTTACAATTGATAAAACCAGAGTTCATCCATAATAAAGTCGTGTTGTCCAAACCTGATAAGTGAGCAGGATGAGTTGTACAAATCATATTTGATTTTAATTTAGATCTTCTTGAATCATCAGCATCTCCTAACAATCTATTAGAATTTGGATTTAATGAACCAACTGCTCCAACTCCATGAATATTCAAGTAATAATCTTCATCGCCTGCGATTGAAAATCCTAACCAAAATAATTCCTTATCACCATGAACTCTAGTGGTTACAGCATGCCATAATTGTAAGATATTTATAGTTAATACACTTCTAAAATGTCTTTTCTTATTAATTGCAACCATTCCTGATTCTTGAATATGTTTAAAATTGTTCCCAAAGAATCTGTTTTTATAAGTGTGGTCTGTTAACTCAGGTATATCAAAGAATGCAGAATCTAATTTGGTTGGTAACAATTTTTTGAAAAATGTTAATTCAGGTCCTGTCATACGATCATATAATTGACGATCTTTGAAAAAGAAGGCACCTAAATCTTTATAGACTGACGATTCTAGAATATATTCATCAATATCAACAAACGGAACGGTATCAGTGTCAATCAGAACTGTATCTTCAAATGAACTGAACAATAGACTTAATAACTTATTACCATAACTGATAAATCTTTTATCATCAGGACTGATTGAATTCTCAGCATTAACATACCAAATTTCTTGTTGTGGAAATATTAAATCAAGGGAAACATCATGAACATTTTCGTATTTATTTTGGATCATTTTTCTAAACGTCAATAATTCATCTAAATTCAAATCTTTACCTCTTGCTACTGTCGTTAAAAGTCGTTGAGTGTCTTTACTTAGATCACCTCTATGAATGATTTGAATTGGTAATTTATTTTTATTTGCTCTTAAGACTAATATCAGACTAGTTAATTCTTTAAGATGTTTATCTGCTGCTGAAACCACTATACCTTTCCCATTATATGAATTTCTTAAATCTCTTATAAAACAACCAGTTGATTTAGGACTTTTATTGAGAGGTTCATATTCATCATTTGAAGCATAATCTAGCATGACTGGTAACCTATTAACAATTTCTCCAGTCCATCTTGTATAAACTGGGTATCTCTTAGTTAAAAATGTGAATAGTTTTTCTTCAGTTGAACCACAAGTAATTGTTTCATTCATGGACTGCATAATCTCTTGCTCACTTTGTGGTAAATCATTTAAATAACATTGTGAGAATACCCTTATATTGGCCATTTGGTCAGTCATATATCGTTCAGTCTCAAAAGATTCTTTGAAAGATTTAGCATATTCTTCATTCCATTGATAGCTCTTACCATATTTTGCAATTTCTTTTTGTAGGTCTTCCTCAGATATAGAATCCTTGTTTTCTAAACTGTTTTTGAAATCATTAGTTCTATCCTCAATGAATTTCTCTTTTGTATCAAATATGAATGCATTGTATGGATGACTAGAGTCTTCCAAGCTTTGTAATTTCCAATTTGGATCAGCATTGAGAAGACTTGAGAAATACAAAGAACATTTTTCAGATAATGGTTTATTCATAAACGTTTCAGCTCCAATTTCTTCCAAAACACTTTCATAACCTGATACAGTTGGATATTTATTGTTAATAAATACGAATTTTGAATCTTTTCTGATTTGATTGGCTATATTATTAGTTTCTTGTGTAGAATGAACACTTTTTGTGAAATGAGAGGACCAACTTGGATTTGATTTCATTACTTTTCCATCAATTGATGATGATTGACTGTAATTACCTTCAAGGGTCACAGAGTTATTTTTGAGCGATATTAGATATATTAATATACCAAATATTAATATACCTAATAGTCCCAATATCCTAATGTTTTTCAACATTTGGAATGTTCTAAATTTAGACAGTACGTGGATGTATTGTAGCAGTCGTATTCTCACGCTGTTCATTTGGATATTGAATTATGAATGGAGTTTAGGTAAGTATCAGATGATTTGTTTGAATTGAATAAATCTCATTGCTCATATGTTATTTCTCATGCGTGAATTATGTATTTTTTTTTTATTTTGAAAAACTATAGGAAGATCCTTTTCTTTACTCTAATACAATTTCTCTCCATCACCAACTTGACTATTCCAACATAAGTTTCATCTGAATAAACAAATACCCTATTGGAAATAAATATAATACAAAATAAGTGAGAATAAGTAGTAATTATGTATTAGTTGTATGAAATTAATTATGTTTGTCTTTAGCATTATGTTGGGTTGAAAGAAAGAATTTTGAATCTAGGCAATCACGAGGAGTCTCTCTGATAACATCTTCAATGTTCCATCTTGGTGGTTTCCCATCCAACGAACCACCAGCGATACCAGAACTAAACTTCAAGAATAGTTTATCACCAACTTCATTTAAATGCCTTAGTAAATAATCAATATCTTCTTTCTTTAATGACGCAGAAACACAAAGACGAACACGAGACGATGTTAATGGAGTAGCTGGATAACCAACCACGACAACGGCAATCTTTCTTTTATACATCATTCTGGAAAAAGCTGGCATTTTGGATGGTGCAAAAAGTAATAATGGAACAACTGGAGAATCATCGATACCATAAACGATAAATCCTAGTCTTTGAAGACCCAATCTTAAATATCTTGAATTAAATGCAATTCTTTCTAATCTTTCTCTACCTTCACCTGGATTGATTTCACCAATGATGATTTTAATTGATGAAACAATTTGTGCTAAAACTGGAGTTGGAATTGGTTCAGAATAATTCTGAGCATTGATATCAACTCTTAGTCTTGCAATAGTTTCTTTTGAACCAGAGATATAACCACCAGCAGCACCAAATGATTTGGTGAAAGTACCCATTAAAATATCAACTTCTCTTGGATTGACACCAAAATAATCACAGACACCACGACCATTTGGTCCAATAGCACCAATTGAATGAGCTTCATCAACGAATAAGTAAAATTTATATTTTCTCTTTAATTGAAGTAGGACTGGTAAATTACACATAGTACCTTCCATTGAATATAACCCTTCAACTGCAATGACGATTTTTTTCCATGGCCTATGGGATCTTGGTTGACCTTGAGAAATTTGTTCTCTTAATAATTTTTCTAAAGAATCCATATCATTATGTTTGAATATCTTAACAGCACAACCTGAGGATCTAACACCTGTTCTAATTGAAGCATGATTTAGTTCATCTGAAATAACTAAACATTTCTTATCTAATAATGAGGAAAAAACGGAAGCGTTAGTAGCATAACCCATTGAAAATAAAACAGCATCTTCTTGGCCAACGAATTTAGAAATGATCTTTTCTGCCTCAAGGTGTAAATCTGTAGTACCGATTAAGTTTCTTGGACCACCAACACCAACACCATACTTGTTAAGAGTTTCAACTGCAAAATCAGTACATGGACCTTCAGATTGTGCAAATCCTAGATAGTTATATGAAGATAAATTCAAACAAGTGGACGTAGTGTTTGGGTAAGTGAAATATCTGTTGTAATCATGGGCATCTCTATCAATACAAGTGATTAATCTACCTGGAACACCACAAGTTGGTCTCCCAAAACAGTCATCTAATCTTTGTTTCATTCTTCTAATGTAGAAAGATTCGAATCTTGAATACCAAGGAGCGAGACCATCTTTTTCCAGCAAGTCTTTATATAGACTTGGTCTGAATGTAACACCTAGCCAATCTTTGATATGACCATTGATAATTAAGATTAAGTAATTCAAATATGTGATTAAAAGAACGTAATAAGGTGGTTCATCTTCAATTGGATCAGGTAATGGTTCCCCATTTCTTGAGTGAGTCTTGTAACGGTATTCTTGAGAAGTCAAAGAACCAAATTCATTCTCTATTTTGTCTTCCTTGGAAATACCACTAAGATCAATTTGTGGTATCACTCTGGACATAATTATATGGGAGACGTTAAAGCTAAACTATTGAAATAAATATGAATTCAAAAAAAAAACAAGAAAAGTGACACAGGCTAACTAATAACAACACTGAGAATTAATATCAATACCAAATCAATAAGCACCAGAAGATCAATTGAATCAGTTAAAAAAAACTTCCAGATTTTGACTTCTTTTTCTCCTATTTAAAACCAAAAACCAAAACAAACCAAAATTCGTTTTTTTTAGTTTCGCGAATGTTTTTTTATGCGCGTAAACATCCAGACACCCCATAATAAAGAAGATCAAAACCACAAACAAACAGCTGGTGTTATCTTCAATTATATGCAATTTATATTCACGTTATGCTCAGGCAGATACTGTTGATTGCTGGTTGTGCGATCATATATTTTTCATGGGGGTTTTATAGATCATTGATCGCTTCAGTTGGGTTCTCAATCATTGGTTATGTGTCAACAGATATATTAATTCCAAAACTATCACCATTATTCGTTGCAAAGGGATTTTTTGGTAAAGATCTTTCTAAGAAGGATAAGCCCATAATTCCTGAATCAATTGGTGCTATTCCTGCTACTGCATATTTATTCGTCATGTTTTTCTTCATTCCATTCCTGTTTTATAAATTCTTGATCACTTCAACTTCTGGTGGTGGGAACAGAGATTTAGGTCAACTTGAAGATGTTTCTGATCAGGAGTTATTTCCTCATGATAAATTAGCCGGGTTCTTGAGTGCTATTCTATGTCTTGAAAGTACTGTATTATTAGGATTAGCTGATGATCTGTTTGATATCAGATGGAGAAACAAATTCTTTTTACCTGCAATCGCAGCAATTCCTTTATTGATTGTTTACTATGTCGATTTCGGTATGACACATGTTTTAGTTCCTGGTTTCTTACAAAATTATTTCAACTCAACTACTGTTGAATTAGGTGGATTTTATTACGTTTATATGGCTAGTGTCGCAATCTTTTGTCCAAATTCAATCAACATTTTAGCTGGTATTAATGGTTTAGAAGTTGGTCAATCTGTGACTTTAGCTATTATCATCTTATTAAACGACATTTGCTACTTAACTTCAGGCTCACACTCACCAGCTATTGAATCCCATTTATTCTCTGCCTGTTTGTTGATTCCATTTTTAGGGGTTTCGTTAGCTTTATTAAAATTCAATTGGTGGCCATCAAGAGTTTTCGTTGGTGATACTTACTGTTATTTTGCAGGAATGGTGTTTGCTGTTGTTGGTATTCTTGGACATTTTTCAAAGACTCTATTATTATTTTTTATTCCACAAATTTTCAATTTTATCTATAGTGTCCCTCAATTGTTCGGTATTATTCCATGCCCCAGACACAGATTACCTAAATTTAACGAAGAAGATGGTTTATTATACACTTCAAGAGCTGTTATAGATAAAAAACTACATCCAGTTGTTAACAATGTTGTCATCTTACTTGGTAAATTACATCTTTTAGATGTTAATGTCAATGAAAAGGGAGAAGTTAAAGATACCAGTAATTTCACGTTAATCAACCTTTTCTTAGTTTGGTTTGGCCCAATGAGAGAAGATAAACTATGTTTAACTATTCTCTCTGTTCAGTTCGCTATTGGTGTATTAGCTATTTTAGGAAGACATACAATTGGACCTTGGATCTTTGGTCATGATAATTTATGGGTTGTACAGTAGATTTTTTTATAGAGTAAAGAAAATATATCATAAATACAAAGTTCCAGTCTACATCTAATTAATTTATAGTCTATTCATGCATATATGTAAGTTATCAATAAATATTAATTAATACTACAAAGAGCTCCAAAATGCTTCTCTTTTCGTCCATAAATCATCAGCCCAACCTTTGACTTCATCAGTTTTTATACTTGCCTTTGCACTCCAAAATTGGTCTAATTTTTTGTCACCTTTAAATTTCTTCTCATATTCAAAACATTGTAACAACATTTCAAATTTATCAATATCTTTGACATATCTTGCTTCTAAAGTTCTTACATTTTCATAATCTAGCCAATATTCTAAAAGTTCAGTACCTGCTTTTTCGTCATACTTCTTGACTAATTTACTCAGATAAATAATGGTCTCTTCTTCTCTTCTATGTTTTTCTTCTTTTGTAACTCCTCCAAATGGTGTTATATCACCAACTAATGATTCTGCAATGTCATGAATTAATGCAATCTTGACACATTTACCGGTATCAACTTTTGGATCTTTGATAAGTAGAGTAGAGATCCCCATACGATACATGTGATCACTGATGGATTCACAATCAGATATGCCATGATCAACCCAACCAGTTCTTTTTTGAGATTTCAAAAGACTCACGATTTGTAAGAACACTAAAACGTAATTCACTGGAGCTGATCCAGTGAGTTCATTTTCAAGAATCTCTTTGATATGAGATGGGATAGCTGATTCAACTGTCCATTGATCTGTCATTATGATTTTGGAATAGATCTTTGAAATAATGAAATCAAGAATCGAAAGAAAATATTTTCCAAAAATTTTTTGTTTGTTTACTTTTTCCGTATTGAAAAGATGTGTAAACAATTTGGTGTACACTGCATACCTATTACCCACTCAATGTCTTCACTGCTTTTAACTGTAAGTGTAGCTTGAATTTGGATGAAATATATTGACTTTGGGTTATATTGACGGCACCCAATCCAGGTTGTATTAAATAAAAGCCTATATAATAATTAGTTTCTGTGTTTCTGTGTTTCACAGTACTGACTATGCCTGTGGCCTGTGATAATAACTTAGAAGAGTCACCCACAGAATGTTGGTGAAACTTTTAATAAAGAGGCAAGTAGAAAGAGACAATAAGAAAACATGTTACAACAATAGCCTCACTCCTGGCCATTATCAGATAGATGGATCTTTTCAACTTATGTTGTACTGTACTCATCTAAAACTATATTATTATACTCGCGGGTCACCTGTGATATCAATGATAAGATTGTAGAAACTAAAATTGTTATGTTAAGGTATTTGATAAAGTGTCTAATGGTGGTACTGAGTACATCTATACTCAGTAATTATGTCAAACTCATCCCAGTCCAAAACGCGATGAGATACCGCCAGTAAATGATAATCAAAAATTCGCCCTAAACATTATCGTTATGAGGTATAACTTATAGGTAATATAGACTGCTGTGAATTTTACTATTTACAGGTAACTGTTCACTTTCATTGCATAGTTTCATTTATATGCCAAAATTTTGGTTTGGGGTACTTATCAAAACTGTCTTATCTTTCTTTGGTTTCAAAATTGTTTCATCCTGGTACACAATAGATAAAAGTTTAGCTAATTGGAATGTAAATATAAATATCAAATGTGCTTCTCAGAAATGCCAGGCTATCAATATTCAACAATTTTGCAAAATTCCTGGCTTTGTAGAAATCTGGAACTATGTTAAAACAAGTTAAACCCATCAACTCTCTATCAAAACGATTCCAATCAGTATCAATGGTCTATTCAGAATCTTACAATACTTTTGAACCAACTAAATTGGATACGAAACCTCTCAAAGCTATTGAGTTTATATCCAATAGCCTAATTGATGAAATCTACTTGAACCATTTGAGAAGAATTAATGAAGAAAATTGGATCATTGAGATTCAAGAAAATAGGGCTAAGTTAAGAAAGAACGGTGATCTGATTCATCCAATAAATCCAATGGTTGGGTCTACCATTAGTGGTTCAAGCAAGTTTGTAAAACTTGATATCAATGAAGCTATCAGTAAAATAATTGCACCAATAAATTTGGATTCAAGTTCTATCAAAGATTTATTATTGAAACTATTCAGTGAAAACGATATTCATCTTCCAAAATACGTCAGTAGTGAAAAAGGAAAACAAAAAGTTGAATTGGTGTTTGATATCATAAGTTATTTATTTGGCTCAGATTCTACAAAACCTTTAAGTTATGAAGAGTTTTGTAAAAGAATCAAAAGAATCCATAATTTGACAGAAAATGGTTATCGTATCAAAAAAGTTAGTGAAATCTTAAGATCAGAGAATCCAGGTATCAAATCATGGACTAATTATTTGAATTTTAGATAATGCGTATTAAATTTAAGTAATTTAATAAATATAAAATCTACCTTTACTTGATATTTTTAGTTAACCAATTAATGATATATTTTTTATACATGTGAGTTAATTTAAGCGACTAATTCAACAACACCACCAGCAGCTCTGATTTTTTGTTCAGCTAAAGAAGAGACGAATCTAGCTTTGACGATAACTGGAACATTTGGAAGTTGACCTTTACCTAAAACTTTACCGTAACCGTGAGCTAAAGTGTCAATAACTGGAGCAGCAGTTTGGGAAGCAGATTTTAAGTAATCGTCTCTTTTTTCAGCATCAACTAAAGACCATAATTGTTCAACGTTGACGGATGGTCTCCAGAAGTGTAATAATTGTTTGTGGAAGTATCTTTGACCAACTTTACCGAAGTAACCTGGATGGAATTTATCTAAATTGGTTCTGTGGTGATGTTGACCACCGGCTTTACCTCTACCACCTGGATGTTTTCTATGTTTACCAACACGACCTTTACCGGCTATAATATTTTTGTTAGTATTCAAGCTTTATTATAGGATTACTGAGTCAAATATCTTTAAAGAGTCTGTTCAAAAAAAACATGGAAATAATTAACCACTAGTAGTTGAAAAATGTTTTAAATATTATTTGTTTGATATTTGGACTATTCAAACGGAGAATTGTTTATACTATGAGGTGGATTCTTGTCTTCATGTAAAAAAATATTTCATCTCATAATTAGGTGTACAATTTGTACTTTGAATTTCTTATGGGTTGAATTCTCATATTTTATTATCTGTTGATTGTATTGTTGTCACTTTATTATTCTTTTTGTTCCTCAAATTCTTGTACATGCTTTTAATTTCTATGAGTCGCTACAAATATATTGAAACTTCCAACGATTGAACTCTTTTGAACAAAGCCATTTAATTGATATTTCCTCTTTCTTTGATTTATCACATACCTGAGACGTGACCTCTATGTTTTCTGGTTTTACTTAATCTGGTAGGCATATTGAAATGGTTCTACTTTAGTTAATGTTAAATTAAATAGAATTAAAGAAGATTGGAACTTTTCAACTTTTTTTTTGTTTGATTTCGCGGTTTGTCAAATTTTTGTGTGGTAATTGAAGATAATTTGAACTGTGTGTTGTGGTGCCTACCAGGTTTTTCAGAGTCGCGAAGAGCCGCGAATCTGAACAATTTTTGGACTTAACAGAAAATCACTTTGTGTCTCTTACCAAATTCTGTGGTGTATGGGTGATTGCCAATCTGGGCTTTTCAAGCCCTGATTAGATAAACGTGATAAGTAGCCATCATGTAGCCCTCAAATCTACAGATTTTCCAAATAAATTAAATACTTTATTAACGTATCTATTCAACTCTCAGACCCCAAACTTCTTCATAAGACTTCATTCCTCTTGTTTCTGGTATGAAACTTTGTAAGAACAATGCAAATGCGACACATATTAAAGCAAACATAAAATAAACATAACCACCAATTAAGGAATCAAAGATTGGAAATAAATATCCAACCAAAAATGTAGCTATCCAATTGATTGTAGTACCATAACTTTGAGCAGTTCCCCTTGCCTCGGTTTGTGTAAATTCAGAAAGCATTAAAAACGGAATTGGTCCTAAACCAACTGCAAACGAAGCAACATATCCAAAAGTTGCAAGAACTGTAACTATTGGAATAGATTGAGTGATACCTAGTGAGACCAAAGCAGCCATAATACCCATGATTGAAACAGACACGAGTAGGCAAGGCTTTCTGCCATGTTTATCAATGAATGGGGCAGCTGAGAACGTTATCACAGCGTTACCTAATGAAATGAAACAATTGATCAAAACAGCATAATCTGGAACTAGTTTTCTAATAGTTGAAACACCATAGAAAATAATTGAATTGATACCACAAAACTGTTGACCAGCCATTAAAGCGGTGACGCTTATCAATGAGTTTCTGTATGAACTATTGGTTAAGTATTGATACATGTTAATGTTCTGTGCCTTTGGAGATTGAGTTGAAGTTGGCAATAATCTATCAGTACCATTGAAATGGTTTAATTCTTCTTCAATATCCAGATAATCGAATCCTCTGAGATCTAATAGCGCTTGTTTGGCTTCCTGTTTCCTTCCTTTATTCATTAACCATTTTGGACTCTCATCGATAAAAAATACTGCAATGATATTAAGCGCTCCTAAAAAAGCACCAACTAATAATAAATATCTCCATTGGATGTTATTTGCGTAGTAAATTGCTAGCACTTGAGTTAACAAAATACCGACATTGATGGCAACTTGGTTCATACTACCTAAGAATCCTTTGAACTCAATAGGACTAATCTCTCCAATAAACAATGGGGTTACAACAATTGAACAACCAGCACCAATCCCAGAAATAAACCGTCCAATAGCTAATCCCAGTGAGTCATTAGCAAGTGTTTCAATTATAGATCCGATGATATAGAAGATTCCATTAACAATCATCAGTTTCTTTCTTCCTAATAAGTCTACCAGAATACTTGCATACAATGATGATAAAAGCCCACCAATTGAAAAAACAGCAGTGACAAAACCTAGACCTTGTTCATCCATAGATAAACATTCAACTCTTCCAAGACGGTCGAAGAATGAACTATTGTAAGGAACACCAACTAACGGAACACTTGTTTGACAGGTAAGAACACCCCCAGGCCCATTTAATTCAGACATATGATAACCATATTGAACAGAGGCTAGGCATGCAACTACTGTGGATAACACTAATTGTCTGGTGAACGTGCTTTTATGCCTTATAACGTCCGACATTCTTCAATTGGAGTGAACACTGACGTTTGATAGTTGGAATGTTAATTCTAATAATTATTTTTATTATGCACTTGACATAACCCAGCAAAAGCTAAAAATAATACTTGAACACCAGAAAAGAAAATTGTATAGCTGTATTGATACAAATGGCAGAAAGTGAAATTAAGGATGGAATCAATAGATTCAACATCCCACCACAACTTAGAATCCCTATAGTCTCCTTTGGTGCCGGATTTATAGGTTTCATTAGAGGTGGTATCAATGGTTATCGTAAGGCAGGAGATATATATTTAGTGGAGAATGCTCATAGGCTTCCTGTAACCAAAGGTGGTTGGTATTTTTATCATAAAAGAAAGAACTGGGTTTGTGTTAAAGAAGCAGTACATCAAGGTGTCAAATCAAGCTTGAGATTCTCTGTTCTTATAGCAAGTTTTTTCTCGTTTGAAGCATTACTCGATTATACAAGAAATCAAATCGATTTTATCAATACGACTATAGCAACATTATCTTTTGGTTTTGGTTATTCTAGATTGTATAATCTAAATAGTCAAGCAACTAAGCAATTGATGAAGAAAGGACTGATTTTGGGCCTCACTGGTGGGTTGATCCAAGATTTACTAAGAAAAGCAAGAAATGGTGATGTATGGTACCTTAGAAAGATACATTCAAATACTTTACAGCCATCTTAAAGAGTCGGTTTAGTTTTACTTATATTTCATTGATTACTTATTCATCTGTTTATTTATTTATTTATTCATTGTTGTTTTCTTTATTATACATTATTTATTCATCATCTTCATCTTCATCTAGATCAAAAACAGGATAATTTAATAAAACAGCAACACCTGTAACTTGATCTAATTGTTTACCAGATTCATGTAAACTTGAAAAGATTGTAACTTCACCACCACCATTCTTCACGATCTCCGATAGTTCAATGTAATGCTTTCTAACTTTAACATCATCACTTCTAAATAATGAATCTGTTAATAATAAATGTTTAACTGCACCCATATTCACAGCTTTTTCAGTTTCTTGGGGACCATACCAAGCTTTACCATCATCATTATTTAAAGATTTGAAAAAATCATCTAATAATATAACATCTTTTGCAAATTTTGTATCTGATAATTTTTTTTGAACTTCTTCATTCTTTAAAACTTCATCTAAACCTTGTAAAAACCCAGTTGAACAATGAGTTATTAAAAACTTTGGTTTTAGTTGTAGAATCTCTTTGTTGTTCGTTAATGTTGCTTGTTGGAATATTTTATCAAATAAGCCTTCAGCAACAAACCCTGGGGATGCTATAATAATTGCCTTAAATTTAGTTAAATTCAAATCTCTAATCATGGTATCGTTAACTATTTGATAAAATTTATCTAATGATTTATCATGTGCAGTTGAATCTCCTCTTTTCTTCTTTGGAATAGATCTCTCAACTTTTTGTCTTAAAACTGTCATATTTTCAGTTATCAAACAGATATGCGCAATACCTTCTTGTAAAACAACAGCAGCAACTTCAGCTTTTTCCTCAATATCACAAGCCTTGGTAATCAGTTCAAATGCAATTGCATCCCAATCGTCTTTGTACAGTGTGAATGGATATTTAAAATCAATATCAGCACTATGATAAGTACCAATTGGAACATCTTCTTGTGCTTTAACAGTTTTACCTCTTAGTCTCATAATGTGATCGTTTGGAATAAACTGTATATCTTCTATTTTGATCCTTAGTTTGACTAACTTCTTTTCAGCTTTACCTTTAACAGAGCCATTAGCTGCAAGTTTCTTTATATTACGCATGGTCTTCAATTCAATTTCGTCTTGTTTTAGAATTAAATTGTACAATGTAAATAAATCTTCTTTATCTTCCGCGATTAAGGTAACCGACCCACTTGAATCTTTTTCAAAATGATTAGCAATTAGTTTCATATCTGTATTAGCTTAGTATTATATTATAAAAGGATTAGAACTGTAGAACAATTGCACAAATTCTACTGAATTTAAATAATTTTTAATAAGATGATGAGCTTTTTTACTGTTGCAGCTCTTTCTGTCTCATAACCTTTCCGAATTTAGCCAACGTCAATATGAATTTACAGATCTTACACAATTTGTTATTATAATCGATTAATCATAATATTATAATGTATTTCTAACGAACGTTGGCGTTTTTGATAGATGCAACTTTCAAGAATTCACCTTTAGCATTTGTTAATTTAGCATCCGGTTTACCTTCTTGTTTATAAATAACTTCTAAATCATCATTTGTAGAGAAATGTGGTTGAACTGTTTCCCAAACTTTTTTCTTTGGGTTTAAAACTTTTTCTGGTGTACCATCAAAACCTTCAAAGAAGATTTTGTCACCTGGTTGAGAACCTGCTGGAGGTTCAACAAATTCAACTTTTTCGTCGTCAGAACCACATAAAACCATAGCAGTTGATTTAATACCTCTCATAGTAACTGGTTTTAAGTTAGCAACAACAACGACGTAGCGGCCTTGAAGAGCTTCAAGTGGGAAATGTTTGACTAGACCAGAACAAACAGTTCTTGGACCTTCGGCGTCACCACAATGTATGGTGGAAACGTATAAAGAATCAGCATCTGGATGTTTGATAGCTTTTTCAATGTGACCAACTCTGAAGTCAATTAATGATGGGTTTGGTGGTACTTCAGCAGCTTTTTTAGCTTCTGCTTCAAGAGCAGCTTTAGCTTTTTTTTCTTGTTTAGCTTTAGCAGCAGCTTCTCTCAATTTCTTTAAAGTCTCTTCATCTGGTTTACCAGCAAAACCAGCACCAGCCTTCTTTTCTTTCTTCTCTTTTTTACCTTCAGTTGCAGCTGGGGCTTGAGCAGCTGGTGTGGCATCTTTCTTTTCTTTCTTTTCTTTAATTTCCCTTGGAATCTCAACGGAGAAATCAATTTTAACTTTTAATTCTTCTGGAACTTCAACTAAAGTGTTTTGAACTAAATCAGCCCATCTTAATACGTGACGTTTGGAAGCATAATCTTCTGTGGTATATTTGGAAACAATTGGTAAAGCTCTACCGAAAATAACGACATCAGCAGAACTTGGTAAATTACCAGCAACATAAGTATTAGATTTTAAATATTCATTGAATTCAGCAATTGTCTCTGGAAATCTTTTAGATAATGTTAAGTATTGTGATGAGATAGCTTTTTGCTCGTTTGATAGTTCTGGGAATTTTGAATCAGCCTAAAAATTGATTGTTAGTAAAGTAACTCAAAAGGTTGAATCTCTCAAAATCTATTATACTGTGAGAGTAGTAAAATTGGGGGTAACTCACAGATTCAGAATCAGCTAAGGATAATTTTTGAAATGAGGCAGCAATATCACTCATATTTTTAGTTAATAGATGAAAACTAATATCAGTTCTACTTTTCAATGAACAATTTTTCTATACCTCTTTGATTGGAAAAAAAGAGTGCGCGAAAAAGTTGACTTGAAATATTTGACTCCCTTTGGAATCGAACTGGTGATCTAATCAGCTTCTGATCCGGAATTCCCAATTCAGAAACACAAAACAAAAACAAAAAAGTCAACAAAAAATAGATTAAATTTCAATATTTATCTTTTGATCTCTGATTAGTTTATATACAATGGTAGGTTATAACACTTCAATAGGATGAATCATACAGATACAAGGTATTAACACGTTAATTAACAGTCATCCAACACAAAAACTTACAAAGACGCATTCTCTTTATTTGATAAAAAAGGTACTGGTAAAGTTTCACCAGATGCTTTAGGTGATTTATTAAGAGCAGTGGGGCAAAACCCAACTCTTGCTGAAATTTCAGATTTACAAGGTCAAATTAAAGGCAATGAGCTAGATTTTGAAACTTATGTCCAAATAATTAATAGACCAGATGGGTTTAAACCATTAGGTGAACCAGAAGATTACATTAAAGGGTTTCAAGTTTTCGATAAAGAAGGTACTGGTTTCATTGGAGTTGGTGAATTAAGATATATCCTTACTTCTATTGGTGAGAAACTATCAGATGCTGAAGTTGATGAATTACTGAAAGGTGTTAATGTTACCAAAGATGGTAATGTTGATTACGTTGAGTTTGTTAAATCTATCTTAGCTCAATAAGTTCATTTACAGTTTCTCACGTATTACTTATATTACCCCCAATTCTGTATCAATTTTTTTTTTAAATCTTATTTTTTAGGGTTTTTTTCATGTTATTTTTGTTCACACAATATCTTCTTTTTTAGGATAGTTAATTGGTTTTATATACAGGAAAACATCATACTAACTCTTTTTTCATATATTAAAACAAACAAGATCGATCATAAAATATTTATACAAACTTAAGACTTTTTTTATTTCATTCGTAACAACAAGAAAATACATCATGATACATCATAAAATTGGTAAAAAGTTACCAATTATCATCATTGGAATTCCAAACACGTCTCTTTTTAACGTCCAAATACAAGTTGTTTTAATTCTTGAATTATCGGGTGTTAATAACGTACAAGAACCCATTGTAGCTGCTTTAAAATCACCATATGCAATTGTGGAAAATAGATCGAAATATTCAATAACTGAGTTATCATCCATCAGTTCAACAATAAACGTGATTTTATTTAATAAATTATCTCTTGCCCATCCCGTCAATATTGAGAATTCCTCACTGACATATGATATTTGACCTGTTCTTCTCCATACGATGGTTGGTGTACCTGAAATTGAAACAAACTTGTCATATTCTAATAAGGTTCTTTGAAAACATTGTTCCATAAATATCAGATCTTCTTCTTTTAAGGTGTTTGTACATGCAATGAACGATGGTCGATAACTTGCCATGCTTTTAGCCATTTTGATTAAATCTTTGGCATTAAATCTTTGTCTTAAATATTGAATAAGTGAATGGAATCCAGGTGTATAACTAAATGGTTTATCAATTTTAGCATAAATGTCTTCAGCTTCTCTAAATCTTAAACCATTACTGTTTTCAACACTTGGTGAATTTGTTTCAGAATTCTCGTTAATTGCAATTGAAAAACTAAGGGCAGGCTGATTTAAACTTCCCTTTGATGAACTCGATTGATTTTCATTACTTATTGCTAATTCACCATCAATAATTTTCATAACTTCAGGATAAGTGATTATTTGATCCTGGATTGTACCTATTTTATATTGATTTATTGTCTGATCACTTTGTTTATGAGCATGATAAATGTCACTATGTGATAAAGGTGTTGCATTAGGTGTTGCATTAGGTGTTGGAGTTGAATTTCGAGACACTAAAGAATGATTCGAGCTGTGTCTCAATTTATGAATAGAATTGTTGATATCATGATAATTAGGTGGAGAGACTGTTGTCTCTGATATGTTTGCATTAGAAAATTGATAATCTTGTTTAATGATATCACTTAATATAGAATATTCGTTATTTGCCGCATTAGACATGAATTTGGAACTAGGATGTGGTGGATGGCCATTATGGTATGGTAAATTATTATAGTTATTTTGATTATTTTTGTTACCGTTGTAGCTATTATTCAAATTATGGTGGGTATGATTTGTCTTACCAAGATGAGATGTATTCAGAAGAGCATTGTAATTAAATTCTTGTTTTATATTCTTCGAATCTTGTTGGAATTGGGTATCTAATGGTGGAGGAGTTTCTAGTATCTCAGGAACATCAATAAGATATTTTTTTTTTTTTCTAGGTGCATCAATACAGGTATCTTGTAAACCTCTAGTGACACATCTTTTACAAGGTCTTCCGTCATCACAAGTCATATGAGTCTTATGACAATGTTGACAAGCTCTTGAAGTTTTCCTTCTTTTTGGTTTATTCCCCTGTATGACGGGATCAACTTGTTTAGCATTCATTATTTGTATAAGCTCATGAAAATTATGGGGGAGATGAGATGACTTGGAAGTTGGAATAATAGTATTTTAATCTGTTGGAAAAAAATGAATAATAAAAAGGTGCGGAAAATTGATCAAAGGGTATGTATGCGATGGAGGTTATAATCTGGTCGAATTATATGGAATTCTGAGTGAATGATGTGACTGAATTAACAAAATTCAATAGATTTTTCCAGTGTGTGACAGTTTGTTTATGGAGAAGTGTTTTTAAAATTGGAAAAAAACGGGAAGAACTGACATCTTTATAAATCCTTTTGCGAGTTGGTCCGAGATAAGATTGGTTGATTTTAGTTTTGTTGATTGACACTTTGCCAAAAATTATTGGGTTTTTTTCTATTGTAATTATTTATGTTAACACGTCAGTTGTGAGTGAACTTTTTGTTATATATATCATTCATTGTGTCGTAATAATCAATATCTCTTCCTAATACCTATCCTCGTATATATTAACCCAGACACCATTCTTCTTTTGACACAATTTTTCTTTGAAGTCAAAGCCTCAAAGGCCATCCCATCTCCTTTACTACTGCAAATCCCATTGTAGTATGCTAACTTCCAACACAATGAGACTCACGCAACGTCAGATCTTAATTGGCTCAGGTTTAATAGTAGCTACTGCTGCCTATGGTTCAAGAGCCTTTTGGTGGACTCCAAAGGAAATCTTAGAACCTCCAAACAAAACTAAGCAAGGAAATAGAATATATTTACCAATTAGATTTGAGAATGAATTGGATGATTTATTACTGATCAAAAGACCTCTTTTATTGAATTTCACAATCAGAGGTGATCCTTATTGTAATAAGATTACTGGTGCTTTACAAAGAATAGTTGCTTATGAAACTGATAAAAGGATTAACATGGTTGATATTGAATGCGATGAACAAGGTACTAGAGATTTATTGCCTAGATTTGGTGTCACAAACATTCCAACTGTAGTTGCTGTGAGGAAAACTTTACCTGTTTCAAAATACGTTGATCAACATTTATTAGATAACCCTGACGGTGAAGTTGAATGGCAAAAATTAAAAGCATGGATTGAAGAAAACTCAGATGTTGAGTAATCTACATCTAAATATACATTTTTATCCTGATATGATTTGTCTATTAGTCTATTATTTTATTTGGTTCATTTTCAATTTCATTGGCTGACCAAATTTGTACAACATAATCATAGAAACTACAACTTGCAATTCTATCACCATCTAAATTCCAATCACAACCGTAAACCATACTTCCATGATCTTTCTTGAAATATCTTTGAACATTGAAAGTCTTATCATGTTCCAATATTCTAGCACCATCATACATACAACAAACAGCTAATCTATCATCACCAGGTGTAGTACAAGGTTCCATTTTCCAAACTCCTCCTCCTAAATTTAATTTCTCATCTACCTTTGGAGGCACTCCTTCAATTAACCCAACATCAGGCACATATCTTACATCCAAGCTCCTAATGTGATCGTCATAAGATCCAGTCAAAAGCTTATATGGGTTACTTACTGACCAATCCCTATTCCCATGGTGATTACCACGAGTAGCAGCTCTGATAGAAACAACACCGGCATCATGAAGTCTATTACTTTGAAAGACGGGCATTCTAGTACGTATATCATGAGCAATTAGAGTAGCATCATCACCACCTGAAAATATAACATTGCTTAATTCATCAAAATTACCAAACTCAGCGATCCAACATTCTAAAGAATGAGACGATTCGAAATATTCTAAAATCTGTGAAATTACACCATCTGAACCATTAGACACTGTTAAAAGCGAAACGTATCCATCAGTTGTAGTGATTAATAATTTATTTTGTAATTTTTGAGAGGGTATTATACATGTGATTAGAATATCATCTTCAAATAGTTGAAATTTTTCAATTAGTCGTAAATCATTATTCATAGCATCATATTTCCATATTTTTAAATCACCAGTCGATCCACCAGTATATATAATTTCATCATCAAAGGGATCGAATTTCAAATCAAGAATTGCTGAATCTGTTTTAGTCAAACTTTGTAATTTTAATCCCTCCTCTGTTTCAACATAGATTTCGATTGTACCATTACGAGTGTTATTCGATTTATCTAAATGATACGTTCCTATAAACAACAAACCACTAATCGACGGATGGTAACGAATAGCACAAGGTGGCAGAGTTGTTTCAGTCTTATGAATTCTTAATGAATTGGGTATTGACATTATTTCACAAGTTTTGTGTCAACTTATGGGATGAGCGAAGACCTTGAAAATTTTTGGGCTTTTTTCACTGTATAAAACCTAGGTTACACTACTGTTATTGAATAGATGTTAAGTATGAAAAGGAAATCGACGAGGTTGTGTGATTATAAATTATAATGTAGATAGTACCACGATAGACTAACGAATGTGTCATGTAGTACTTTTATTTGTAACTCTCGGATCAGTTAG
This sequence comes from Phaffomyces orbus, assembly GCA_003708145.3. Classification (NCBI taxonomy): domain Eukaryota; kingdom Fungi; phylum Ascomycota; class Saccharomycetes; order Phaffomycetales; family Phaffomycetaceae; genus Phaffomyces; species Phaffomyces orbus. Next base: position 210,284 of record PPNK03000015.1, read on the forward strand.
TGTTTCTATATATAGGATGAGTAAGAATTTATAAAGCTTTAGTAAGCTATGAAATAAATAATAAATAGTAATCAGTAAAAACTCAACATTTGTCAACATTTTAAATCTTCGTCTCTTTTTAGAATTTAATTTACAGTATATAAATAGCTCTTTTACACATTAAATTTATCAAGATAACTTCATAATTTAATCACTTGTGTGTCAATCTATAAAATTTTACTCAACCTTGTTAGAAGCGTTGCTATTCATTTTTCCGTTGCAAATTTCCACTTTTCCTCGAGCCACAGAATTTGAATAGATATTTGGATAATCAAAAAGACTTATTTTCCACTCATTAGATATAAACTATAGCTAACTTCATACCAGTATCACAATGACTTTATTAAATAAACAAGATCTATTCCAGGATTTGTCCATACTCTCACCTCAAGTCACCCCAATAGCATCTATTCCTTCAACACCTGTGGGAATACCCATTACTAATGAGGTTCATGACTCCATCAATAACCAAAATAAAAGAGATCAACTTCCAGGGATATTACCAATAGTGAAATGTGTCGCAAGAGCAAGAATACCAACGATTAATGGTAATGACATCTTTTTACACTTATATACAAACAATGTTGATAATAAAGAACATTTAGCAATTGTCTTTGGTGACAAAATAAAATCTAAATCATTATTCAAAAGACAACCTGGAGAAACCCAAAGCCATAGAATGACAAGAGGCGCATATGTTGGTAAATTGAGACCAAATAGAGTAATTGCTGATAAAGATGAAGTATCTGGAGAAGAAATCAAATTTGATGAAAATGGGGATATCATTAATGATGATACTGAAGAAACTTTAGTTCGTATCCACTCTGAATGTTATACCGGTGAAACAGCATGGTCGGCTCGTTGTGACTGTGGTGAACAATTTGATGAAGCAGGTAGAATCATGGGTAAAGCAGGTCGTGGTTGTATTGTATATTTAAGACAAGAAGGTCGTGGTATTGGTTTAGGTGAAAAATTAAAAGCCTATAATTTACAAGATTTGGGTGCTGATACAGTACAGGCCAATTTATTATTGAGACATCCAGCAGACGCCAGATCATTTTCATTAGCAACTGCTATTTTATTAGATTTAAATCTAACAGATATCAGGTTATTAACTAATAATCCAGATAAGATTGTTGCAGTTGAAGGTAAAGACCGTTTAGTTAGAGTTAGAGAAAGAGTTCCAATGGTTCCTTTAGCATGGAGTGGGAAAGAAGGTGTCAAAAGTAGCGAAGTTGATGGTTATTTGAGAACTAAGATTGAAAGAATGGGACATTTGTTAGAACAACCACAGTAATGACTTTATAATTTATAATCAAAATAATAAACATAAAAAAATGTACATAATTAATAAAAGAAGTTATTAGTAAGTAATGTACCATTGTCTAATCTAATAATATCTAATACAAATGTACAATAATTTATCTAGATTCACAATAGTCCAAACTGTATTACTAACAATATTCAATTAAACGCATCCGGATAAATCTCAACAAGATTAACCGAGGCTGTAGTTCTTTCTTCCGAAACAAAAGTTGGTTTAGGCAGAACACTAGGCAGAGCCTCGACTAACTCTCCAGACAAAGTTCCTTCTAGAATATTGATCCTAGCAAAAGCAAAAAATAGTTGTTCCATACAATAATTTGCTATAAATACAGATCATTTTTCCAGTTTTATACAACGTTTTGAACTTAGATCATTAGAAATAAAATCAAACCAACAATGTCTAAATTCTATCAATTAGCTCCAGCTGACAAAGCGGGTAACCCCTTTCCATTCTCTGAATTAGAAGGCAAAGTTGTTCTTATCGTCAACGGTGCTTCTAAATGTGGTTTCACTCCTCAATATGCTGAACTAGAAGAACTATACAAAAAATATAAAGATGAAGGCTTAGTTATCTTAAACTTCCCATGCCAACAATTCGCTAAACAAGAATTCGATGATCAATCTGAAATTGAACAATTCTGTCAATTGAACTACGGTGTTACTTTCCCAGTCTTGAAGAAAATTGATGTTAATGGCCCACACGCTGATGCCGTCTACAATTACTTGAAAGGTGAAAAGTCTGGCTTGTTAGGTTTCAGAGGTATCAAATGGAACTTTGAAAAGTTTTTAGTTGATAGAAAAGGTAACGTTGTTGAACGTTATTCTTCGTTGACTAAACCAAGCTCTTTAGAAGAACCAATTAAAAAATTATTAAAAGCTTAGTTGCTTTTTTATGGATCTCTTTAGTGTTGCTCCTTTTTATGTACTTTTACCACCTTAATATCTAATATACACTTTATATAGCATTGAAGTTAATTGTAAATTAATGAATTTTATACTCACTCTTGATAAATTTTCACCGATGAGGTCTAATAATTTTCATCAAGTGTAAATACTGTGACATAACTTTAAAGAATAGTGATTCTTTAATATGGCTAAAAAGAAGTCGAAAGAAGTAACACCACCACTTCCTCCCCCTATTTCCAAGAATTCAAAGGACAAAAAGAAAAATTCGAAAGATCAAAATACTCAGAGTGATGATAAACCACGGCCAGCGTCAACTGCGAGACCAACTAGTGGTAAAACACCAATCAATTTACTTCATGAACATGCTCAGCGCTCTAAATGGGGTCGTGTTGAATATGATATGATCAAACTAAAAGACGGTCTGATGGCTGTTGCAATATTGGCATGGACAGACCCAAAAACTAAGGAAGTTATACATGTCAAAATTAAACACAATCTTCCTGGTAAGGAAACGCCCATTGAGGCAAGATATTTTGCTGCATGTGTTGCTTTACATCGTGTTTGTTTCAATAAGAATTTGGCTATGGTTTTACCTAGAGAATTTAAAGATACTTGGGTAGTTTTGGAAGATGAAAGAAAACTTCTGTTGAAAAGTGATCCGGTAAAACATGATAAAGTATACAACAATGATCCATTTAAAGTATTATTAGAAGAAAGAAGATTGAATGCCTCAAGAGCTAAAAAACAAGAAGTGAAATTAAACAGTGAGTCTAAAATTAAAAAACCTCTTGTCAATTTAACATCTGCAAATAAACCATCAAAAAATAGCTCTGATATACAAGCTATAAAAAGATCTCTGGATTCAGTATCAAATAAAACTGTCAAATTTCCAAAAAAAGTGTGGGAAAGTGCAACTCATTTCAGTTTTAGTTCAAGAGAAAGAGAGCAAATTCATAATTTTATAAAACAAAACATTCGTTGGGAAAAACACTCAATTGATAGATCATCCACTACAATTTCAAAAGAAACTTTATTGTCTATTGGCTTTAGAGAAAATCACGTCGACGAAGCTTTAACTTATAAAGATCCGTTATCATTTTTATTATTTAATGTCCCTGAAGATGACTTACCACAATACTTCATGGATTCATCATCAAAAGATTCAATTATATTAGTTGATAAAAATGAAAGAATGATTCAAAAAATTACAGAATTTGGTATTTCTAGACTTCAAGCAATTGCTGAACTTAGCATGAATCAAGGTGATATAAACGATGTGTTATGTTTTTTAACTTTACAAAACTCAAGTTATCCAAATAAATCATTCCTTATTAACGATCCTGATTTCAATGAATCAAATTCATTAGAGATATGGAATGAAGAAATTGGAAGCTTATCAATGATCTATGAAGAAGACAAAATTACTGTTTTAAATGAAACTTCAGTTCAAATCAAATATAATGATATTTTATCTTTGATCGTTTATAAATCAAAGTTGTATCCATATCATCCATCTGGTTTCGTCATTTCAATAATTGATAAAGATCAATATAAATTACCAAATTATATCAAACTAAAAATTATACAAAAATTAACTGATTATACTATTGAGAATTTAGTTGGTGATTCTTATATTTTCTCATTGATTGATTGGTTACAACAAAACAGCGATTTGTTAATTCAAAATCCAGGTCCATTATTAGAATCTTCAATATCGCAAGAGATTCACGATTTACAGATCGATTCAGAACAAACTAAAGTTAAAGAATCTAGAAGATTCAGATCAAAACCTGATTTGCAATTCATCAAAAATGACTATAACGAAAGGGTCAAAAGTTTAAAATATTCACAAATGTTGAATTCAAGACAATCTTTACCTGCATGGAATGAACAATCTGCTATATTAACGGCTGTTAATTCGAACTCTGTTAGTTTAATCACAGGTGAAACAGGTTCTGGTAAATCAACGCAACTGGTCCAATTCATTCTAGATGATCTTTATTCAAAAGATGATTTTAAAACTCAGATTTTATGTACACAACCAAGAAGAATTTCTGCAATTGGTTTAGCTGAACGTGTTGCTGATGAAAGAGCAACTAAATGTGGTGAAGAAGTTGGTTATATTATCAGAGGTGCCAATAAATCTAATAAAAACACAAAAATCAAATTCTTAACAACTGGTATTTTGGTCAAATTTTTACAAAATGGTGATGAATTTTTGAATGATTCAGTTTTGGTGATTGATGAAGTTCATGAAAGATCAATGGAAACTGATCTAATTCTAATCATGATCAAGAGTTTATTAAAAAACTTTGAAAATTTGAAAATTATTCTAATGTCTGCTACTGTGGACGTTTCAATTTTCAAAAATTACTTCAAAGGTCTTACAACTGCTCATATTAAAGGTCGAACTTTCCCAATCGAAGATTATTATTTGAATGATATATTAACTAAAATTGATTATAAAATTCAGCTAAACGATGAATGGATAACACCAAAACCTGATTCGAAGTTCTTTCAATCTGGCAATATAAATTATGACTTAATATCAAAACTGACTATTAAAATTGATGAAGATTTAACAAAACTTGGGAATAATGGTTCGATTTTGATTTTCTTACCTGGTGTTGGTGAGATTAATAGATGTATCAAACAATTGAATTCGGATTTCCCAAATCCATCTGTTATTTTACCATTACATTCTGCATTAACACCACAAGAACAACATTGTGTTTTCGAATCCTTTAAAAAGAAGAGGAAAATCGTCGTTTCTACTAATATTGCAGAAACCTCTATCACTATTGATGATTGTGTTGTTACAATAGATTCTGGTAGAGTTAAATCAATCACTTACAATTCTGTTGAAAATACGACTAAATTAGTTGAGACATTTGCTTCGAAGGCAGAGGCCAAGCAAAGAAGAGGTAGAGCTGGTAGGGTCCAAAATGGGGTTTCTTATAAATTATACACAAAAGAAACTGAAAATTCAATGATTGAAGCTCCAATTCCTGAAATTAAAAGAATAAACTTAGATTCTTTATATCTAGTTGTTAAATCAATGGGTATAAAAGATGTTGTCAAATTTTTGAAGACTGGTATGGATCCTCCACCACTTCAAGCATTATCAAAATCAAATGAAATTTTAAAATGTTCTGGCTTGATTGATGAAAATGATGAATTAACAGAATTAGGTAAAATTATTTCATTTTTACCTATTGTTGATCCTAAACATGGTAAATTGCTAACTCTATCAGTTATTTTTGGATGTACTGATTTTGGTATTTTAATAGCATCGGTTTTAAGTTCTGGTACTCCATTTTTGAAAAGTGCTGATCTAAGGGATCAAGTAAAAGATTTACTATCTAAAACAAAAGATCTTGGTGATTTGTTATCTTCAGCTTTAATTGTTCAGAAATATTTCAGTTTAAACAATTCATCAGAAAAGAAAAAGTTTATGAACGAGAATTTCTTATCGTTTACTAAGTTAACTGAGATCAAATCTTCAATTTCTCAATACTCAACAATTTTAGAAGATTTGGGGTTTTTACCACTCAAGTATAAAGAAAAGGAGAACTCTCATTTGAATAGAAATAAAGCCAATCTTTCTATTATCAAAGCTATTATCACAGGTGCATTCTATCCTCAAGTTGCAAGAGTTCAGTTACCTGATCCCACGTTTTTTAACACTGCTTCTGGTTCTGTTCAAGCTGATCCTGATGCAAAGTTAATCAAGTATTGGATTAGAAATGAAGAATATATCTCACGAGTCACAAACTCAACAGATGAAACTGTTGTTAATGAAACTTTACCAGCAACTAGAGCTTTTATTCATCCATCATCTGTTTTATTCGATACTAGTGTTAAGGAATTAGGCCAAAGTCAATTGAAGGAATTATTAAACGACGAAAAACTGGAAAAAAATAGAGATGGCATAATCGATTTTGAAAAATTGCAAAGCACTGAAGTTGATCTGACCCCACAAGTCAACAAATATAAATCAAATGCAACAAAGGCTCAATTTTTGGTATATAATACTTCAACTGTCACTAATAAATTGTATCTTCGTGATGTGACCCCAATATCTACCTTGTCCACATTATTATTTGGTGGTCCTATTTCATATGACCTAAATTCTATACTATCTGGTCGTACATCTCCTGGTATTGTACTTGATAATTGGTTACCTATCAAAACATGGTCAAAGAATGCTGTGTTAATTAAAGAGCTAAGAGTTTTAGTTGATCAAGCGATAAAAAAACAGCTGGAAAATCCTGCTTACAACCAATCAAGAAAGATTATCAAAGATAATGATGTTATACAACTCATAGATACAATTCTGAATAATGAACATAAATAGAACTATACAAATATCAATAGAAAATAAACTGCATATATCGTAACAAATCACATTAAGCTACAATAAACTTAAACCGTAAAATATTGAATTTCTCGAAAGCTTGTATATATGTACTCATATTAGTTAACAGTATGTGTATGGACGAACACCACATTATCGGTCATTCTATATCTAACTGATTAATCCTAATAAATAATCATACTAATATATATATATATGCATTACATGTAATGTAACAAATACAAGCTAAACAGAGCTGGAGTCTGGAATATAAGAGTTTACGGATAAAAGCTACTGAACATCATCTTAGAGAAAAATATGACATTGAAACTTGAAAGTCATATTTAGACATTCTTGGTAGGAGAAAAGAATGGTTCTTCAATCACTCACCAGGTCCCAACAGGAAATTTTTTTGTATGTATTCAGCGTGTATTAACATAAAAAAAGTGATCGATCATGTTTTTCACAATAACATTTTAATTATCTATTCTACCTGAGAATATCCAGTTGCAAAAAGAAAGCCCGACGCGGGGCTCGAACCCGCAACCTTACGATTAAGAGTCGTAAGCGCTAAACCGATTGCGCCAGCCAGGCTGTCCATTCGGGAATCGAACTGGCGACCTCCAAATTTTTCAAGTCAAGGCCCCAATCCGATAGACCACGAAATCATTTTCGTTTGAAAAGTTTCTTGTGGATTTTGTTGACCTGTCTATGGGCGGTTAGAAGCACGGGCTAAGTGCTAAGAAAGGTTTTTACGTTGTATAGAATATAAATATAAGTAAATTCAGAGAAAAAAAAAAAAAAAAAATGCAACAAATACAAGCTAAACAGAGCTAGAGTTTAAAAGAGTGTATAGATAAAAAGTTGAACAATCATCTTTAGAGAAAAAAAAAATAAGAAACATGAGTGGAGAATTTGAATAGTTTAGAATGTTATTACTAAAGTTTATAGTGTCAAAATGTGTATTTTGAATGAGTCCCTTTTATTAAACCTTTCAGTTCCAATAATCAGGAAATCATGTTATATATAGTGTAATTTACTTGTTGACGAACCATCTGCAGTTGGTGACTGCATCTACGAATATTTAACCAATGGTTGTACCTAATTCTTATTTTAATGCAACTCTTCATGTATGTCTTCATGTATGCTCGTTGTTCTGACCAATAGATATAGCTTGAATGTTCGATAACCTGTAATATTGACGCTTGATATAACTTAAATTGATTTAACTTTTATGAAAAAGACTGTGGTTGGTTGACTAGAGAGTCGAGACTCTTTCAGTACGTTGAGTACTTGTTTCTTATTTGATATTGATGAAATCCTATATGTTGAGTATAGTGATAATTTAGTATGTTGAATACTTGTTTCTTATTTGATATTTATAAATAGTGAATATATGTTGAATATTGTGACAACATGAAGTTTTTAACTTAGATTACATAGAGGCCACTAAGAATTTAGAAAGGTTTTTCAAGTTGTATAGAATATAAATATAAGTAAATTAAGAGAACAAAAAAAAGGACAAGTTAAGTTGAAAAAATCCAAGACAAGTAGTTTCAGAACGAATAAAATACCAAAAGAGAGGTTTTACAAGTTTTATAGATTTCAATGCAAAGTATTTAAAAGTAAAAAAAAATATACAAACGATTTGAGTTGAACATTGGGCGTTTTGAAAAAAAAAAAAACGAATAATTATTTAGAGAGGTTCAGGATCGAATCAACATCATTCAATTGCTGAAGACGAGATCCCCAAATAGAGAAAATAAAGACGCTTCATTTCGGGTCAAAATATAATTACAGATTATATTTTATATGCGGTTCATAAAGTCATATGATCTGAAAAAAAAAACAGACTTAGTATTATAACCGATCACGTTAGTTCAGTATTTGTCTCATCTATCAGATGATATAATAGCTTTTAGTTTCAACAAAGCATATCATAAGACTGTAGACAATAATGTACATTACCAGGATTGCCAAAAGCTAACTACACCTTGATCAAATGTTTGAGGTTTGAAGTTTGTATACAAGTATCAAAGAGACGGTTCCCACTGAATATATCGACCGTAATATAAACGCACTTGGGGCGAGCCTACAAGATTCAAGCTCTGCCAATAGAAACATCTAATTTTTACTAGTTATTAAAACTATTAACAACTATAGTAAATAAGAACGTATGTTTATTAGTTACCACTAATATTATTTGCCTAATCTTTCTATATCTGTCAAGTCAACAACTGATCATGAAATTCCATGTAGGTGTTATTCTTCCAGGTGGTATCATGTCTTCCGCATTAGGGAGAATTTCTATTTTAATGATTCATGGAATGTTGTCCTACCCTATTGAGAGTCAATTCTCTAAGTTATCAAATTCGACTATCAATATAAAGTATTCTATATTGTTGGTCTATTCAACTTACCTTGAAATTATCTGTTGGAAATTTAAAAGAAGAGATTGTACACTGAAGTTTGAGGATGTAAATAGTAAACTGTGTAGTTGATCACACTGAATCTATGAAATATAAAGTGGATTATTAAGATCATATATTTTTTTCAATACGTATTCATATTCTTGATGGACTATACAAACTTACTACATATCCCCTTCTATTTGTATCAACAGTTTGTTGGTATTCCACACAGAGAGGCTGGTGATCCACGAAACCTGAATTGATTTTTGGTTTATCAGGGGCCTGTTCACCCTCAAAAACAAAGTGGCACTTTTTTCAAACACTTTTCCGCGAATATTACGCAATGCGTAACTCTTCTTGTCAAACATTTTTCAATTTTGTTTGTAGACACAATCATTTCAATTAATATCAGCCTTATATTCATTATGTCCAGTAATTTTACAAGCAATGTGTTGGAGAAATAGTCCGTCATAAAGCTGTCAAAACATTCTTTCCAGAAGCATGCTCACACTTGAAATCACTGTTTTTTTAGCAAATTTAGCAAATTTAAACACTCTATCAGCATCAAATTTAATAGTTGTTTCGACTCAACTCTTTCAAATGCTACTTTAACTGACCCAGGAATGATAAGAGATCCGTTTATTACTCTCACTCAACTTTGCTTGAAGAAATCGTTGGTTTCACTCAAATATCGTTTCAGAAGAAATATGATAGTACTCTCAAGAACACTTTGTTAAAGCTACTCAACTGTCAAATTATCAAGTTATTGAATATACTGAAAGAGAATTAAACAAGTTATTTAAATGAACAACGAGATTACTTGAAATCCCAGGCTCTAAAATCGATCAAATCTTGAAATTTTAGGTTTACTCTTCATAAAGAGGCATCATCGACTATTCTGTTGGTAGTATGATCTACACAATCTGCTACTCAAAAGAGGTTTCTTTCAGATGTTCATTTTTTATTCAACTGGTTTGCTTTATGGAGATACTTCAAGTTGACATCAGAATGAAGAACTAGGTCTCAGTGTGGAATCAAAGTGACACTAAAAGTCACTGGTTTTAGAATGTAAAAGTATATAAAGCCTTCATAATTAAAAAAAGTAATATACAATTTAATAACAATAGTTCTATTAATGACAAAATTATCTTCATTAAGGTCAAAAGTTTCAATTAAATCATCATCTAAAGCCTTTGATACGTTTGAAATTATGGGGAGGCAGTTTTCATCTAATTGAATTTCTGGTCTTGAAATCTCTTGATGTGGAGGTAATGAAGATTTGTGATTGAGATGGTAAGATTTTGTAATTTGTAAGATCTTGGAGATGACCTGACAAATGAACTTATTCTTGAATATCTATCTGTACTGTTTTTTCATTCTGATAAGCTTTGTGCTGCCATTTACTTTTGTTTTCTTTCTCTTTGGAGTATACAAACCAGAGCGACTTTCCATTTCATTGAATAGAGTTCATTATCTAGGAAATTAGAGATAGGAATTTAGTTTGTACTGATTTATTAACAAGAGATATTGATACTCAAGCAGTTAAATTTTGTTATCTATTTTAATTTTCGATTGTCTAGAACAGCAAATTCTTCCCTATTATTGTTTAAATGGAGAAGCGTTGATGGAAGTTTAAGATTTCTCAGTTCCAGTATTTGAGTTGAATTGTTATAAATTGTTTTATGTGACATTGATCTAATTCTTAGTTTACAGCACTGAAGGTGAGAGAGTAGAGATTCCTATTACAGATAAAAAAGATTCAAGTAGTCTTCTGGTATTGTGTAAGGAAAGTCACAATTGATCTCCCTAACTGTAAAATCCTGTATCAAAATAAACTTAAAGTGTGAGAAAGAAGTATTAAATACTAAAAGAAGCGGTTAAATAACTTATAACCCAAATACAGAGATCTTATGACTTTATGAACCGCCCAGAATACTGTATATAAAACTCAAAAGAGACAATTTAATAATCTGTAATTATATTTTGACCCGAAATGAAGCGTCTTTATTTTCTCTATTTGGGGATCACGTCTTCAGCAATTGAATGATGTTGATTCGATCCTGAACCTCAGTGACGCTGTGTGGAACAATGCTGGTTGAGATCCCCCAAAAAGTTTTTGGGTCTGAAAGAATGCCAGAAATATATACACTCGGTATATATATAGAAGAAGATTTACATCCAATACTTTGACGATACCTAAAATACAACACTAGCTAACTAGTATCTAACGCAAATATTAATGAATTGAAGAAGCAGACTTACATTAACGTCTGGTACTTATAACTGCAACGTCGACGTGGAAGTGCATGTTTTGTTATACGACGGACATACCGAATCATGTAGGTAAATTCTTATAAAAATATAGACCTAGACTTTCATTATTGTATTACGAAATACTACAAATATATTTTATATATAACATGATAATTTGTATCATGATGAATACTTAATTAATATTATATTATACTATATAGTATATATTAAATAATATTAATAGACGTAGGTGGACTGCATGTTATTTTCTTTTCCATCGATATTGGCATCACTAATTTTATTCAGCTTACAAATAATTTATATATTATAGTAATTCACCAACCCTGGCATCAATAGTACTGATGAAAAATTTTACAGCTTTCGACTATTTTCAAATAACTACTCACAGTATAGTCTCCATAAGTTTTCTTAGTTCACAATAAAAATATTGGTCGAAACCATAATAACGTTTGTGTAAATTTTATCAAACTTCTCATAAAAATAATTAGTATGTACATGGTAACTTATTGAAAACTATCAAGTTTGAAACTCGAAGCTAATTTGAAGTTTGTCTTTTTGTAGTCAGAATCAACTATGATAGGTGGTCTCATATTTCGAAGTTTGGCCAGTATACTAATTAATATATAGACTTTTTAGCTAATTCTCTCCATTGTAGATCTTAGATAAACTTTCTGACTTGCGAGTACAACTTTCAGGTTCTAAAATATCGACAATGCACCTATTCAAATTTTTTTATGATATTTCAGAGAGCTCGTTTGATCTATGATGGAAATCAAAATTAGTTTGATTTCAACAAAGATAGTACGAAATTAGTTTGATTTCAACAAAGATAGTACGTAAATACATCAATCGCTTTCAATTGATATGTGTCAATACATTTATCTTACTTATCATTAATTGAGAAATCTAACGAGAAATCTTTTGGGAGATAACCTATAGAATTCGTCACTTTATCCTACACTCACACAAATTTTATCATCGCAGTGATCAAATACACTCAATACAAAACTAAAAGATTTATCGTTAGTGAAACAATCGCTTCCTAAAATTGTAACTCTACTGTGGCTACGAATTGTAATGATAGTGCATATCAAAAAATAATTGGTTTCACTGATGTTTCAGAATCTCTTGCAAATCTTTGTTAGCATTGCTATCCAATCAAACATCTAATAAGGCAACATTTAATCTTCGACTATCTATTCTAAAATAACAATAAACATTAAATTAGAAGAATCAGCCAGCCAACCACATTAATTACTTTTATAGGCTAAAAATGCAACTTCGAAAGACACTTCGAAGATCGTAGTGCAACTGTAACCTAAATTAGTCCCTCAACTTTATTTCTTCACATTAACTAACTGTCATTCGTCTCCTTATCAACTAAAGATCAAGTATCGTGGGCTATGTAGTATGCTAGAATCTTCCTAGGACGTCATCCCACATCATAGACCAACAGGCAACAATCATCGAGTAACAAAAAAATGTGAGAATATTCTATCAAATTCTGATTATGCTCCCTCTAATTTATACTTATCAATAGTTATATAATGGTAAATAGACTTCTACTGTCTACAAAAAACCTTGACAAAACACAAACAGAAACTATGATACAAAAATGGTCATAACTCTATCAGTTTATATGTAGACAGCTAAAATTAGTAGTTGTGTAGTCGCACAGGTTACAGAATTGATGCAAGTTCTTCTGTACTTTTGTTATAGTATTGGTGTAACTTCATTAGATCTGGTAACAACAATGAAATTAGTTCTTAAAACAAAAAAAAAAAAATTCAAAAAATGTCACTGCACTGTCTGCAAACATTCAACTGCGAGTAAAATTTTGTCCTTTCTTTTCTCTAAGTACATTATAAGAGACCGTGTAGCACTCACACGCTAAACAGAGCTAGAGTTAGGCAAAAAAGACAAATGAACAATTGTATAGAAAAAAAAATTAAGCCCGACGCGGGGCTCGAACCCGCAACCTTACGATTAAGAGTCGTAAGCGCTAAACCGATTGCGCCAGCCAGGCCACTTTGAAACAAGTTATAATTGGCAAATGCCTAATCAAGAGCTGATCGCGTGACAAATCACCCTACCTCGTTTCACACTTAGTTATCAGAAGAACGCTGGTGCTGCATATTGGAGAGAATTAGCTCTAGACAGTAAAAACATTCATTTCATCTATGATAGGAACAATGGAGATTATGTTTATAATCCAAAAATTCTGGGAATTTTC
>PPNK03000016.1:0-201853 GCA_003708145.3 Phaffomyces orbus
TAATAACATTCTCTTCAACTTCATTATCACTAGACTCAATAATATCATTCAGTTTACTTGAACATCGACGAACAATACTAAAGATATGTCTCCATTTCCTCTCACAGAATTCTTGTTCAACTTCTCCAACCTTTATGGAATATTCTTTAATCATTGTTTTGAAATTAATACTCCGAAATAGTCTGCGTTGAGGTTCACTCACTTGTGGGTCTGTATCATAAAAGAGATCTTGATATTTTGTTTCCAGAGTACCCTTTGATTTGTTCAAGTTAAAGTTATACTCAATCTCAAATATATTTGCAGATAGCACTCTAGAACTTTTGAAAGAACCGCAAAGAAACACCAAGGGGTATAGTTCCAACCCCCTGGTTAAACGTTCTTCACCAAATTCTTTGAAAAATGTTTCTCTTTTTTCCATTTCTTGGGAGTAACAGTCAATGGCTGACATCACCATGATAACTGTCCTTAATAGTTGAGGACCCCTTTCCATTAGTGTATTCAAAACATTTTTATATTCATCATCATTTGAACGCTGAGACTGAATGATTCTATATAGTGGCTCTAATTGAGCAATAATAGAGTTATGTTCTTCGATAAGTGATTGCATGTTTGGGGTACAGGTTTGTGTCGTAATTTATTGATCTAGTTAGGTTCTTTTTCCCTGTCAAATGCACGTCAAAAATGTGTCACTTTGGGTCACGTGAAATGAGTCATTCCGTTATTCCTTTGAGTTTGTACTATCTGTTCTCTCTTGCCTCCAACTCATCCAGCGTATAATCAATTACAAAATAGAATGTTAATATTATCATCAGCGATCCAAGTACTCTTCTTTATTTTTCTATTCAATATTTGATTTTTTTTTGTGTAGTACTAGTATCACAATACTACTATCAACAATATAACAATATTCATCCATCAAATATCTTATATAGTCACATATACACCGTATTATTTTACAGTCTGATACACCATTTATAATTATGATGACTTATTACTATAATCATAATATTCACCTTTCATGAGATATTTCAATAAAAGCGACTGCCCTAGGCCCCAGGGCCCATACCAATTAAATCGAAAGAACCAAGAATTCGTCAATATTAGCACCCTGTTCCAAACTGAAGCATGATATTAATACCTCCAAGTTCAAATAAGTTAAAATTGTCATCACCAGAAACAACAGATCAAAGAAACTCAGTCAGTAAATGCAGATTCATTGTTAGATCACTTCACTAAATCACTGAATTCAATCCATTATATTATTAGAGCAGGGGAAGCAGTATTGATGATGATAATGATGAGAATTCTGTATTTAGTCAAATTATGAGACTTATTTGTATTAGTATTGAATAAATAATTACTAGTAGTTTTTTTTTGCAATGATCGTATTATTAAATCTATTACATATTATTAGTAAAAAAAATAATTACACATTTTCTTTTAGTTTTCATTACATGAATGAATTATTAGTATAAGCCATTGGTTTTATAGAAGGATGAGGAACAGCTTCAAATTGTTTAAAATTCATTTCGAACTCTTTACCATTATAAGTAACATTTATAACAGCACCTTTATTGCCTGTACTATCACAATAATTTGGAGCTGAAAAAATTGTGACTAAATTTCCATAATGTTCTAAACTGTAACCTTCCATTCTAACTTCATGAGATCTTATGATTTTCTTCAAATTATTGTTTTCGATGAATTTTTTAGTGATATCTGGACCAAATTGTACACCAAGACCTCTTTTACTCATTCCATATCCTAGTTGTTCTTGAGGATCTGTCCATAATAACTCCATTTCAATACCTTCTTTTGGATTATCATATTTTTTCAAATTTTCTTTCAAATCTTTTAAATTGATAGATTCATTTGATACTAAACCACCGTGCATTATTAGATATTCCTCATTTAATAATGTAACTAAAGATAATTCACCAAAAGATTTCAAAAACATTTTGAAAACATTCTCTCCATATTTATATTTACATTCATCTTCAAATCCATACATTTTATTCATATCTTTAGTTTCGTGATTCCCTCTGTTTAAAAATATCTTATTTGGATATAACATTTTCAATAAGTACAATAGAATTATCACTTCACATGACCAACTACCTCTATCAACGAAATCACCATTAAATAAATACGAATGATTATCAGAAACTAATCCATTTTCTTTGAAAATGTTGACAACGTCATAGAATTGACCATGGACATCACCAACTATAGTGAAAGTTTCATCTTTTAACTGATTAATTTCTTTGAAAACTGGTTCATTTGTTAAAAGTTGGTATATTTTAATTAATAATATCATTATTGTCTTTTTATTCAATTTTTCTCCTTTTTTGAACCATTCAACAAATTTTGAAATCAGTTCATCATTCAAATTAGTGATTTTCAGTTCTTTTTCTTTATCTCCTTCTTGAATTATTTCATATTCTAATGTTGGACCTTTATAATCATCAGTATGATCTTCTCTAAAATAAGTTGATAAATATCTTTCAACTTTAAATAAATCATCATCTTCATGATCAACTCTAATAGCTTTTTCAAAAGCAATCTTTCTTTCTAATTTAACCAAACTCTTTAATAGATTTCTGGATGATAGATCTTCCTTTTCATTTAAAATAAACTTTAGATCTTCTTTACATTCTTTGAATTTGAATAGTTGATAATTGGCTAATGCTCTTCTATAGTAACTCTTAATGAATTTATTATCTATTTCGATGGATTTAGTACAATCTATAATGGCAGCACCATATTGTTCGAGTTTCAACTCAACTTGAGCTTTATTCGAATAATAGATGGGATTTTTTGGATCAATAGAGATGGCTTTCTCATAAGACAAAATGGCTTGTTCGAACTCGTGGTTCTTCAAGTGGGCGTTCCCTTCTAGTTTGAACTTATCAGCCTCCTCTGAAGTCATATTTCTGCTGGGGGATCTCACTATATATTAAATTTCCTCTCGATTTCAAAAACTTTTCAGCGAATCTTCTGGTGTCTGGTTGAAATATCTGTTTATTTTATCGTAATTTCTCATTTTTGTTAAAGAAAAGACAAAATTCCACATTTGAAACCATGAACAACGACTTACAACTAGACAAGCAGCGTGTGTCTCTGCTCCTGAGCATCAACACTCTGCTGATCCAAAAATCTATCCTGATCCAACAGCAACTAAAGGAGAAACAACAACAATCGCAACCTTCCACTCAATCACCAACGATATTGAAATTAACTGAACTATTACAACATTTATTGAAGAGACTACACTCAAATCTAACGTGCATTGGTGAACTGAGTGAACGTCAAAATACTTCTTCGGTACAACAACAGAAAAAACTTATATTCCCGACTATACTAAATCCACCTCCAGAATTTTATGAATTAAATGAGTATTATATGGCTTTACAGAAATTATTTCCTGAAGGTGTTGCTGTTCTAACCCAAAGAATGAAACAAATGAATGGTCAAATCCCTGGTGGAGTTCCTCTTTCACAAGTCCCACAACAACCTATCCAACAACAGCAACAACAACAGCCACTACAACAGCCACTACAACAGCCACTACAACAACAACAGCAACAACAATTTTGGTGAGGTTTATCATGTATACAACAATTCATTATCTAAAATGATATGTTTATACACAATTTATCAATTTCTCCCAATAATACTTGAAATAACCAACTTGATTCAATGTATAACATTTTTTATTTTGAAGTAAATAAATCATTTTATTTTCTTCTCTTTCCAAATATTCAATCTTTAATAAATATTCATAAAATTGATTGAATGAATCCATTAATTCTGATTCAATTATTTTCAATTCACCTTTTGTATTATATGGGTCTTGATATTTTTCATAAACTTTCAACAATTTAAATTGATAATAATTAAACATCTTGATGATCAATTCATACTTGACTACTTGAATTTCTCTTATTTGTAACTTCATATAAATATACTCACCATTTAGTTTCTTAATATCATTATCTGATGATGTCTTATTAAGCTCTGAATATTCTTGTCTTTTAACAAGTCTTAAATATTTATTATACTCTTTAATTGAACTTTTTAATAACTTTTCAATTTTACCAACATCACAAAAGCTATTCTTTGCTAGTTTATTCAAGACTTCTTCATTTCCTTCCAATTTATAATCTAAAAAGCTATTAAATCTACTCTTATTTGAATTCAAGGATAATATTTCTGGTCTCCAAAACAGTGAAGTTTTTGATCGTAAATCACTTGTATCAGTAGCTGTTAATATATTGGCTTTATACGATCCATCTTCTAATTTCTCAAAAATTGAAGAACTCTTGATAGATTTTTCTCTAGTTGTTAGATATGAGCCAGATAGTGGACAAGATGATAATGATAGTTCTGAAGATTTACTGTTTATTGTGCTCATTTTTGTGGTTTAATATTTGAAATAATGATCAATTTCGAAAAGTCAATTATGATTTTTTCTGTTTCCTTAAAAGAAAATGGAGTATATCAGTTGAGTAATGATGAGTGAGAGTTTAGGGTATTTTGTGGGCCTTGCATTACTTTTATATAGAAATAATTTTCTGTCAAATCAATTTTCCAAAACCACAATTTTATTGGACAGAATAGTTTTCAAAATCAAACCACAATCATCTACCCAACTACACATATATGCCTTAATACCATAGTTAATACACTGTTTACTATAATCTATTTTTTATCATCATCTATTCTAAACTCTTGAACGCCTCTTTTAATTTTTGGACACAGTTATAAACATCTTCGAATGAATTGTATAGAGGGACTGGAGCTAATCTAATGACATCAGGTCTTCTTTCATCACAAATAACGCCATTCCTATTCAAGTATTTATTGATATTATCCATTAAACTTTCACCTTTGTTTGATTTTGGAGAGAATAATAAAGATAATTGAGCACCTCTTTCATGGGAATTTTCAGGTGTTAATATTGTAAATTTGTTACCATTTTGAAGTTCAACAATATCACTAGTATAATATTCCAAACTGACTAATAACTCCCATAGATAATTGGTTAATTGAATTGACTTCAATCTTAATTTTTCAATCCCACCTTTGGAATCAATCAAATCTAGTGATGATTTTAATGCAACAACATCAATGACACTTGGATTTGATTGTCTGAAACCTAGAGCACCTTTAATAGGTTCGAAATTTTCTAACATTTGAAATCTTTTGATTGAATTGTTACCCCACCATCCTGCTAATCTTGGTAAGAAATCACTATCTTGATCATGATGTTTTTCATGGATGAATATACTGGAAATACCACCTGGTCCTGAATTTAAATATTTATAAGAACACCAAGTTGCAAAATCAACACCCCAATCATGTAACTTCACTGGAATATTACCTGCTGCGTGTGCCAAATCCCATCCACATAAGATTCCCCTTTCATGGGCAAATTTAGTTATTGTTTCGATATCGAATAATTGACCAGTATAGTATTGAATCCCCGAGAATAAGACAATTGATAATTCATCTTTATTCTGTTCAATTGAATCTAGAATGTCCTGGGTTTTCAAATACGTTTCTCCTTGTTTTGGAGATAATTGAATCAGATGATCTTCAATATTTGTGATGTTTTCATTATATTTTTGTTTCAATTTGATTTGATTATAGAATGAATAATAATCTGATGGAAACGCATTCTTCTCAAACAAAATCTTTGTCTTTTTACCTTCTGGTTGATAAAATGCAGTCAATAAAACGTTTAAATTACTTGTTAATGACCCCATAACTGCAACTTCTGAATCCAGTGCACCAACAAGAGGTGCTAATAACGGAATCAATGGCAAATCAATGTCAACCCATGAGGTTTTCCCATCAACTTCATTGGCTCCAGGGTGTCTGAAATGAGATTCAACACCTCTTTCGGCCCATGCATCTAGTTCATCATTTATATATCTTCTGGTCTGTTTAGGCATTAATCCTAAACTGTTTCCACATAAATAAATCACTTGTTTTGCCTCATTTGATAAGCCCAAAGATTTGAAAGTTGGAATGTTGAAATCTTCTTTATAATTTGGGAATTCTTTATCGAGTTTTATGAATTTTTCACTCATTTTTTGATGATTTTAATCGATTTTATATGAGAAAATGAATGATTTTAGTGTAAATAGTGGTCCATAACATCCAGACATTCCCTTATATACGACCCTCATCTCTATAAGAACAACTCAAATTCCTATAAAATCCCACGGATCTTCAATGAGCTCAAGGAGTATCACTTTCTACGTTTCTGCTGACATCAATTTGCAGTTCAGAGTGAAAATCGCCTCTTTGGAGGGAACAATTCCTCTTTTAAAAGAGTCAACTAAATTGATTGATCCATCATCGTTAAAGAAACTATCGAACTATCATCAGTTCTCAGACCTATTTGTCTCTGTCGTTGTCATGCATCAGAACAAGCCACTGACCATCCCTGCAACCACCTCTTATATCTCATTCAGAAACTCAAGGAAATGGAACGAATGGTTGAGTTTACCTATCAATGTTAATCAATTACCACTAAATTCCATACTGAAAATCATCATATGGGAATATGAAGGTTCAACTGAAACAATCTTTGGTGAAACTGAACTGGAGATATTCAATAAAGAGGATTGTTCCTTGAAAAGAGGTAGACAAAAATTGAGATTAAGGATTCCAAATCATACTCATAATGATGATAATGACACTAATGATAATGAAATGAATGAATTGGAAAAATTGATCAAAAAACATGAAAATGGTGATATACATACTGTTGATTGGTTAGATTCCATGACTTTCAAAAAAATAGACTCTGTAACTAGAAAATCAAACTCAAATAATGGATTTATTCTATTTATTGATCTTCCACAATTTGATATCCCTGTTGTATTCAATGATTTCAAATATCCCAAACCTTTGTTACCAATATATAGTACACAGAATAACGTGATTGGTACTGAAAATCAACCTAAAATCCATACAGGAAATCATTCAACTTTAAGGATTTATGATCCTGAACAATATGTATCTGATCCAATTGAACATAAATATAGAAAATTAGAGAGAAGCCATAAAGGTGGACCATTTGATAGAGATATCAAACCTACAGCTAAAATAAGAGATGAATTGAATAAAATATTGGGTTATTCATCAGTTCAAGAATTATCACAATATGAAAAGAATCTAATTTGGAAATTTAGATATTTTTTAATTAACAACAAAAAAGGTTTAAATAAACTATTGAAAAGTATAAACTTCAATGATGAAAATGAAAGTAAAGAATGTTTGAAACTACTTAAAAAATGGGTTGAAATCGATATTGAAGATGCTTTAGAATTATTAGGACCTTTTTTCCAGAATTTAACAGTTCGAACGTTTGCAGTTGAAAGATTGAAAAAGGCAAACGATGATGAAATTGAACTATATTTATTACAGTTAGTTCAAGCCTTAGATTATGAATCAAATACTAATAATAATGTCGACTTCTCAGTTGTTGAGATTAATGAACAATCTGTTTATTCTAATGAATTTGAAAATACTAGTTTATCACCATTAGCAACATTTTTAATTGAAAGATCTTTATTGAATGAAAGACTTGGAAGCTTTTTATATTGGTATCTAAACGTTGCCTCAAAGGATAAACCTGGTTCCATTTATGAAAAAATATTGAATTATTATATGAAGAATTTACAAAATTCAACATTACAAAAAGAAATTGAATTTGTTGAAACGTTGGTTTCATTATGTATTAAAATTAAAAACTTGAGAGATTCAACACCAAAAAAAATCGAATTTTTAAGAAACATTTTAGAGAATAAGTTTAAATCTTTTAGTCCAATTAAATTACCATTGGATCCATCAATTGAAATTTGTGGTTGTATTCCCATGGAAAGCTCAGTTTTCAAAAGTTCTTTATCCCCATTGAAAATCACATTCAAAACCACAGATGGTGGCATATATCCACTAATGTTCAAAGTTGGTGATGATCTGAGACAAGATCAACTAGTCATTCAAATCATCTTATTAATGAATCAATTGTTGATGAATGAAAACGTTGATTTGAAACTATCACCTTATAAAATTCTAGCAACTGGTCCAACTGAAGGTGCTATCCAATTCGTCCCAAATAGTACTTTGGATAGTGTATTAGCTGAATATCACGGAATTCTACCATATTTGAAACATCATCATCCAGACCCTGCACAAGAACTAGGTGTAGAAAGTTGGGTTATGGATAACTTTGTTAGATCATGTGCAGGATATTGTGTTATAACGTATATTCTAGGTGTTGGTGATCGTCATTTAGATAATCTATTGATCTGTACAGATGGACATTTCTTACATGCTGATTTTGGTTACATATTGGGACAGGATCCCAAACCATTCCCACCATTGATGAAATTACCACCACAGATAATTGAAGGGTTTGGAGGAGCAGATTCAGTGAATTATAATAAATTTAGAAACTACTGCTTTGTTTCTTACTCTATCCTAAGAAAGAATTCTAATCTAATACTGAATTTGTTCGAATTGATGAGAAATTCCAGTATTCCTGACATCTCATTAGATCCAGATAATGCAGTGATGAAAGTGAAAGAGAAGTTCTGTTTGGAAATGAGCGAAGAAGAGGCGATAATTCATTTCCAGAATTTGATCAACGACTCCGTTTCTGCGTTGCTTCCAATGGTGATTGATCGTCTTCATTCTTTGGCTCAATATTGGAGAGCTTGATGGATATTCTTTTAATATTTTTATGTGCCATTTTTTGATCTGTAGCGAAATCACTTTTAAACCAACAAGGTCTCGAAATCGCCGTTCTTATTTATTAGTGAACTCACTACTACTCGCTAACGAACACACACTCAATTCTCGATGTCGGTGTTGAAGCAAGTGCTGCCGGCCTCTGAGTCTCTGGAGAACTACTTGGATATACAGAATGTTCCTTTGCTCTTAGCATATCCAACGTTGTTGTTAGCATCAAATTTCATTTTCGATAAACAAAACAATATAGAATTACCGTTATACCATGTGCTGCTGATTAATATCATTGTCATTCCCTGGTTTCTAGGAAGTGTGTCCGCTTTGGTCTATTCGTTTATGACTGCTAATAAAGTTATAAGGAAAAGAGAGACTGGGTTATGGAGTTCGAATAAAGTATTGTTTGCTTGTATTGGTTTATTTGCATCTGCCTGGATCTTGGGATCAGTTAGAACTGTTATGTTATCATTGGTCTTAATAATGAATATTAATATTCCATTTGTTTTGATATCGTTCTCAGTGGACGCTCTTTCGTTATACGTGAAAGATAAACTATATTTGTTCAATATGGAATTCTCTAAAATGAATTTCTATTTAATTCTGTCAGCTTATATCACTCTATTCTTGATTAAAGACATTTTAAGAAACATTGAAATATTAAACGTTGGGAATAATAGAATAAATGCTGGAATTTCAACTTTTTTAAGTATAATTGTTTTAATCTGGGAAATACAAAAATTAAATTTAAGTATGATCTTCGTTTCAATTGGTTGCATTTTTGTTTTAAATATAAGTAAATTAGATTTACAAAAAACTGAGGTCAAGAAAGGTTCAGTTTCAATAATCAGTATTATTTCAATTTTATTAGAAATTTTATCGTTAAATTCAAACTTCACAAAACATTATTTTTTAACAATGCTAGAATTCATCTTAATTGGTTCCACATTAATGATTGAAGTCGATGAAGATTTATTTGAATCAAGTCCTGATGTTATTCAAGATAATGAAATCAATATCATTCAACAACTCTATTTACATGAAGACACAAGAGCAATTTTCTCATTTTTATTATTAAATACCTCATTCATGTTTGTTCAATTCGTTTATTCATTCAGATCGAAATCTCTAGGTTTATTATCTGACTCTTTACATATGGCTTTAGATTGTACTTCTTTAGCTTTAGGATTAGTGGCGGGAGTTTTAGCTAAAAGAAAACCAACTGAATCATTTCCGTTTGGTTTGAATAAAATTGAAACTTTAGCAGGTTTCGCTAATGGTGTTTTATTAATCGGTATTGTGGCAGGGATCGTTATTGAAGGTATTGAAAGATTGATCAACCCTGTAAGTTTGGAAAGAACTGGTGAATTGTTGATTGTTTCATTTTTAGGACTAGTTGTTAATATTGTTGGTATTTTTGCTTTTAATCATGGTGGTGAACATGGTGGTCATTCTCACTCTCATGGACATTCAGATGGTTCAAATGAAAACATGCATGGTATTTTCTTACATATTTTAGCAGATACACTAGGTTCAGCTGGTGTTGTTGTTTCAACGTTATTGACATCATTTTTCCATTCAAATATTTTCGATCCAATTTCTTCTTTGTTTATTGCTGTTATGATTTTTTTCAGTGCCATACCATTGATCAGATCATCTGCTTCTAATTTATTATTAAGTTTAGATGATATAAAAGAAGAAAAATTTAGAGATATACTATCACAAATTGCAACTACCCCTGGTGTAGTAGGTTACACTACACCAAGGTTTTGGAACTCTTCAAGCATTGCAACCTCATCGGATAGTTATCATCCTGGTCATTCTCATTCAGTTGAATCAAACCATTCACATGATCATGAACACGAACATACACATGAGCATAAACACGAACATACACATGATCATGATGATCATAAGAAAGAGACCAGTCGTGATGATCATCATCATCATAGTCATAAACTTGACACTTGTACATCTACAACGAAACAATTCAATATGGTTGGTTTCATTCATATCCAATACTTAGAAGGAGAGAATTCAACAATTATTAAAAAAAGAATTCAAAAAATATTTGAGAATAATGAAATTAAAGCGATCATTCAAGTGGAAAACGAGAATTCAACATGTTGGTGTAGATCACCAACTTCATAAGCTGTCATGAAAAAAATAACTACAGTAATATAGTTAACATAAATTAAAAGAATTTCATTAAAATTGTTAATCAACATTAAGAACATTTGAAATATACAATAACACGAACATATAAACATATAAACATATAAATGCCTTTTTTTTTTCATCACATTGAAACACGACGAATGACCCTTCTTGGTCCTTCACCATTAATCACAATTCTATTCTCATTAACTAAAATATTTAACACATCACCCATTTCTAAATTATCAACGTTGATTTGTGATTGTTCATTGAAACTTCTAATGAATTCAGAGTAAACTATACTTTGTTCAACATTTTCTTCAATGTAAGCGAACACGTTCTTAACTAGATCTTCTCTTAATCTTCTTTCTGCTGAAGATTGACCAGTTTGAACTAAATCTAGATCAATTTTACCAGTAATTGGATCTGTTGCGTAATCTTTAATTGCTGATTTAATCAACCTAACTGCTTCTTGAACGTCCTTTAGTTCAACTTCATCACTTAATCTCATCTTAGCATGTGCTTCTGATAATCTAATCATACTTTCTAATTGTCTTGTAGTTGCAGTGATCCTACGTTGAGAACCTCTTGCATCATCACCTAGTTTTCTCATTTCAACGTATGATTTCACTAATTCATCTTTTGCCTCATCCAATAATTTTGGATGACAATTTTGTTTGGCATAACTTATATATAATGTTAAGAAATCAACTGGTAAAACTTCAACTGATGATCCATTATCTGGTCTATCTTCAAGGTACATGCTCGTTAAATGTTTAGCTAAATATCTATCAGTTTTATCATCAATTTTATCTAAAATTAAATAAACTAAATCAAATCTTGATAATAATGGAGGTGGTAAATCAATATTTTTAGTAACTGGTAAATTTGGATCATATCTTGAATTAATTGGATTTGCAGATGCTAAAATTGAAGTTCTTGCATTTAATGTAGTGATTATCCCGGCTTTAGCAATTGAAATAGTTTGTTGTTCCATCGCTTCATGTAAAACTGACCTTGTTGCATCACTCATTTTATCAAATTCATCAATACAACAAACACCACCATCAGACAACACTAAAGCACCTGATTCTAGAACTAATTGTTTTGTATCTATATCTCTTGTGACATAAGCTGTTAAACCAACAGCTGAAGAACCTTTACCTGATGTATAAATTCCTCTTGGGGCAATTTTATGGACGTATTGTAACAATTGAGATTTTGAAGTTGATGGATCACCACATAATAAAATATTGATATCACCTCTATATTTACCACCTTTTGTAAATGATTTAGAAGTACCA
Organism: Phaffomyces orbus; assembly: GCA_003708145.3. Lineage (NCBI taxonomy): Eukaryota > Fungi > Ascomycota > Saccharomycetes > Phaffomycetales > Phaffomycetaceae > Phaffomyces > Phaffomyces orbus. The sequence continues at coordinate 12,222 of PPNK03000016.1, forward strand.
CCGAATAACTGTAATAATATACCCTTTTTAACGTCTTCTAATTCATAAATACTTGGAGCTAAAGATCTTGATAATAATTCATAGACGTCATATCTATTAGCGATTTCTTTGATTTTAAAAATATCTTCTTCTGTTATTTTTCTAATTTCTTCAACGTCTTGTTTTCTTGAAACTTCATTTTCAACGTTTAATGAGGTATCAATATTCATTCTTTTTTTATCTGTTTTTTTGATATGAACGACATCTAAATATGTTTTATACAGTTTTTTCAATGATCTCTGTCTTGAATTGACTCTAACTGGAGTTGATCTAAAAATACCAGTAGCTTCAATTCTATCACCAGGTCTAACGCTATCAACTAATTCATCGTATACTGATAATGAAACAGAATGAGGAGTTTGACCATCAGGAACGTTATCTGGAGTTTCTTGAACTTTGATGATTTGTTTATCTGCAAAAGAACATCTATTATGAATAATGACCATTGAGTTTGGTTGATTACATGCAGGTCTTGGACATGCTGTTGGTTCTTGAATAACACCTCTATCAATTTCCACTGTTGTTGTATGATCACAAACATTACATTTGAAAAATGCAATTTTCATATCTGGAATAATAGAACTCAGTCTAATGACAATACCTTTAATGCTAACTAATCGATCAATGTCTTCGGGATTTAATTCTCTCATATCTTTTTGACTTGAAACGTTATAAGCTCTAACTTTATAAATTTTACCTTCGATTTCACTTATTTCAAAATCAAGATCTTTTTCAAGAACTAGTGTAACCATGACATCTTTAATAGTTTGATCCATAATTGGAATAACTTCTTGTGGGTAATCTTGTAATTGGTAATATAATTTTTTAGTTACTGGAAATGCTAACAAATTTCTGGTATCCAGATTTAAGTTGGTTGTACCTAAATTTCTCATTTCTTCTAATTCATTAACATAGTAAAAATCTTCATCAACAAAGGGATCAGGTATTTCATCATCTAGTTCTTTTCTATATCTTAATTTGAAACTCATTAGAAAATTTCTAAAATTCTGTGAAACTTCTTGAATACTAACATTAGTACCCCAAATAACTTTTACACCTTCTTCATTATCATCACCATCAAGACCAGTTGATGATATTCCAGTGTTAGAGGATGGTAATGCAGAGTTTGGTTGTCTTGTGTCTCGTGGTCTTTCAGGAACTAATCTTCTGGCTCTGTTTGGACTGTTTGTATCTGAATGGATATCACCTCTGACGTGTCTCAAGTTAGCATTTCTTCTATTTGAGTTGATTTCAGATCTTAAATCTGAACCAAGATCTGATCTTTGAGCTCTTGCTCTTATATCTGATGGCAAGTTTGAAGAAGAAGAATATTGTAAAGGTGATGAAACGTCAGCTCCATATCTAGTGTTCTGTCTAACATCTGAGTTCAATCTTGAAGAGTTTTGGTTTGAAGATGGGAAGAATAAAGGAGAAGACATATCCGCTGGTCTGTGATGATTTGTTGGATTACCAACAGCAGGCGAAGATGGAGTTTCTTGAGCATTGTCTTGAACATCAGAGGAAGGAGGAAAGAATAATGGAGAAGAGGCGACGACTTGTTGAGATTGTGACTCTTCATCGTCGTTCGGTTGGTTGTTGTTGACTGGAGGAGAAGACATGGCTCTTTATATAAATGAAGAATAAAAGTAAACAAAAACAAAGAATTATTTCATATTTTTATGGAATTTTTGAAGTGAAAAAAATAAAAAAAAAACGCGTTTCATTAATATTCCAAATCGGGTAATAGTACACTACTCCAATACTACACTGAGGTTAAATACATAATCAGATCGTTATTTTGGTGGACTAGAGAGCATTCAACTGACACAGTATCTCTTCATTGATCTCCCATCTTTTTTCTGTTGGCTTTGGCCCGATTCTTTTAGCCACGGATTTCAATGTATTCTCAAGCGTAGTTTTAGTGTATTGTGGTAGTTGTTTCTTTAACATTTCCACCATTGTTGGGATCGTGTAATCTTGTTTATCAACGTGAGAGATGAATAACTTCAGGTCCTGTTTATCACTGATGACGGTTTTGGGTCTTTTATTCTTATTTGAATTCGGTTGTGGTTGTGATTGAAATTGTGTTTGTGGTTGTGATTGAGGTGGAGGTTGAATTGTTGAATCTTTTGATGAAACATTATCCACTTTCAATACAACTGTAGGTTTTTTCAAACTCCAATAATCTTTATGTGAATCTATTGGGAATTCCACATTTTTTCTTAATATTTCAATCTTATACAGTTTCTCATTATCTGATTTCCAACTAATTTTGGGTATCAGAGGTCCTGTGAGTCTCTTGTTGTTATTATTATTATTAGAGTCTTGTTCTAAGAAATCATTGATATCTTCATCGTCGTCGTCTTCCTCTTCTTCATCGTCGTCTATGTCATCGATATCTTCACCTTCACCTTCTTCATTCTCATCGACCTCATCATCAAAATCAATAAAGATTGGTTCTTCATTCAAATAAGGATTTTTTAATAAATCAGGATTAATTTTAAGTGAATAAGTTCCATGGTATGGTTTAAAATTTTCATAAAACTTGATGAATCTAAAATTCAATTGAATATGATTTTGTAATTTATTTTCATTGATATATTGTGATGAATGCACTGGATTTGTAAATTTCAATGGAGTTTGTGCTTTCAGCCAGTTGATTGATTCATTTGAATCATTTTCTGGTTTTACTGATAATGCAAATCCCAAGGATAGATCTAATTGAGATTTGGTTATTTTCTGATTTGGTGAATTATGAAGGATTGTACCATTTTTCAAATAAAATGGTTGGAAATTTTGTGAGAAATATGAACTTGAGTTGTATTCATTGTTTTCATTCAAATCTGATTGTTTGACTGGAGAACTTTTGACGGTTTTTTTTGATTTGAAAAAGTTTGAGATTTGAAGTTTTTGATTTTGTTTCAATTTGGAGTCTTGCTCTTTTTTCTTCAATTCTTCCAACTTTAAACGCTCTTCTTCTTTTCTCTCCTTTTCTAATAACCTTTTCTTCTCTTTTTCGAGCTTTTCTTCAAGTTTCTTCTTTTCTCTCAATTTTTTTTCTTCAATTCTCTTCTTTTCTTTTAATTCCTTTTCTAGTTTCAATCGTTCTTTTTTCAGTTCATTTTCTTTCTTACTTCGAAGTCTCTCTTCTTCTTTCATCTTTCTGTCTATTTCTTTTTGTTCTTCTTTTTTTTTTCTTACTAATTCTTTCTCTATTTTCTCCAATTCTCTTTGTTTCTTTTGTTCCTCTTTAAGATTCGGTTTGAGGATAACTGGTGTGTCGTCTATTTCAGTAACTTGAACATTACTATTGTTATTATTTTTATTATTGTCATCACTACTGTCTTTCTGGTCTTCTCTTACTTCATCAAACTCACTTTTCAAATCATTGACTTCTCCATCACTTTTGATGTCAGTGATTTCAATATCACTACTATCAGACCCGTCTTGAGATCCAATTGTATCACTAGTTGCATTAAACTGTTCAGCAGTCAGCTGAGACACTGAGTCATCGCTTGAACCAACATCAATAACATCAGAGTCAGAGTCATCCATGTCATTCCCAACAGCACCACCATCAACATCGATAATCTGAACATCATCGTTACCGAATCCGTCAGTAATCACAGCCTTCTGTGCTTTTCTCGAGCTGATCATTGACAGAACATCTTTGCGAGCCATGATTGACACTAATATCTTTGTGTCTCCTTCTCTTATAAGAAATTTGTTGATAAAAAATTATAAAAGCGTGTCGCGTATGAACAAATTTTACGTAAGAAGAAGAAGAACTGAAGAAGTTGAAGAACTGAAAGAGAGCTTAATACTATTGAAGATGGAAAGAGACGTGGATGATCCTCATGGAGTGACAATGTCCACGCAGATCCAGTCAAGGTTGGAAGACATTGAAGAGGAGGAAGTCTCTAAGAAATCTGTGCTGAATTGCGGCAGATTTTCGAGATTTATCAATACTGTTGAATCGGGTACTAAATCAGCTAATGTTCAGAGGAAATCAACGAGTCAGTTGAAAGAAGTGAGGAGTAAAGCAGTGAGGAAGCAGAAACTGTCAGCCACTGAACTGATGCTGAGGAGGATCAGTGGGAAGCCCGGCAAATTTAGAAGTAGGAGTGATGATGGGACAAATGGTGATGATATTGATGATGAGAACTTGTACAATGTTATGAATGAGGGAGATTGGAGGAAGTTGGAGTATAGACTTCTCACTTACAAGAGCAATAGTAATGACCGTGATAATGATAATGATAATGAGGATAATAATGATGATAATGATAATGATAATAAAAGTCTTTGGGCTTTATCCCATATGATAGATAAAGAGATTGAAACACTCTACAAAAATGACAGAAAGCCCAATAAACTCAGACCAACTCATGATTTCGAGTCATTCATCACACTTTCGCAAGTGATGAGGGACTGTGAAGAAGAAGAGGAACAAGAAAGATTTGATGATGAGATAGATGAGATCAACTGTTCTTCCGATCTAGATGGTTCTGAAGTGATCTACAACAGTTCCCAGACACCAATGTTGATTGTCTCCGATTCTGAGGGAGACTGTGAAGAGATTATCTTACCGAATAGGACAGTTAAGACTAGAGATGTCTTAATCAAAGGAAATGAATTGAGGTTGAACTCTGAATGTTTCAGAAATTTGAGATTAATTCGATTGAACCAGATTAAAATCGATGAATCTGTCTGTGATTCTGAAGACGAAGAATTGGATTCTTATTTGTTGCAAATTAGGTGAATTTGTGTGTATTTAATGTGTATTTACTATCTAAAATATGAAAATCTTTTTGAACATGATGCATCGATTGTAACACAGTTAGAGTATAACCAGAGTCATATATCTGAAGATATCGAGATAACATTACAGTACTTCTCTTCAAATGCCACGTAACAACGAAGTAACTAGACTCATCTATACTACATTGTCCTCAAATATTAACTTGTTTTATATTGATATATGGTGAAAGATCTGAAAACAATTAATTCAAAACCTGATTAAACCATAATCATATGATATCAAGCAAGACAAATGAAAGATCCTTGAACCAATATCTTAATAAATCCCACCGTATAAATGGGTAGCATCAAACGACAAAGATACGATTGAAAAGATCAACTTCAATATCTTGAATATCAAAACGCACGTCAAACACCTTTCATTAAAACTTCAGTCTGAAAGGCTACAAAAAATCACAGAATTGGTTACATACACAACGACATCCATGTGAGTAATATACCATTCACACCAACCGTAAAGTTGTATATCAAAGACTTTGGTCAATTCAATCTACTATAAAAGAAGAAAAGGTTTGTGTGTTTTTTTTTCATTTTTCACATTTATTTATTATTTATTGTTTACCTTACCAAATAGTCACAAACAACACCAAATATTATCATGGAAACAACCACTCTTGACGGATGTGTCGCCTCGCTAGAGAGATCCAATTTACTTTTACAGAGCTCACTGAACCAACTAGACTCCATCACCCCTGAATTCGAACGATTGCCGCAAGTTTTAAAATCAAATAAAGTGTTTACAATAATACCAGAATTTGAAATAATTCAAGCAAGAGCTAAATTAGATGCTGAAATCAACCCTAAATTGAATAAACTACTGAACACCATCAAGGAAAGAATAAAAAAATTGGAAAAACAAGTTGATTCTTCAACTGTTAAAATTAAATCCATCTCAAATATAAATCCACAACGAACTGATGAAATGAACAATGATCCTGTTCAGTTAGATCGTCTCAGAAGATTAAGACAGAAGAAAGAGACCCTCAAAATCAAACTAGCTGCTCTGAAACTACAAAGAAGGAAGAATTAATTCACATCAATATAAATTTATGTATTCTCATGTGTTATATCATGGTTATGTTCAGATTCTTGTACATTTTAGATACTTGATGTTCCAAATACTTGATCTTGGTACAAATACTCAACAGATTAGGATCCTGACAATGAACTAAACTGTTATCCATTTCAATAACAACATTAGTGCGAAATGTAACACCTCTTGTCAAATAATCATGTACTCCAAATTTATTCAATCCTAATGCATGTTTGACACTTGATGTAGTATTGTTGTATTTTTCTATTATTTGATTCATTGTGATCTTATGATGTTTCAAATCATCTCTTAATAAATCTATTAAACTCTTTCCATCATCATTGACTGTATTCCATGGCTCTTGTGTCACTCTATACAACGATTTACATTCTATTGATAACTCACCGTTCAATAGAAAAAAATCAATGGTGAGTTTGTCTTGATAATGATTTAGATTGTTACTCGAATGGAATAATTCCATTAGATTTATTGAATTCTTTGGAAATAATAACATCTCATTTGGTTTATTCAAAACTTGATTACATTTGATTAAAAGCTGTAATATCTCATCCATCTTATCGTGAAATGTTTCTATTTTAATCTCATTGTTATTGTCTAAATCATGTTGTAGATAAACTATCTGTTGGATCAACAGTTCTAAAAGATCTAATAAATTCTGTAATTGTTCCAAAACCTTCTTCTGTTTCAACTGTAGCGAAATCTTCTTGCCCAAAGACGGTAGATCTAGTACGATCTGCAAATCAGAGATTTCTAACCCTGATCTGGTCAGAATTCCTTTAACATGTTCTGTTCTTGATGAGGTTATTGGTAGCTTGATAAGTGTTTTGGATGTCAGTAAATCGGAGCATAGAAGTAAAGTCTCGAGTAATTGAGGCAATTGTGGTTTAATGATTGTCTCCATGAGCCATTCTTGCTCTTTTTCTTTGGTTTCTATCTCCTGTTCAGACATCTTTCTTTATACCGATGATTGTAGTAAGGGCTTTTTGTTTTGGGGGGGGGAAAAAAACTAATCTCATCTCATATATAATTTGTGTGTACCAGTAAAACCACAATGCTTTCAACTAAGGGAACCCTCCTTCAAAGGACCACTCCTTCACTGAGACGCTACTTCTTGTTCTCTAGTCTTTATGCGTTAACCAATTCCAGTTTTATCAAGGAAATCAAAATGGCTGATGAATTTGAAAATCCATCCTCATCAACAACTCCAAAGAAATCATCTCCAATCCCAGTCAAACAAACTACCAATCCAACTCCAAATCAAGCTCCAAATACAATCGATATTTCAAACACAGAACGTGCTATCTTGCTTCTAACTTCTGGAATCCAAGCCTTTTTGCATCCTGAAATAGGTCGTAATATAAATAACTTTGGTGAAGCTTCATCATTCGAGTTCATTTTAAAACAGCTAAGGGATGAAATGCTAGCTACAGCTGATGGTCGTTACTTACTACGTCATCAACCTCTATTGAACAAGGAAACTCTTCCACCATCAAAATTGAAAAACATGCCTGAAAATTCATTAGGTTATAAGTACTACAAATTCACAATGGATGGTGATGAAAGAGCACCTGTTAAATTCATCGTCGATAAAGAATTAAACTACGTTTTTACAAGATATAGACAAATCCATGACATTGTTCATATTTTAACAGAATCTAAAATCGATTTAGCTGGTGAGTTACCTGTTAAGGCTTTCGAATTTGGGAATAATGGACTACCAATGACTGGATTAGCATGTTTTGCATATTTCAAATTAAGTCCAAAAAGAAAACAAAAAGTTCATATGTTGGATAGTTTCCTTAATGGACTAAGTGCTACTTCACTGGTTAGTGTCAGATGGGAAGAATTGTTAGAGAAAGATGTTGATGAATTAAGAAAACAGTTCGGAATTCATCAATCATAAGAATGTTTGTCAATAGTTTGAGTAAATAGTTTGAAAATATATTTTATTTGGTTTAGATTAGTAGGTCTATAAATGTTTACTATTATAATGTGTTTAATGAACCTCTGAGCATGGAAATCTACAATCAAGTTATTCGTATCAATCACATAGAAGTATTAGGAAACTCTAACCAATTATCAAACCAATCCAAATTTCCTTGGATCAAACCATCTTGATCAAATATGTCAATAAATTCTTCTTTATTATTATTATTATTATTATTATTACTATTATTTTTATTATTCATCTCTTCTTTATATGAAAGTTGATAAAACTTAGATTCATTTACTTTATTAGATCCATAATCTGTCCCAATATCATCCAACACTTTGGAAGTTTTTATTGATTTTAAAACACATATGTGATTCAACAATTTTAATGTCCAGTTACATTCACTTGCCATTTTGGTACTCTTCTCAAGTTTACTTATCAACGCTATACTTTTCCTCAAATTAGATCTAGATTCTTTGAAATGTAACCCACCATTAATTAACCCAATACTTATTATTGCAACGTTGAATAGAACACTAAGATTCATATACCATGGTACCAACAAACAGTGTCGGTGTTCAAGATCATCAAAGATCAACAATGCATTAATTGAACTTTCTAACAGAATAGAACATGATTTGGTTTTATCAACGATAAAGAGACCTTTCTCAACGTTTATTATTTCAAATATAATCCTGTTATAAACTGATAGTAATATATCATTATATGTTAAATGCGCTTGATGGATAATCAATTTATCATAATCGTTCTCTTTTAAATTGTTAATAAACCAATCTTGAACAAATAAAAGATTGTTTCTAATTTCTTCTAAAACAGCATTATGATCTTGATTTTGTAAAAATGTTAAAGATAAAATATCACCTGAATATCTCGCTAAATGTATCATCACTAAAGCAGGTCTTTCAAGCCAATCATCATCTTCATCATTTGATTTATCTAAAGGTTGAATAACTCTTGTTATACTTTCCTCTTGAATTTCAATTTGATCACCATGTTGATATGAAAATAATCTATCCCAAGTATAAACCAACCAGAAGATTCTCTTCGCTTTCAACAAATCATAGTTACTTTTCGGTGGCAGTTTAATACTATTATGATAATTCAACGCCATCCCTTTACACATTCGAATAGCTGTACCCAACGAGGCAAATGATGAATTCTGACGATGCGTTGTTCTAAGATAGAACGTGATCAATATCCATGATTGAATTAATTCAAATGATTGCCATTCAAAGCTCAATAAAGCAACAGTATCATACGCATTAGTGAAAAATTCTTCTTCAAGGTTTGATTTGAATTTTTGCTTGATGTGAGTAGGCGTATCTGGATGAAATTCAGCATACCTGATTGAAATAGCAAGAATCAAATATAAAATACAACAGAATAACCTTGATGATCTAGATGAGTTCGAATCAAATCCAATGATATAATTATTAAATTGAATTCTGAAAACTCTTTGATGTATTATTGAAAATAAAGGATTAAGTTTAACGAAAAAAAAATCTAATAACCAATTCACTAGTTCCAGATCATCATCCAAATCAATCAATTCTTTAAATGAAGGTAGATTTCTCTGTTGAAGATAATGACCACCTGACATATTCCAACCATAGTGTTGAGTTCTTGGAATCGGAAATCTTTCTCTTTCTTCATCTTCTAAAAATTCAAGCATTGACTTAGCGATAGCTTCTGGAAGTGTAGCATGATACCGTGTTGTGATTCCTATCCTGGACTCTGATGAAGAGAAGTGATTTGTGTTGAAAATATCTTTCATTTCAACCTCAGATTTATCTTCCAGTTGTTTTAATCTTGATTCTAATTGTTTGATGTATTTAGCTTGTGAACTAATTGTAGTTGATGGAGTTCTTTGATAACACTCGATATTTCTTTGTCTGCAATTCGAGCAAGGTGATTGATTATCACATCTGATCTTCCTTCTCTTACATGACGTACATGCAATTTTCACTCTACTGGAACTCATCGCATTATAAAATTTTTATCAAGGAAAGTTTTCACCGGAAATCTGTCACTTTTTAAAAATATCTTGAAAGTGACACATAATTCGTAACGGGCCAGTCTTCCGTTTTCCGTGGAAGTGTAATAAATGTTTAGTAAAAGAGGTTTTTGATGAAAAATTGATTCCTCTTGACTATGGTATTCTTTGAGTATAAATGTAGCTTAATTCCTTTGGTTCATTGCCTCAAAAGTTTCTTTATAATTAGATTGATACAGATAGAGAAATGGAAAATAAACAAGAATCTGAAAAAACAATTCATGAATTCGATACTCATGAGTTTCCAGAAGGTGGTAATGGTTGGCTTGTTATGATTGCTGGTTGGTTAGCAATGTGCTCTGTATTTGGTATGGTTAACAGTTTTGGTATTTACCAAACTTACTATCAAACTGTTTTATTACCGACTGCAGACCCTTTCAAGGTCTCCCTCATTGGTGCATTACAGCCTTTTTGCATATACTTGTTTTCAATTCCAACTGTTTACTTATTACATACCTTGGGAGCCAGAATGACAATGGCAATTGGTGGCATCATTCAAATCTTCAGTTTTATGATGCTTTCACTCACAAATGAATTATGGCAATTATTCTTAACACAAGGGATACTTTTTGGTTTAGGTTCAGGTATTGTTTATCTTTGTGCTTTAACTGTTGTTATGCAGTGGTTTAAAAAGAAGAGGGCTATCGTTATGGGGATTGTTTCATCAGGATCGAGTCTAGGTGGTGTTTTTTGGCCCATTGCTGTTAAAAGATTAATTGACGAGGTTGGTATAAATTGGACTAATAGAATAATCGGATTCATCTATATACCAATCTGTTTACTTATGGTCTGTTTCACTATAACTAGATTGGAATTGAAAATGGCAAAATTATTTGCCATTGATATCTTGAGAGATTGGAAGTTTTTACTACTTACTTTGAGTTTCCTACTAGTCAATTTTGGATTATTCCCAGGTCTATTTTTTATTGATTTATATGGTAGAAATCTATCAGATAAATTAGGTTTCCGGTATTTTGATTCTACTTACTACGTTTCAATTTTGAACGCAATGAGTTTGTTTGGTCGTATAATTCCAGGAATTCTAGCACATAAGTATGGTCAAGCTAATGTACTTATTCCACTATTAACACTAGCAGGAATAACTCCACTTGCAATGTGGTTACCTTCATCCAACTCAAATGCTCTTTTTTTGGTGTATGTGATCATCTGGGGTTTTACATCAGGTGCTATTGTTTCATTATTTCCAGCCTTATTACCACAATTATTCGGTATAAAAGATAATCAGACAAGAATGGGATTATATTTTGCAATTGGTGGTTTAGGATCTTTGTTTGGTCCTATGATTTCAGGTAGTTTTATTCCATATAATGCTAGTGTATTATATGGGTTTTATAAAATTATCATTTTCATAGGTGTCATGATTTTAGCTGGTTCTTTTGTTCTGATATGTCTCAGGTTTATCTTTGTGAGATCTATAAGAGGTAGAATTTGAGTCTTATAGTTTAATTAATTTGTTTTAGATAAACTGTTAAAATTATCAATTATATACTACCATTATATCTAAATCAAATAAAGTTCTTAACTTGTAAAAATTCAATTAATTAATAATATAAAAAATAAGAACTATTCAGATCAGTATACATCTCTAGAACATATTCATACTATTGTATATTTGTAGATTTTTCAAAATAATGAAAACTAAACAATAGGAATAGAGGCTGCGAGATTATGCATCTCTTTAAAATAAGATTTAGTTTGAAACTCATGGCTTAATTAAGCATTTAACAGCTCCCAGAGTCCATATCAATATTCTTCCTTTGAAATTTCAAGTACAAAAGATAAGATTGAGATCATTCAAAAAAATTTCATTTTTACTAACAAACTAGATTCTCTCGATCAGATTTTGTATGGAGAAGCCGTATATGTGTTTAAATGCATCCGTATGCAAGTATATGTATATAAAGCTATGATCACTTTGGCAACAGGCCAGCTGTGCAGTATTTGGGAGTTTGGAGTTTCTAATTAGATTATAAATATCATGATGGGCTTGATCAACTTAAATTGGTAATACGTACCATGAGCTAGATACTTAATCATGACCCGCTGCAAAATTAAATGGCGAATCTTCTCTAATTAATATAATTGATTTTGATTTAATTTTTGAAAAATTTTCTTATGAGTAGTATATGTTGGTTTAAGGTTGTCTGTTGTCTGACGTAAGTTATGTAATTTATTACTTAATTTGGATATGAGATAGAATTAGTGTGTATGATAATAATAGTAATTGTCTTCTATATAGTATTCATCCTCTCTCCTTAATATCTCTTATATGTTCTCAGGAACACAAGTACTCATTTTTTATATAGTATAATTATAGCATGCGCATGCCAATCAGCTTGCATGTACTAATTATTACTACAGCTAGCTGTATAGCTAGTTAAATATTTATATTAACATTAATTATGATCATATAATTCATGTGTCCATATATTCATAATATATCAACATATTATAAGTATATAACGTCGTCGAGGAGCTTGAAAGAGACGGCAAGCCGGCGGATAATACAATCTTTAATAATATTAATAATATATAGGCCGTATAATAATTAATAGATGCTTAATTGTATATATAATTATTATATAATTTAATTATAAACCAGTCCAGTTAATATACTAGTCAATCTGCAAGCTGCTATAGTTCACATATATAGTAATTATATATAAAGTTTATATGTATCATGATGAACTAGAAAAGATTATTGCAATTGTTATTAAGTGCATACTATTATAAACCCGAAATCCGAAACCACTACTTGGTTTGGTCTGTGAACAAGCTTTAATTGATTGTATCTATTCATTATTTTATATTGATGAGCTTCAGAAATTAAGGTAGACCATAGCAAAATGAGCTCAATCAGCTAAATTATCGTCCAGAATGAGTGTTTATGTGATTATTGATACCTTGAGAAATATTTCACCTAATTCAATCCTGTTCTCCAATATTACCTCTAATAGAATATTACGTTATAAACGAATACGCTGGAAATATAAAAAGGTCCACTATCCCACAGGGCCGTTGTTCTCTAAACTTCACCATTTTTTCTCATTCAATCATCATGAACGACAAACTGAATAGACTCTTGATATATGTACAAGTTCCATATGGTGAAAGAGAAACGATCTCGGTTCTTAAGAACCCAGATCTTCAACCAATTCCACCAAATCAAAGAACATGGGGATTTTTATCAAATTTCGCATATTGGGGGATAATCTCTTTCAGTATGGGAACTTGGATCAGTGCGAGTAGTTCTTTATCATTAGGTTTAAGTGTTGGTGAGATTTTAATTGGTTATATAATTGGTGACATTTTAACAATTCTATTAACTTTGGGTAATTCTGCTCCGGGTGTTGATTGGCATGTTGGATATACTCTATGTCAAAGAGTATCATTCGGGATATATGGATCAGGGCTAGGGATTTTTATTAGAGTGTTACTAAGTATTGTTAATTATGGTTCGAATGCTTGGTTGGGCGGTTTGAGTGTTAGTTTGTTGTTGAGTTGTTGGTCTGCCTCATATAGAGATATGCCAAATACCTTAAGTGAAAGAGTTTCGATGAATACCAAAGATTTTGTTGGATTTGTTATATTTCAAATCATTTGTGGATTTTGTTATTTAGTTAAGCCATTTAGAATGAATAAACCTTTAATCATTTCATGTTTCTGCTCTTTTTTTGCAATGTTAGGTATGGTTATTTATTTAGTTAACAAAGCTGATGGTTATGGTGAAATATTTCAATTGAAATCACAAAAACATGGATCTGATAAGAGTTGGACAATCATTTATATTATTACAATTTGGTTTAGTGCCGTTAGCCCAGGAACTTGTTCACAATCTGATTTCTCAAGATTTGCTTCATCTAAAATGAAGTTATGGTTGGGTACTACTATTGCATTATTAATTCCAACTACAGTTATTCCATTATTTGGCATTATTGGTGCGTCATGTTCTCAAAAATTATACGGTTCTGAAATCTGGTTACCAACTGATATTGTTCAATTATGGTTATTACAAAATTATGATGGTAAGACAAGATGTGCAGGGACCTTCATTGCATTGTCGTTTTTATTCAGTCAAGTTTGTTTGAATGTTGTAACATGTGGGTTTGCTGGTGGTATGGATCTTTCAGGTGTTTTACCAAAGTATATTAATATCAGAAGAGGTTCCATAATTACTGCTTTATTATCAGTTGCTGTTCAACCATGGAATTTTTATAATTCATCAAGTACATTCTTAACTGTTTTAAGTTCTTTTGGTGTCATTACTACCCCGATTATATCAATTATCATTTGTGACTATTTTATAATAAGAAAACAGAAATATGCCATCTCACAATTTTTTGAGTTACATGGAGATTACCGTTATACTTATGGTATCAATTTCAGAGCAATGATTGCGTTCATAGTGGGTGTTGCACCAGGATTACCAGGGATGATCTGGCAAGTTCACCCTGAATATTTTAACAATAAAGGGATCATAAATTTTTATTATGGAGATTCATTTTTTTCGTTCTTGATAAGTTTCTTTACTTATTGGATATTGTGTGTTATTTGGCCAGTTAAAATTACAATTGTGACTGATGAGGTGGATTACTTTGATGCTTTTACAGAAAAGGAGAGAGCGAAGTACAACATGACTGAAGTCGTTGAAAAACAGGAAATTGAACTGATTGATAGAAAAAGTGTATAGAGAAAGTGTATATAGAGAAAATTCATTCACCCGATCGGATAAAAAAAATAAAATAAATTTAGATAGAGAGACGACTCTTGTATATTAATTTGCATCTCGTTGTTTCAAAGATGGAAGGGATCTACCCAGAAGATGGAGTCAATCTAAGGAAACCAACAACACGAGTAGCACAGGCTCAGCTGTTGATTGCCACAACTTTAGGACTTATCGCATTCTTCTCGTTTTGCGTATTGAGAACTACATGGTTTAAACTTTATGCTTCAAGATATAATAGAAGAAAAGGTCTACCCTCATTGCCTAAGAAATCACTGTTTGGTTGGATACCCGTACTTGTGAAAATTAATGAAAATGATCTAGTGAATCATGCTGGTCTGGATGCTGTTGTATTTTTAGCTTTTTTCAAAATGGCAATCAAATTATTATCACTAATGGCTTTCATGTCAATGTTTATCCTGTCACCTATAAGATACCATTTTACAGGTAGCATAGATCAGGGAGACAATAGTGATTACAGTGGCGGTGATAATAACAGTACTACTATTCATGAGGTGTCAAAATTGTTTATAAGAAGTTACTCAAATCTGAAGAAACATGATGATAGTAATTCACCTGTTCAATATCAACCTTATTTATGGATGTACGTCGTGTTCACCTATGTTTTCACACTTTTAACTTTGAACATGGCTCTAAGACAAACTAAGCACGTTGTTAATATAAGACAAAAGCATTTGGGTCATCAAAATTCAATCACTGACAGAACAATAAGACTAAGTGGCATACCACCTGAATTAAGAGATGAAACTGTTTTGAAGAATCATATAGAAGGTTTAAATATTGGAAGTGTCGCTTCAATTACTATATGTAGAGAATGGAGACAATTGAATAAGTTATACAAAAGAAGAAAAGCTGTTTTGAATAAATTGGAAGATAAATGGGCTGAATATTTAGGTCCTTTATCATTCAGTAATAGGAAACAAAATTTACCAGTGAATCCAAGAATACGAGAATCTTTCAGATTGCAAAGAAGTCCAGTTCAAAGACCTTATCAAGATAATCCAGACACGACAGATATTGAAGATGAAGATGAAGATATTGAAGAGAATTTATTGGATCACAACATTGATGATATTCAGGATGATTATAGAAGTATACATGAGTATGCACGAAGACATGGGGGTGTTGCATTAAGTGGTCAACCATATGAACATGTTAGACCAAAGATTAAAACTGGATTATTTGGATTAATTGGTAACGAAGTTGATGCTATTGATTATTATACAAATCAATTAGATGTTGTTGATCAAGAAATTTTAAGAGCAAGAGATAAACATTATCCTGCCACTCCAACTGCGTTCATAACAATGGAATCTGTAGCAAGTGCTCAAATGGCAGCTCAAGCAGTTCTAGACCCAAAAGTTCATCATTTAATTACAAGATTAGCTCCAGCTCCTCATGATATTATTTGGGATAATATTGTCCTGTCAAGAAGAGAAAGATTAATCAAAGTCTATACAGTCACGGTGATCATTGGTATATTATCAGTTACATTAATTGCGCCTGTTGGTTATTTAGCTACTTTATTAAATCCTAAAATAATTAGAAAGTTTTGGCCAAGTTTAGGTGATTTTTTGGAAAAGAATGAATGGGCAAGAAATGCTGTCTCTGGTTTGTTACCAACTTATTTATTCACCATTTTGAATTTCGCAATCCCATTTCTTTATGTTTGGTTATCATCAAAACAAGGTTTTATATCTCATGGTGATGAAGAATTATCAGCAGTTTCTAAAAATTTCTTCTATATTTTTGTCAATTTGTTTTTGGTTTTTACAACAGCAGGTACTGCCTCTAATTATTGGGGGTTCTTGAGTGATACAACTAAGTTAGCTTACCAACTAGCCCAATCCTTGAATGAATTATCATTATTTTATGTTGATTTAATTATCTTACAAGGTGTTGGTATGTTTCCTTTTAAATTATTATTGTTTGGATCAGTTTTAAGATTTCCATTTTTCAAAGCTGGTTGCAAAACTCCAAGAGACTATAGAGAGTTATATAAACCACCTGTTTTCAATTTTGGTTTGCATTTACCACAACCAATTTTGATTTTAATTATCACCATTATTTATAGTACATTTTCTTCTAAGATTCTATTATCTGGTTTAGCTTATTTCATTATTGGGTATTATGTTTATAAATACCAATTAATGTACTCTATGGTTCATCCACCTCATTCAACAGGTAAAGTTTGGCCAATTGTTTTCAGACGAATCATCGTTGGGTTATTATTATTCCAATTAACAATGACAGGTAGTTTAGCTGCTTACCAAGATGGTTATATCTTATCAATGGTTTTGATCCCTTTACCATTAATAACTTTAGCAGTTTCATGGAATTTTCAAAAACACTACATTCCATTATCTAACTTCATTGCACTAAGAGCAATTAAAGAAAATGATCATAGTTCATCTGAATTTGATGATCTCGAAGACATGGTTGGTGAAGGTGTTCTATCAATCCATTCAACAGATTCAAATAATATTAATGAAGGAAGATCTAAGTCTAAAACTTTAGATGAAACAAGAGAGAAAGATCAAACTTATGGATATCCTTATTTAATAGAACCATTAGATGGACCATGGATTTCAATTGAAGGCGATGAAGTTGTTGTTGCGAATAGTGAAGGTACGGTAAGAAAGAAGGTTAACTTATTGGAATGGGAATGATTTTGTTTTTGGGGAAACTGGAGTTTTTGTTTTAAATAGAGGTATATAATGTAATGCTGTTCTAATTTTGATACAGACCGTAGATTTATGTCATCATTCATTAATTTTATACAAATATTTGTCGCCTTTTTTCAATTCATGAAGTATGATCTAATAACATCAATCTGTGAAATTAAACGAATATATTCAGCATTTGCAAATATTCTAGCTTTATTAAGATTCAAACCAGATAGAATTATTATCAAAACACTTTTAGTAATAATAGTTTTAGCAATTGTTGTCACTATGAAGACCATGAATGAAACGGTCCATGGTAGATTGGTAACTATTCTCAAAGATTCAATTAAATTAATATTTGAAAGTGAACCTATTGTTGCTGTTATTGCAAGATTATCATATGGCCAAATGAGCATTAAGATCGGGAATAGTTTCATTCCGCCAGATATCAAAATTGTCATTGATAGAACTATTCTCAGCCTTTTCGTTTGTTCATCTGTTAGTGTTTTTTGCAATTTATAGCTCTTTGGTACCCATTTGAATACTCTCAAATAAAAAAAATGAATGAATGAATGAGTCAACAAATCATCACAAATACATTTTAATCCAAAAAACAGATATTGAAAGAAGATGCTTTGTTCTAAAATGACATGATATATCAAATATGGATTTTTATATGAACTATGAACTTCTTTTTCCTTGTATGCCCAATTGAGATAAATTTCAAACAATACTGAGAGGAATCTAATCCTCTGAACTCTTCTGATAACGTTATAGAACCCTTCTGAGTCACTTATGAAATTATAGACCAAATGTTTATACGCTTGAGGCTTTAGAAGTAGAATGTCAATAAACAAGAGGACATTATCATATTCGATGTATTTATCAGCTGTCTTTTCACAATTTTGACAGTCTGTTAGCTTGATGTGTCCATTCTTGTAAGTTGTGTATAGTGACGGTACCAATGCATCACATTCGACACAGATCATCAGCGTTGGATTTTTTTCTTATTGTTGTTGATGAAATAGAGAAAAAAAACATATCAAAAATTTGAGATGATCAAACAGACTCACTATTTATCAGAATGTCAAACCGATCAAAACCGTGCAAGTTCTACCAACAAGGTAAGTGTTTTATGTTAACTCTTAAAGATAAATTTTACTAACAATCAAACGAAGGGCATTGCAAGTTTGGATCTAAATGCTCTTTTGCTCATGTTAAAGATAACAGTAACAATGGATGGGGGTCTTCAACTCAACAAAATGTATTTGGGGGATCAGGCGATGGTGAGAGATTCTGGGCTGATAGTACGCTAAGTGCTAGAGAGAAGGAATTAACAGAGTCATTACAAAGCTACCATGAGATGGATTGTTGCCCCGTTACTTCATCGTTTGGTCTACAATGGCCAGGTAGAGTTAATATAATCGATAATAGAGATTATTCAGCAGAAGAATCAAGAGCTGACTTCTATGAAGCCAAAGCTAATAACACAATACCTGAATATGAGAGAAAAATTCAGATAAGAAAAGATGATATGGCTCAATGTGTGAAATATGTTCAACAGAATAGTCAAAAGGCAGCAAGATATGCTCAAATCATGTCTAAAAGTTTAAGTGCTGATCCAAATACTTCAGTCAAATCATTCATTCCAAATCCATTAGATTTTAATAAACCCAATATAGTGTCATCCCCATTTGGGTCACAAAATGCTACTGCTAACCCATTTGGATCTCAAACAACCACATCATCTAATCCGTTTGGATCCCAAACTACTGGATCAAATCCATTTGGATCACAAAAGACGACGTCAAATGCATTTGGATCACAAACTATTTCTCCATCAAACGCATTTGGCTCTCAGAGTACGACATCAAACGCATTTGGTAGTCAAACAACTTCTAATACAACTGGAGGAGCATTTGGGTCTCAAAAGACGAACTCTGGATTTGGATCATCTGGATTTGGATCAACTTCCACTGGCTCTGCGTTTGGTTCAATGGGTTTAAAGCCAACAACATCAACAGCTTTTGGAAGTTCATCATTTGGATCAACTGACAATAAAGGCCCCTTTGCTAGTGGTGCTTCTGGAACAGCTAATAATAATGTATTTGGATCTTCAGGATTTGGTTCTACTTCAACAGGCTCAGGATTTGGTTCATTGGGCACAAAATCAATGACAACAGGATCATCAGCTTTTGGAAGTTCAGGATTTGGAACAACTGGTTTAGGTTCATCTCCCAATAATACTAGTAATAATAATTCTGCTTTTGGAACGTCAGGTTTTGGAACCAAGACTGAAGATAAAACTACTTCTCCATTTGGAGGTCAATCATCTACAGCTCCAGCTTTTGGATCTTCTGCCTTTGGAGGTCAATCATCTACAACTCCAGCTTTTGGATCTTCTGCTTTTGGCACAACCAATCCTAATTCCTCACCATTTGGAACTCAAACAACAACATCAGATAGCAAATCACCATTTGGAGGAGGAAGTACAAGTATAATAACTTCAAATAGCAAATCACCATTTGGAGGAGGAGCTGCAAGTACAACAGTATCGAATCCTGTATTTGGAGATCCAAATAAATCGGTTTCTCCATTTGCAACAGGTTTACAAAATACTAATAATAGTAATAATAATACTGCACCATTTGGAGCTTCAACAGCACAGATAGGATTTGGTAATGGAGCAGATTTTAATAAAAGTACAGGATCAGCTTTTGGACAAATTGGACAAGTAAACAATAATCAAGGTTTTGGATCATCAGCATTTGGGAACCCTGCAGCTTTTGGTAATTCTACAGTACTTGATAATAATTCAGGACGAGATTTTAAACCAGGTCTATTACAAAGTAGCAAAGAACCAGCAAGTACGAATGAGAAAGATCTATCTGCAGATATAATTGAACAATTTAGAGCAATTAGTTTCACTATCGGTAACATTCCAGAAATAACTCCACCATTAGCATTTTGTTAAATCTTATTCAATACACCATCAATTTAATAATATTGTAAATTATATTCGTAATTCATTAAATAAATAAATACACATGTAGCTCTTTTTTCTTTATAAATTCTATAATGAATGGTATTAATTTCTAGCTTCATTTTTGTATCTATCATAAGCTTCGATAATCACATTACGATGTCTTACAGACAAAGCAAAAGATTCTCTATATAAATAAATCATTTCTTCAATGACTGAATTTTTTGATTTTACACCATCACTGATTAATTTTAGTTCTAATTCTGTGTTTTTCCTCAAGAATGGTTTTGTCAAAGAATTTTTCAAATTTAATTCTTCAAATCCTTCAACCAATGACATTCCTAAAACTGTTGGAACTAAACAAGATTTCCTGTTCTTCATTATCTTTGTGATATATTCCCTTGATAAGATCTTTTCGATATGTTCAGCAATCGTTGCATCCGTTCCGATACCATTAGCGTCCATTAATGCAATTAATTCTGTTTCTGTCATTAAATTAGGTGGTGCAGTTTTACCTGATTTCATATCAGCAGTTGATAATTTGACTTGTTCATTTAATTGAAACTCAGGTAATTGATTAGTTGATTCCCATTTTTGATATGGATAAACATCTAGAAAGTTTTTCTCAAATACTAATAATCCATTAGTTGAGAAAAATTCAAAGCCCCATTTCAATTCAACTGTATTGGATTGACCCTTTGCATCCATTGAACAACATGCTAAAAAATGACGTACTATGAATTCATAAACTTTTTTATCATTTTGTTTTTGTAAAGTTGAACAATCAGTGTATAAAACTGGATGAATTGGAGGATGTGCTTTATCATCATGTTTACCTGATCTTGGTTGATTGAATTTATTATCTTCTAACAATGATTTTGCATATTGACCCCATTTGTTATCATTAGTTTGTTTCTGGACCAAATCTTTCAAATCCATTGTTTTAGGGAATATATCAGTTTCTGTTCTTGGGTAAGAGATGAAACCTTGTTGATATAATCTTTCTGCAGATTCCAAAGACTCTTTTGCACTCATTTTGAAGTATAAAGAACACGATTTTTGTAGTTGAACTGTTGTTAAAGGTAATGGTTTATATTTTGAAGTTGGTTTTATTTGTAAATTTGTGATTATACCATAATCAAATTCTAAACATTTCTTAAAAATTATTAGCGTTGATAATCTATCAAATAGTCTTGTTTTTCTCCAACTGACTTTCAACTTATCGATCGAATCTTTTTTAATTGAAATGTCTAAATACCAAAATTCTTCAGGTTTGAAATTTTTATAACGTTTATATCTATCAACAACGAATCCTAAAGTTGGAAATTGACAAGGTCCATAAGATACCAAATTATTTTCGCCCTGGGTCAGATGATTTTTGAAAGTCTCTGTTAAGAATCTTGTGAATGCTGCACCTGTTCTTAGATCGATCTCAATCCTTGTTTTAACAGCATCAATATCATATTTTTTCAACGTATTTGGATTTTTAGCAGCTCTTAATATATGACTTGGTTCAAGATGTGAAAACGATGCACGCCATGTATTATCAATAGTCAAATTTTTGTTATGAGTTCTTGCACTTTCAAGGATTTCAAACCCAATATATTCACCTTCTCTATCACAATCAGTCCAAATCATCAGTTTATCACTATTTCTAGCTAGATTTTCAATATTTTTGGATATTTTCTTTTGATCCTTTGACAAGACAGTCACAATTGGAGCATCGAATAACTTGCCAGGAACGCATTGATTCCATGCATAATTTGAAGGGAAATCGATACCAGAAAGATGACCAGCGACACTTGTCATTACAACATCACATAATCCATAACCTGGAAATTCGAATTTGAACTCGTAGTTTTTCACATATTTATAGCCTGAATCACTCGTCCTCGTCCTTCCACCGCCTAGGATCCCAGAGACAGCTTTCCCAATGGAATTCTTCTCAGCAACACACAAAACTTTCATGAGTTGGGCTTATTCAGGTAGAAGGAAACATTAACGCGAAAATAAATTTGTTCAGAAGAGATAATTAGAAAGAGACTATTTACTGTTTGAAAGAGACTTTGTCAGATTTGGCGTGATACTGAAGAAGGAAAAGAAGTTAGAATTACGTGAATATTTGAGTGGAAATAAGGTAGTTTAAAGGATATTTAACGTGGAATCTTCTCAAGTATTTTATAGGTAGAGAATCCAGTGTCTTTCTCTATTTTGTACAAATTTTGTTTTTCAACAAATTTTTTTTCTTCCTGTTCAAAGACATATACTTGAAGCAAAAGAATGAAGCATTTTTGAGGAACTTCCAGTTATTTAGTCAATTCATCAACATTCATCACATTACAAAACACTAGCAACATATAAACAACAATTCTTCTCCATAAAATGTCAACAAATAATGATATTCTAAAATCAATCGAACAGTCCAAGAAACAACTAACCGAAGTACTGAATCAAGTCAGTCCTGATGATGCTTTGATCTCAGGTATCTTGAACTTTGTTCGTTCAAAATTTCTTACTCTAATCATCAAAGATGTCAGTGATTCTTCAAATAACACTCGTATAAATGAAGATGAGTTGAAATTAGCTCAAGACGAAAGTTCAAAACTACTCAAAAGTGAAGCTTTACTAGATAAAATTTGGAATGAGTTCTATCATACCGTTTTCAAATATTATCAAAACAGTCATCAACTTGTTAAAGAATCACAAAATCAACAACGTAAAAAGATTGTTGAAATGAGAAAACTCAATGATAATTTCAAAAAAATCACAAAACAGTCAAGAGATTTTTTCTACGATTTAGTAAAAAACATTCTTACTCAATACCAAATGGATTTTATTATCCCTAAATATATTTATGAATTTTTTGGTTTCAAAATTGATGCAAATTCAATCAAAATTAATCAAAAAGATAATAATTTGATCGTTAAATTGATTTATATTTGTCATAAATCCATGCTATTCATCGGTGCTACTTCAAGATATAGAAGCTTAGTATCAAAATATTTGCAACCTTCAGATCATGAGAATTATAATAAATCAATTGAAATGTATAAAAATGCTGATTTATTATTACCTGCTTTTGGTGATACAAGAAATTATCTAGGTGTGGTTTATAACGATTTGGATATGAAATTTCCGGCACTTTATGAATTCTTGAGAGCTTCTTTATCAAGAATCCCATCTAATCTAGGAAATGAGAATTATAAGAGAATTTTAAATTCAAAAGATATTATTCTTGAGAAATTAAACAGATTCAGACTAGATCATAAAATTATTAAAAAAACTAGAACTGAAAGATCATTCATCTATTTTTTCGCTATATATGGATATTATAGTTTACCAAAAGTTTGGAAAAAGTCAGATGGAGTTTTAATTAATGGAGCTAAGATTTCAAATATAGAAAAAGATTTATTTGATATTTTCACAGAAATCGCTAAGGATAGTATTGAGGAAACATTTTACTTTGAAAAAATATTTTTGACATTGATTGGATCAATCAAGATTAATAATAACTCAAAATCTGTTACAGCTGAATTAAATAATCTATTAAAATTCACTTTCAAATTTATTACTTATTTACAAGCAGTCTTCATTGAACTGTGGTATGATGATCAAGATAAATCATTAAGACTATTACCATTGTTCAGATTAATTTATTCATGGATTAAAATTGATAAGTTAGCTTTCCAATATTCAAATAGAAGTTTTGAATACTTGAAATTAACAGGATTAATTTCAAATTTAATATTCACAAAACATCCAAATGAAGATTTCAATCATAGACCAGAAAGATTGCAATACTTTAATGAAGATGTTTTGATTAGAGAATATGTACCATTGGATAGATTATTGTATGATTTCAATGATAGTGATTTATTTGAAAATGCTGAAAGTCCATCAAAATTAATTGGTAAATTTCAAGAACATGATTTTATAATTGAGTCAAAACTACGAGAGATTTCAATTGGTTCGTTGATTAAACGTTTATTGGCATCAAATCAAATTGGAATTGTATTCAATGAAGAACTAAGACAATTTGATTTAAGTAATTTAATTGAACCAAAACTTAAAAAGAAGAAAGAGATCCAAAAACCCATACCTTTAAATAAGGATATCATTAAAGAAAAGAAATTGAAATCTGATTCAAAGAAAAATAAGGAAAATAATTCAAAACAAAACAACAATATGCAAAAAAATAGCAAACATAGTAAGAACAATTACAAAGATTACAATAAGAAAAATAATGGAAACAAGAATAAAGAAGAAGATGATGATGATCCTATTATTGAAAAAGTTTATTCAATGAATGGTTCTAAGAATAAAGAAGAATTTAAAGAAATCAAACAGCTCAAGGAAGTTCAAGAAAATGAAGAAGTTAATTCTAATAAGGAAATCATAATTTCATCAAATACAACTGAAGATTTTCCACAAAATAATTTTGAAGAATCACCAAATTATTCATCAGAATCATTTGTTAATGCAGAAGATTTAGAGGCTAAACTTACTAAAATATCAATGGTTGATTCGTTAGTAACAAATACATTTCATTCAAATAATCAAAATATTTGGAATTCATCAAATCAAAATAATGTATCGACCCAGTTTATTGGATGGAACAACACTAATAATTCCAATATTAATAATGAAAATATAAACAGTAATGGATTTCAATCACAACAATTTTTTGCAACGAATTCATATACAAATAATAATAAAAATGATTATTATCAATTCAATGAATTTAATTCGATTCAATCTCCATCAATAACATCAAATCAAAATATGTATTTACAATACTTGAATCATTATCAAACTCCAATGCAACCAAACATACAACCATTACAACAGTTGAATCAACAATCACAGCAAATTTCTCAACAATATCCATATGATTATAAACCTGGTAGTAATAATATTCAAGTTCCTGGAACTCAGAGTCCTGTTAATTTCAATTATGATGAAAAAAATAAATATCCACAGTATCAATAAAATCATGATATTTGTTTGGTTATTTCTATGACACTACATGGATTTGAATTTTATATATTTTATTTCATTATGGTCATTAGCAATATATTTAAACATACAAACGGGTATGAACAGAGAACTAAAATTTGAAACTGTTTCCATTATTTTTGTAAAACTGAAATTAATTAATAAAATTATTTTTTTTTAGTAAAAGCAATTCTTTTCCTTTTTGAAGTAATTTTTTTAATTTCATTTAATTTTTCTCTTTGTAATTCAGGTGTTTCTAAAAATGAAGGTCTAACTTCAGAGTATCCATCACATTTTAAATCTAATTTAATACATTGAAAACATGATGGTCTTTCTTCAGTGCATTTTTTTTTCCTGATTCTACAAGTCCAACAACCATTTTTAGATCTTGATATAACTGGCATCGGTTTGGAAATTTTATTAAGTCTTGAAATTTCTCTAGGTTGTTTTCTGATATGTTTAGATTCAATATTAACTAATGTATTATCATTGATATCATCATTTAAAGTTTGGTTAGGTTGCGGATTAGAGATATTGGAAGTTGATGTTTCTTTTCTTAGTTGTCTAAACACCCTTCTTTGATCTCTTTGAATACTCAGAGTTGGTTCAATGTGTTCATTATAATTGATTCTTGATTGTTCTTCAAATCTAATATCACTTTGTCTGGGAATTGGAATCATTGGTTTGTTGATGTTTGGGTAATCTAACCTCAAAGGTTTTCTATTTCTATTTTTGATCTTTGATTTCTTATTATTATTACTATTATTAGTATGAGTTTTGTTATTATTATTATCATTAGTTATGGTATCATGATTATCATTATTTTTATCTATGTTATCTATTGCATCAAGCTTTTTTGATAATAATTTTATTGTTATTTTGAATGATTTCTTCTCTTTATTTTCGTCTTCAATAATTGTTGTATTTTCATCATCATATTCATCTATTGTTCCATCAGATTGAATATCACTAAAATCAGGAAATTTATCGAAAAAATCAACAACTGGTTTGGGTTCATGATTGTTTAACTTATTCAATTTATTCAACGGTGAACTCGAGAATTGTAATTCATTACTCTCATTATGAAACTGATTTCTGAAATTAAGTAACGTGTCAACGACATTTGAAGTTTGTAATATTTCTTCTCTTGATTTATCGTTATCATCATCATGATTATTAGATTTATGAAAAGACACGTCTAAAATATCATCGTCTTCAAAACTTGCTAAAGTCGTTGAATTGAACTGACTGTTGCTATTCAGATGAGTATAATTGGAAAAGGAAGAGTATTGTTTGAAAGAATTATCATAAGATTTCTCTATCCCGTCTAATGGAATGAAACTGATATCTTGATTCGGTTTGATTGGAGACAGCACGGGGGTATTTGAAGGTGCCAGTGACATTTCATAACTGACACTGACACCATTTCCAATGATCAGACGATTGTAGTGATTATTGCTATCATTGATATTATCAATGTTATTGTTAAGGATGTTGATTAGATCAGGATTTGTTCTCAGTTTCAAATCATCGAATTGAGGTGATGAAGCTACCCCGGAGTGTATTGTATGGTCGACTTCATAATCGTTCATATGTGACATGATTTGAGTGTATGATTCAATTGTAAATTAGCCGCCTTTCGTTAAAGTAATCGTGAAATTCAACTTATTGGCCTCCTCCCACCAGGAAACTAATCTTATTGGACCTCTGAGAGTTGATTATTTGAATGTTTGTGGAGCTTCCAAAGAGTTTGATTGTGCTGAGTTACGAATTGATGATTCTGTCTGTGTGGATTCCGTTTTGGCGGTTAACTTTTCCTTTGAATTTCGATTTCTTTCCATATAAAAACTGGTGCTACGCTGTCTAATTATTAACAAAAGTATTTTATTTAAAAGTATTTACAAGTTTACGTTCATTATGGAGAGGCTCGTTCACTGGCAGATCATTTGTACTTTCTACTTGAACCTCTTTGATGCCAGATCTTGCTTTTGTCGAATCTGTTAAATCTTCTTTCACCACCGTCTCTATCACCTCTGTCACCTCTGTCGTAATTTCTGTTGTTATTTCTGTCGTTGTAATCTCTGTTGTTATTTCTGTTGTAACCTCTGTCGCCACCTCTATCACCACCTCTTTGAACGTAATCGTCACTGTCATCAGTTGCTTCTTGTCTAGTGTTGGTGATTTCAAAGAATTCTCCAGCAGATCTTCTGTTCAAACCCAACACTTTATTGGCATAATTCATAGTCACTGGCGGTTTAGCAGTTTCATCTTTAACGAATCTGGCATAAGTGTCTCTAATGTCATCAAACACTTCATACATGTCCAATCTATAATTATTTGAAACAGATTTACTGAAACCAGCTAATGATTCGATAACCATTTGTAAAGTGAATTTATGTGGGATTCTTTTACTCAATTCACTTAATTGTTCTTCAACGAATTCATCACTAGCATATTCAAATTGTTCAGTGATTGATAATTTTCTTTGTTTTAATACTCTAATGAATCTTGATTCTGATTTACTTAAAACCATAACAGCTTTACCTGAATTACCACCTCTTGCAGTTCTACCAACTCTATGGACGTAATTGGTTGCATCCATTGGTAAACCAATTTGAATAACATTAGTAACATTTGGGAAATCCATACCTCTTGCACCGACATCTGAAGCAACTAAAATCCCCGAGAATGAAGTTCTGAAACTTTTAACTGCTCTATCTCTAACTTGTTGTCTTAATTGACCATGTAATTGATAAGATCTCAATCCATGTTGATTTTCTCTTAAGAAGTTATGTAAGATTTCATAGAAATATGAAACACTTTTAACAGTTGATAAAAACACGATAGCTTTGAAATTTTTGTTACGTTTTGATTCATTTTGAATAAAACTGATAGCAGCTGAATAACTTTCAAAGATATTCTCTGTTAAGATTAAAGATTGATTAATTTTTTCATGAGTTTCCATTTCATTTGGATCAACGGTATCAATGAATTTGAAATCATCATTCAAAATTCTTCTGGAGAATTCAAGGATTGGTTTATCTAAAGTAGCAGAGAATAACATAGTTTTCAATGGTAATGGATTAGTTAAAGTTGAATTATTAGTTTTATTGTCTTTAACTAAATCTGATATTTCAACTAAGTCTTCTTTGAAACCTTCACCTAATAATCTATCAGCTTCATCTAAAATCAAAGTTTGTAAATTAGCAAAAGCATCAGTAACATCTTGTTCTTTAATAAGATCCATAAATCTACCTGGAGTTGCAACGACGATAGCTGGTGGGTTTCTTCTATTGGTGATTTCTCTGACTTGAGCCCATCTTGATTCCCCACCAACAGCGGTTGAAATGATGATTCTCTTTGGTGAAGCTTTTTGAACATCTCTTAAACCAACCAATTTATTCAATTCATCTCTGATTTGGAAGGCTAAATCTCTTGTTGGAGCAATGATTAAACTTCTAATCTTTGGGTTTGATTTTGGGTTTTGTAAAATGTCTTCAATAACTGGTAAACCGAAAGCCAATGTTTTACCAGTACCTGTTTTAGCCTTTGTAACGATATCATTATTTGAAGTGATAATTTGTTGTAAAGTTTTAGACTGAACTAGAGTTAAATTTTTGAAACCTAATTTGGATAAACCTGATGAGATAGCAGGATGAACGATGTTCTTATCTTTTAAATCTTGAATTGAAATGATATCTTTTGGTTTATCAACTTTTGGCTCTTCAACTGGTTTATTTGGAGCTTCATTTGTTGGATTTTGGCTTGATTCATTTCTGAAAAAAGACGTGGAGGTAAAAGATCTTTTAGTAATCAAAGATTTGGAGTTATACTGGTATAAAACCGAGATAAACTTCTTCATTTGATTGTATTTGATTTGATGGATTGTTTAGTTAGTGAAGTGAAAATTTTTCCATAAAAAAAGATTTTCCTGTTTATTTCGCGAAGAGAATTTAATGAGATGAGATGGAATAATTAGTGGGAGATTAGAGACTTTAGAGAGAGATCATGGTGAAGGGAGAGAGGGAGATGGTGGTACAGAGATATATACAGAGATAGACAGCCATAGTCTTAAAGGAAATACTGACTCCTGAGACATAGTGTGCCAATGGGCGTGTCCCTACCACATCAAATTGACACAATTACGTAATTCCTGACATAATATTTTTCTCACAAAAAATTCTGGTATAAAAAGAGCCAAAATTCCCATTTTTTTTTGTTGTTTTTTCCTCTTAAAATTATCGAAATTTTGTATCTCTAAAATTGTAGAATTAAATAGCATTAAACAAAAATCACTTAATAAATTCTGTATAAGATGAATTCCGATAACGATTCATATTGTCAGGAACTGTTCTATTTCTTTATAAACATCACTTCAAAGATCAATTCTCTTGAAATGAAGTTTAAGGAATGTGAGGAAAAAATGGAGAATAATATAAAGCTTGATGAAGATATAAACCTATCTGGAATATACTGCAATATTCAATTCTATAAAAGCCAAAGACTATCAATCTACCATCAATTGAAGCAGTTGCATTATAAACCAATTGATCAAGTTGATTTTGATCTACATTCACATGTTCTCCCCCAGGATCATTACAAACTAACGGATAGTGGTTTCATCAACAACATAGAACTGATTGGTTTCAATCCAACCCCATTCAACTCATTCAGCAACCAAGAGGCTTCAATCAATTTTTCATCTTTTATACCACAAGATCATCCACTCAAAAAGATACCATCACTCTCAAATAAACAAAATCATGGTTCAGGTGATTATTTCAATTTCAAAGGCGTTAATTTACATATAAACGAATCAACAACTGAATCAGAAATCAAGAAATGTTTCACGGTTTTAACAACTTCAACACCTATTCAGATTCAAAGTTTATCTCCTAAAGAGTTGAAGCATTTTTTAACTCAATCTTTAAGCATTTTACTATCAAATAAACTAACACCATTCACTGAGTTCATCGATCTGATCATCTTAACAATCCCTGACTGCTTGGTGAAGAACCATTCAGTAAGATTCACCTTATTACAATCCTTGGTATCTCATTTAACTAGCCTCGAGGATAATTCTCAGTTGGTTGAACAAATTGAACACACTAAATTCATCAAATCTGTTAAAGGTTGGTTATTATCTCAATTCAAGGATAAAAATCTAGAGAATTTATCAATCTTGATTGATTTAATCAATTTGATTCCTTCTCTTATTGATGATGCTGATTTAATTGCAATTACAAAAGATATTGGTAATGTTTTATTTAATTCTTCCAATTCACAAATCAACAACAATAATAACAATTCAAATGGGTCTGCTAATGGCAATGCCTCAAGAGATGTTACAAACAAACTTACTGATGGTAAATCTATAGATTTACCTTCAAGTGTCTCAACTAACTCAAATTCAACAACTACTCCATCCACTAATGGCACCACCGCCAACAACTCATCTTTATCAAGTAATTCATCAAACACTCCATCTGAAACACCTTCAACCATCTCTACCACCCAACCCGCTCCAGTTAATAATCTAAAGTTTTCATTCTCAAGAAGAAGTACGACTGAGACAACAACAACTCCACCTGTTACCACCAATCCAAATGCTTCCATCAATCAGCCACTTGCATTCCCAAAGAGAAGCTCTGTGAACTCAACATCTCCAATGTTGAAACCTCCTGCTATTGCTTCCAATAATTATTCATCTGCCTTCTCAAGAAGAAATAACTCTGATCCTCAAATTACAACTGTTCAACCAAAACCAACAAATACACCAGCTCAAACAAGAGCTTCATCAATTAATACCCCTCTACCTAAAACTCAAGAAGAAACCAAAGTTGATCAGAAAAAAGAGCGTGAACGTAAACAACCTCCTCCACCTCCTCGACCATCATCTATATTACCTACACCAAAAGCAACACCAGCATCAACACCAGCACCAACACCAACAACTACAAATAAGAATAGTGCTAAAGATACATCAAAATCGAAACTAAATTTTTCAAATTATATGGCTTCATTAAAGACCAAACCTGTGATTCCAACTCCTGTCAAGCAAACAACCACCAATACAACTGAATTATCAACCCCTATTTATAAACCAGTGAAAATTAGTCCAGAATCTGTTAAAAGTATCTTGAAACCTCCTTCAGTATCATTAGATAAATCGTCATCAGCTCCAACTTCAATAAAGAAGAAAACAGTTTCATTCAAACCAGATTCCCACCTATTCGAACAGTTTATAATTCCATCAGTTGTAACAGTTCATCATTCCTCGTTGAAAGAATTAAATAATGCTGAAAGAGAAGCTCTTAAACAAACTAAGATGCAAAATCATTTTCAAAACAGAAATAATAATAGAATAATTGAAGTTATGGGTGACATTCCATGGTTAACTCCAAAAAAGATTGAATTTAATAAAATCTTCACCATCAAAGAATTAAACGATATTTCAACTAGTAGAGGTGGTTTAATTCCAGTCAAAACAACTGATCTAAATCGTTCAAAACAAACTTTTCATAATAACCATACAAGTTCAGAGCCACTTGAAATAATTGATGATCTGGTTACTCAAGATCATTATTATGATCCTTCATCATATGAGAATTTACAACCTATAAAACCATCAGTTGTTAAAAAACCAACTATTGATGTTCATGTTGAGAAAAATAGTAAAATTGATCAAGATGTTTTAGATCTATTAGATGATGATATTTTAATGAACGATTCTGATAAGAATAATAGTGAAAACATTAACAACAATAACTTTGATGAATCTATTAAAATGAAGAGAAATTCAGATGGTGAAACTGTTCAGGAGAGTAAACGATTCAAATTGAATGAATATATTTCAAATAATTATCCAAGAAAATCATCAACAACTACAACAACTAATAATATAATTCCTACACCTAGTATTTTAAACAACAATTTACCAAAACCATCATCAACTAAAGATCTGATTCCTAGTCATACATCAGGTATGCTAGATCCAAATAATTCAATAACTTCTAATAACTCCTATATTTCATTTAATTCACCTCCAACATCATCTTCAATTCAATCAAGATCACCACCACAAAGATCTTCAACCCAACGTTATCTACCTCCACAAAACCAGCATTCACAACAAAATGATAATTTACAGTATCAAAATTTCAATAACGGTTTAAACAATTATAATGGTAATAACGCTTATAACGGGATCTCAAGAACTGGAACTTTACCACCTTTAGATCGTGATAGTACTAGAGCAAAAGCTCGACATGAAATTGTTTCAATGAGAAGAAATGATGCCAGAAGTTGGGTTAGAGATAGAGCTGAAGATGATGTTAGAAATCTGAATCTGGTTTGTAAATATTATCAAAATCATCAGAAATGTTTTAGAGGAGATGAATGTTTTTATCTTCATTTGAGATGAAAGTTACAACTAGCATTTTGTTCTGTTTTTTAGTACAATACATAATTTGAACAGCTCATGAAATCATATATATTAAATACACCTTGTAGACCATAATTCATTCCTCACCTGGATCAGAATAGAAAAAAGTAACAGTCTTACCAATTAAATAACAGCTTAACACAAATGACACAAAGATAGGAACGATCAAATGTAATAAATATTCCAACATTGGAGGTCTCACTTCTCTTAAAACAGTATCAACTTGTTCATTCAAACTCTCAATAGTGGAACTGTTATCAATCACTTTTCCTGAATATCTTGAGGATAAATGAGGTTTAGTTTGTGAATTTATAACGTTTAAAGCTTCTTCTTCTGTCCAATCTGGATTTCTTTCTTTTATTCTCTGCATTTGTATTTCAGGCTCACATAAAACAGTGATGACATTTGTACAGTAAGCATCCAGTCCAGTCTCATATAGTAATGGAACATCAAGGATCACAATACTCTTTAACTTAAGATAACTCCAAATCACTTTACAAATGATTTTCCATCTCACAATGGGATGAGTTATACTGTTTAGTTTCTTCAATTCTGATGGGTTTTCAAACACGTATTTCCTTAAAGCACCTCTGTTTATCGTTTTATCTGACTCATTGATTAGATCAGGTATCTTATCTTTGAATTCCTCAACGGTTTTATTATATCCTGATTGTCCAGGTTCCATTATTTCTCTTGCTATTTTATCAGCATCGATTATCGTTAAATGATATCTTTGTTTCAATCTTTTAGAGACGGTGGATTTACCACTTGCTATGTTACCAGTGAGTCCAATTATATACATTGGTGACTGTGTGTGTGATATAATATTGTGGGACACTATTTGTGGTTTTTTTCTTTCGAGGTTTTTATTTTTCTATAAGCTCATCTCTTTTTTAACCACAAAATATACATTTGAATACAATGTCAAAGTTCCAACTTCCCAGAGTTTACTCGATGGGTTCACACCCACTAACGAACTTTGTAACACACAGAATTGCTAAAGTGCCAACACAGCCAGAAGTACCAGAAGTGGTCACATTACTGAAATCAGAACATGATTTAAGACAGTTTTTAAACAATAATTCAACCATCTCATTGAAAGAATATTCAAATAATAGTTTGTTCAACGTGTCCGAAGTACAGCTGATGAGTTCATGTCGACCACCAGTTTATGGTGATAGTACGTACGCTCAGATCAAAGAACTGGTTTTGGGTGCTAGTAATAAACAAGATATAGAACAGTTAATCAAGTATAAAAAATGTTTTAGACCAGATACTAATGTTTTACTATTGAATCCAAATAGTTCGATTTTGAATATCTTAGTGAAACAAGTATGGAATGAACCATTAGAAAGACCCAATATTTATCAATGCTTAAATGATTATCAAGTTTGGAAAGATTCTGAATTTAAATTAAACTATCTGATTAATATCGATAATAAATTGAAAATAAGTAAAATTCCCAAATTTAAAAACGTCTATGAATATGATTCATACAATGAGATGAAGGGTTCGGAATCAGAAGGTGATATTATAAAACTATTGAAAAGAACTCCAAATTTACATCCAGTTTTAATCAATTATTCAAAATTTTCATTACAACAAGCTGAGTACATGATTGTTAAGACTTGTATTGGTTCGTTAAGTGCATTGTTTGATTGCTCTAATGGTGAACTATTAAGATTGAGGAACTTATCTAAATTATTGTTAAAACACATTGATGAATGTATTTCCATAATTCTAAAATCTGATACTAATTTGAATAATATCAAACATTCGAGAGTTATATTGAATAACGAAAGATTATTAGAGATATGTATTGAAATATTGAGATCTAATCAAAGAGAATCGTCATTGTTAAGAAAGAAAATTAATTTATATTCTAAAAATGAATTGTTTTCAACAACTGCTTATTTTGCAGATTCTGCTATAAATAACAACGTCCCTGGTACTCATAACGTTTTAATGCATCAGTTAATCAGTGCTAAATATTCACTGAATGAGCAACGTGAATATGATAACACTGTTAATACAATAGAGTTAGAAGTATGAATGAATTAGAAATATCATTCATTTAAGATTATTTAGTTGTTTTTCAATTATTTGTAATCTATCTTTATATAATTTCGCTATAGTTTTCTTTTTAAAATCATCTTCATGTTCCCATTCTATGTAATCGAATTTTTTCAAATCTGTTAAGATTCTTTTCAACAATCTATTTGAAATTGATTTATAATTAGATCCATCAGTAATCCCATTGACAAACCCATTCAATTTCTTATTGAAAACCAAATCAGAAGTTTCTTGTATTGTGGCTAACGCTATCTCTGTTCTAAAACTAACATCATTGACAGTTAATGTGTAATCGTTATAATAGTCTCTGTCTTTCAAATATTCAATTTGTGCATCAGTTAATAAATCAATTAAATTCTGTGAAATATCTATATCATTCCATGGGTTTTCACTCAATGTAAAACCATATTCACATAATAGAAATTCATTAGAATGAGGTCCATAAGATAAGAAAAGTTCATCATCAGTTTCATAATTAAAACTCATTGGAGTTTTAACGAAAAATCCATTTCTATCAATCTTTAAAACACATTGATTTGATGATGAATGATTGAGAAAATCAACAAATGGTGCCATGGTGAAATTACCTTCAGTTGTTTTAGATTCTGGGATCTCCATGTATAAACAACGTGAATTTACACACATCCAATTCAAAAGAAATTGTTCAATTGTTAAGAATTCAGCAATTTTATGATCTTGGAATAGATTAAGTATTTTATCATAATCAACCATGAATCTATCAATCATCTTATTACAATGAGATTTAGTTGAATTTGGTAATAACTCAAATAATTCATCATCTTTATTTAAAATCTTCCAAATGAATGGTGATGTGACAAAATCATCAATTTTAGGTAATAGTTCAATGAATGGTTCCCACCAAGATTTAGAACCTCTTTTGGTTTCTAATACCAAATACATTGTTATTATTTGGAAAGAAGTCAGATTCAATAATTCATTTAATCCAATTTTTGAATAGAATTTAGTAATAATTTCATCTTCTTCATGATCTTCGTCTAATTTGGGAACATGAATATGTTTATAAGTTGGTGGTAAGTGGACATGATCATTGAATGAAGTTATATGACAAATTATACTGGTGAAGTTTAGTAAGAATGTGTGTGATATTTTAATGATTGGTTGTGATTTATTGATTACTTCAGTAGCGAAAACACCTCTCCCACCGTATTCTGTGTCTCTGATTTCGATTTTTGAGGATATAGAGCATGGATGTGGGCCACTAAGCAGCCATTTCTGTAGTTTAGATATATCTGTCATTAATAACTACTCTGGTTGGTCTATATCAAGTGAAAAATCTCTTCCGAGTAATTAATACTCATCGCCAAACCACAAATCAAAAAAGATATGATTCCAGTCAAAAGAATCCATTTCATACGGAGACTCATTCGATTCCATTCAAGTTCATCTAAAGAATGTGTCAAGTTCCATCCAACCAGCGAAACAGCACAGGTTTTACGTCATTTACATTTTAAGATCCCATTGGACTATTCAAGAGGTGAACTAATCCAACAACAATTCCATAATGCTTTCTTAGAGTTCAAGAAGATGGCATCAAAGATCAAAAGAAAACAACAGGAACTATACCAGCAAAACCTCACCACGAACGACTATGAAACTGAGTTATTGAAGAACATTTTATTGATGAAACCATCACCAACTTTACTTTCATTTGAATTTAATCCAATATTCACTGCTGGTAGAAGAGAGAAATCAAGGTTATCACAGGATGATATTTCAAGATTGTCTAATTATAAAGACTACAATTTCCAACAAACCAACAGAGGTGGTGAAATCACTTTCCATAATCCTGGTCAAGTTGTAATTTATCCAATCTTAGATCTTCAAGATTTCCATAAATTAACAATAAAATGCTTTGTTTCCAAATTGGAAGACTCTATAATTTCAACTTTGAAGAGATTCGACGTTAAAGGGATCAAAACTGAAAATACTGGTGTTTGGTGTGATGAAAATACTAAAATTTCCAGTATTGGTTTAAGTGTTTCAAGATCAATTACATTACATGGAATTTCAATAAATATTAATAATGAAATCCCACAAATTAAGGATTTAGGGTTTGAATTCTGTGGATTGAATTCGAAAATGCAAACTAATATGGTATTGCAATCTGGGGAAAAAATTGAGGTGAATGAAGTTGCCAGTGAATTTGCTAGAAACTTTGCTAAAACTTTAGGAATTACTCAGATCGAAAGTATCGAGCTTGATGATTTAGAGATATAGAGATAGATAGATTCATATATATATATATATATAGATACAATTTAAAAGTTTTATATGCACTACTATTAATACTTATGTACTCCTATTACCATTATTATTCATCATTATCTTATTTCATTATTTTTTTAAAAAACCTTGAGCGTAACAACACCAATTAATAACACCATGAAAAGAATCATTGACATAATAGCAAGATCTTTGAATATCTTGATTTTTCTATAATCTTGCTCATACTTACTCAAAGATTTTATTAGTTCATCCTTTTCAACCATTTTCAAATTATTTGAATTTAATTTTGATCTCAAATCGTTCAATTTGGATAAATGTTGTGATGTATTTATACTTTCTTTATCTCTTTGAATTTCTAAATCTTTTGTTAAGTTAGTTTTATCTTTGAGTAAATTTGAATTTAAGTCATTTGATTCATTTAATTTTTGTTCTAAATATTCTATTTTGTTTAAATTCGAACTATTATTTAACTCAAATTGTTTTAATTCATTATCTTTAACCAATATCAGATCTTTCAAGTTCTGAATTTCAGTTGACAGTTTTTCAATTTTCTTTTTATCCTGATTTATTTCACCAATTTTAAGTAATTGTTTATCTTTATTTAGATAACTTTTATAATTTTCTAAAAATTCTTCAATGGAATCCAATCTTAAATTATTTACTCTTGTTGTATGTATTTGATTGATTAACAACTTTATCGATTGAATCAAATTTGATGAAGTTCCAATGTTATTATTAACAAATATTCCTGTTAAATAATCATGGTTTAACCCTAATTCAACATCTTCTAAATCATTATTAACATCACCAAACATCGCAGCATCAAATAAACTGAGCTTATTTGTATCTTTCTCATCATTTTTTTCATTATCATCATCATCTTTATCTTTACTCTTACTATTTTTACTGAAATCTCTATTAACATTATCTAATATGGTTTTTGTGTCAGTTATGCCATCTAGTGGGAACATTAAAAACCCTTCAATTTTGCAACCAATTCTCAGATGTTGCTGTTGATGATGTTGATGTTTATTATCATTTGAAATATCTATACCTAAATGGAAATAATCACCAATTTTCAATTCTATTTCTTTATGAATAGATTCACCATTTACAAATGTACCATTTGCAGATTTCAAATCGTTTATGTATAGTTTCCCTGTTTTAACATACAACTCTGCATGTTCTCTTGAAATCACCCTTGAATCAAAATACCCATTATAAATATTTGGTGTACGCTGACTGTTTGTTGGTCTACCCAATTTCAACACAGATGGATGTTCAGGAATTTTCAATATCTTTCTATCAAATGTTCCATTCAAAGATGTCAATGACAATATGTGAACAAATGACTCTCTCTCAGGGAACTTTCTAGCAAATAATTCTGGTTTAACATTGATTATGGCATTATGGCTCTCTTTACTTGAATCACTATTATTGTTATAAACTTTGGAGTTCGATCTGGGTCTTCCCTTTGGCCTCTGTTCCAGGCTTATTGGCAGTTCGATGGTCTCCTTAGCTGCCGATTGCGGTTGAGTTGGCGATGTGAAGGGCACTGATCCACCATTGCTTCGTGTTTCTAAAGATGTCATGATAACACGTATAAAACCAGCTAAAAAAGAGCAGGAAAAACAGGGAAAGTCACAGCCTAGTGATTCAGATGAGTATTAGATGTAGGACAAGAGGGGAACGAGGACAGCAGCCACCTTTTATATAGTAAAAATTGTACTAGTTCTCCAGTATCAATTTATTTTTGTTTTGATTTTTCTTTCCACAAATATTCGCGAATTTCGTTTATTTTAGTCAGAACTTTGGTTATCCGGATAGTATACCTTGGGATAAGGTCGGTTCTGTATATGTATTTTTTATATCTCTATATATCTCTGGGATCCTTCTTGTCTATGTATGGGTGATAACGAGTCAGTCATTCTAGAAGGATTCCATTGGTCGGGGAAATAGTTAGGGCTTCAATGTTGGATCACTACGGGAATAGGTTATGTGCCTTCAGATATCCTGACAATTTTTCACTTGAAAATTTATTTTGTAAAGAGAAGTTTCGTGCTTGATTTGTGTATATCTTTACTGTTTTAAGAGGCTAGAAAGTCATTTCCATCGCTTTATAATGTCAAGAGTCGGCTGTTTAGTGCTGGGACCAGCGGGTGCCGGAAAAGTACGTTGAAAATAGCTTCAAAAAGAGATCAGTATGAATACTAACTATGTATCAACAGAGTACATTCTGTAATTCAATGATAAGTCATATGCAAAGTATTGGACGTCGTGCTCATATTGTCAACTTAGATCCTGCTGCAGAACCAAGTGAGTACGAATTCACTATCGATATTCGAGATTTGATTTCCTTACAGGACGTTATGGAAGAATTGGAATTAGGTCCAAACGGTGGGTTAGTTTATTGTTTTGAATATTTAATGCAGAACTTGGATTGGTTAGATGAGGAAATTGGTGAGTTCAATGATGAGTTCCTGATCTTTGATTGTCCCGGACAAATCGAATTATATACACATATCCCAGTTTTACCAACCATTGTTCAACATTTACAAAGACAACTGAATTTCAATCTTTGTGCAACTTATTTATTAGAAGCTCCTTTTATCATAGATCAATCTAAATTCTTTTCAGGTGCTCTAAGTGCGATGTCTGCTATGATTTTATTGGAACTTCCTCATATAAACGTTTTATCCAAAATCGATCTAATTAAAGATGAATACTCAAAGAAGAAATTGAAAAGATTTTTGAATCCTGATCCAATGTTATTATTAAATGATATCAATATCGAAACAAATCCTAAATTTGCTAAATTGAATAAAGCTATTGCCCATCTAGTTGACGATTTTGGAATGGTTCAATTTTTACCTTTAGAAGCTAAAAACAGTGAAAGTATAAATAACATACTGAGTTATATCGATGATGTTACCCAATGGGCTGAAGCTCAAGAACCAAAGGAACCTAATGATGAAATAGATTTTGAAGATGATGACGAATAGATACATTTTTTTTTTTTTATTAGTTTCTGTCTTTCATATTAACTTTTATTTCTTCATAACTTTTACCAACTGTTCCAATCTTGATTGAATTAGTTGATCAGTTTTATCTTTTCTGATGGTATTACTCTTTTTAACTCTTGGTGATAGGTTTTTCTTCACTTTTTTATTCTTCATGTCCTTCATTTGTAAATCATAACTCTCAATAATACTTGATAAATCTTGACAATCACCACTGACAATTAAATCTATATACTCAACGTAATCAACGATACTCATTGATGGTTCATCCTTGTTAACCCAAATCACACAGCCTTTAGCTGCATGAACAGATTTAGCTAATTCCTTAACTAATCTTCTAACACCTGGAATTTTTAATGATGTACCTGCTATTATTAAACAATCTGGTCTTGATTTTAAATCTGATGAAGAAATTTGTCCAATTTGTTCACCATCTGGATGAAATTCGTTATATAAAACGATCCTTGGTCTAAGTCTACCAATACCTTGCGATCTTTTATTTGTAAGTCTTCTAATATCATCTAATTCAACACATTCAGGGCATTCAGGAGTTTCATCAGTTTGGAATAAATCTGGTTGGATTTCTGAATTCCAACGACATTTGGAACAGTACATGTATTTTATTGTGCCATGTAATTGAATAGTTGGTGGATAAGGTGGTGACTGTTTGATGGGAACTTCAGTATGTAAATGATTTAATTTTGATTCCAAACAATCAATGTTTTGAGTATAATGTCTCAATAATCTACCTTCTTTCGATATTTGATCTAATAGCTTATGGAAATTTGTTGGTTGTGATTCTTGAGTCATTTTATATAATTGATTGATCATTGTGTGGAATTTTTCAGTGGATTCTTTATTAGAATAGACACTACTATCAAAGAGAGCTTTACCATTTGAACCAGCACTTGTAGTTGATTTTAAACCTTGAAATAAACCATTAGAAGATCTGAAATCAGGGATACCTGAGGCAACAGAAATACCAGCTCCTGTGACGACTGTGGTTTTTTTAGAATATTTTAGTGCATAATGTAAAAAACTAACGTCTTCATTATCGATATGGTCATCCTGATCCAGAATGGGTATTTCTGGGTCGTATGAGGATATATCTAGCACTGTACCATTCTGTGGTCGGTATTTCAGTTTTGGTTTTCTCTTTTGTTTTGGTTTCAATGAAGATTGTAACAAGTCACTAAACTCTGATTTAACGGGACATAATTGAGAGTCAGACTCTATTTTAACGTCAGTAATGACGATCTCCTCCTTGATATATTCCTGAGACGAGGGAGGAGTAATGAGTTCCATACTGTGCAACAACAACTTCCACACTTCTAAACTTCTCTCAAATCTTCTCTGAAACTGAAGAGAAAATGATTTTCTGTGTTAAAAAATTGGACTCTTTTGTTGTTTTTAATTTTCCTAAAAAGGAAATCTTTCCAAATTCGTTAAAATGCGCCCTCGGATTTCAAGTCGGAATTTCTCAATTGTTTTTCACTTTTTTTATTTGGAATTTTATTTTCTATTTACACACAATTCAGTTTCAAGTCGATTCAATAAAATGGTTCAGATCAGCGAGGTGAAGGACCAGACAGGAAGAGACGCAAGAACTGCTGCTCACACTCACATCAAAGGGCTGGGATTAGACGAGCGTGGTATCGCTAAAACCGTCGATAATGGGTTCGTTGGTCAAACTGAGGCAAGAGAAGCTGCTGGTGTTATTGTTGATTTGATCAAAGCTAAGAAAATGAGTGGTAAAGCCATCCTGCTAGCAGGTGGTCCAGCCACTGGTAAAACTGCTATTGCTCTAGCAATCTCTCAAGAACTAGGCCCTAAAGTCCCATTTGTTCCAATTGTTGGTTCTGAATTGTACTCTGTTGAAGTTAAAAAAACTGAAGCACTAATGGAAAATTTTAGAAGATCAATCGGTTTAAGAATCAAAGAAACTAAAGAAGTTTATGAAGGGGAAGTCACTGAACTAAATCCTGAAGAAAGTGAAAATCCTTTAGGTGGATACGGTAAAACCATTTCTCATGTCGTTGTGGGTTTGAAATCCGCTAAGGGAACTAAAACTTTAAGATTAGATCCAAGTATTTATGAAAGTATTCAAAAGGAAAAAGTTTCTGTTGGTGACGTTATTTATATAGAATCAAATACTGGTTCAGTTAAAAGAGTTGGTAGATCTGATGCTTATGCAACTGAATTCGATTTAGAAGCTGAAGAATATGTTCCACTACCTAAAGGTGATGTACATAAAAAGAAAGAAATCGTTCAAGATATAACACTTCATGATCTTGATGTTGCCAATGCTAAACCACAAGGTGGTCAAGATGTTTTATCAATAATGGGTCAATTATTAAAACCAAAGAAAACCGAAATCACAGAAAAATTAAGACATGAAGTGAATAAAGTAGTTCAAAAATATATGGATCAAGGTATTGCTGAATTGGTTCCTGGGGTCTTATTCATCGATGAAGTTAACATGTTAGATATTGAAATATTCACATATTTAAATAAAGCTTTAGAAGCTTCAATTGCTCCAATTGTTGTCTTAGCTTCAAATAGAGGTTTAACTACCGTAAGAGGTACTGATGATACTAAATCTCCTCATGGTGTTCCAGCTGATTTAATCGATAGATT
This sequence comes from Phaffomyces orbus, assembly GCA_003708145.3. Lineage (NCBI taxonomy): Eukaryota > Fungi > Ascomycota > Saccharomycetes > Phaffomycetales > Phaffomycetaceae > Phaffomyces > Phaffomyces orbus. The sequence continues at coordinate 54,994 of PPNK03000016.1, forward strand.
ATTAATCATTAGAACATTACCTTACGCCACTGATGAAATTAAAATCATTATTGAGAAAAGAGCTAAAATTGAAAATTTACCAATTAATGAAGAATCATTAAATTACTTGGCTCAAGAAGGTTCGAAAACTTCTTTACGTTATGCTTTACAGTTATTATCTCCATCTGGTGTTTTAGCTAAGGCTTTTAATCATAATGAAATTCAATTATCTGACGTTCAAGAAGCTCAAGATTTATTCTTAGATGCTAAAAGAAGTACTAAAATTTTGCAAGAATCAAATGATTTCTTATAATCTTTTTTTATACACTTCAATTTTTGTACAATAGAGTAAAAAATAAAATAAAATGGAATATCAAAGTAACAATGTTTTTTTTTTTTTTTCGTTGGTAATATTAGCATATTCTGTATAGTTATTCTCATTAGTGTTCTGAAATCTCTTTTAAGAATTCATTTGGTGAATAGATTTGAGTACTACCATATGTAACTTTTTTGATATTTCCTTGATTTGTTGAATTTGTTGACCATTCTTGTAAATTTTGATACTCTAAATAGTTACCACCATCAACTACAAATACTATTGATTCCAAATATGATTGTCTTTTAGGTTGTCTTGAATGTGAACCTCTTGTAACTTTTGGATCATAATATAAATAATCATCTGTCAATTTTAGTCTATCTTCTGTTGAACTATTTGGATCCATTAAAGTTTCAACTATATTGGTAATTGGCATTGTGTTTTTTTCTGGTAATAATCTTTTCAACCCAGAGATTAATGACCCAACACCTTCTGTAATTTTACCATCTGTTAGATTATATAATTTTGATGACAAGCTTGAAAATAGTGCTGAATAATTATCTTGATTTGTTGATTTATTATTGATTGTAGTATATGAATTTAAAATGGTTGAAGAATCCTTTAATCTTAAACTTTCTTTAACTTTTTTAATATGATTGAAAGATGACATATCAAACCCTTCAATTTTTTTGAAATATTCTTCAATTTCGTTAACATAATCAGGAGTTAAATCAGTGGTCAAGTACAAAACAATAAAAGTTCTTAATTTATCCTTCAAGTTTAATGAGTTATTATCATTTTTCAAAACTTCTAGAAATCTTGTTCTTGATTTGGGATCTGATAAACTTTGTTCAATTTCAAAAAATGAATCTAATCCTTTGGCTTTTAATTCATTCAATAGTAATAATAAAACGTTCATGTGCATATCGATTACCTGTTTCCTTGCTGTTAGTTCAGGTAATTGATTAACAGTTTGTTGTAATCTATCATCCCTTTTACCATCAATATCCGTAAAATCATGCTGTTTCGCAGTCAATGAAGCAGCTTTTTCTTTATAGTTCTTCAATTCAATATCTGCATTATCAACTGCATCAGGAAATGGAATTTGAGAATTTTGAATCCAAAAAAAATCGTTTGGATCTAAATCATATTTTTTTTGGACTTTTTTACCATTTTCTTCAACAGTGTCAATAGTGATTGTATTTCTCTCTAATTTGAAAACATCCGCAACTAAACATTGATAAATCCATGAATGTGCAAACATTGCAGCTAGATCAACATTACGATCTAATAAAATCAATATAGATCTTTGTGAATAATCATTATTAAGACTTTTAGTACTGATGATATAATCTCTCAGTCTTCGATCTAGTTTTTCTGCGATTAACTGAGAAGGCCCTCCAGTTTGAGAACGTATTATTGGGATCTGTCCTAAAGTTATAATAACATTATATAGACCATCAGTAATTTGGTCAGCAACTGCATTGATTTCTTCTTCTGTAGTTTTAGCGTCATTGAAATTGGAATAAACTTTACCAATATCTAATGAAAATAAACTTGGTTCAGTGACAACATAGTTCAAATACTGATCATAAACTTGTAAAACATTTTGTGATTTTCCTGTAATTGCAACTGCTTTAGCAAATTCTTCTAATAAGTCTCTACTTAATGTTGATGTAAAATTAACATAAAAGCTAGAATATTTATCATTTTTAATATCTTGAACAATTCTATCAATATTTTCTTGTGTTGGTTGAACAAAATAAATAGCCGGTACATCAGGTAATGAGGATCTTGATTGTTCAATCAAAGCATGCATTGTAATACCAGATTTCAGCAAATCATTGATTCTTAACACAGATGAAATTATAGAAGTGGATTTGGAATCAAGGATGAGAACTTTCCATATTATTTCTTCATCATTTTGACTTGATGTTAAATCTGCTTGTTCTGCATTTAAATTCAAATGAAGCATTTTTTCAAGAGCAACTGAAATTTGTTAGCTTGATTTCGTCAATAGGAAGTAAACGCTGAGTTCATGACTTACTTATCTGCTTATCCCTCAATGGGATTGACTCATTGAATGACATGATTCAATCAAACCTTTAATATCTTCTTCTATTTTTATTGACAACAAATTCAAAACAAAAAAAAGAGTTAGAAATGAATTCCGACCATATTTAGTAATTCCGACCACCACAAAACAGGTTGTTTGACTAGATACTCTGGTGACGACCATATAATAGCTGTAATTCAAACATCTAGATCAGTGAACATGTGTAAGATTCACATTGCTTAAGAATGTATGTGTCCCTGACTTTTGACTTCAGATCGCATTTCAGTGGCATCAATATTCTTCAAATACCGATATCAATATTAATCTTATTACGTCTTACATATGTCACATTTGGCTCATAAACTTTGCAATTAGTATTTCTCCTACCCTATTATAATTTATGTATTATAGTACCCTTGAATCTTGAACCTTGATCAGCTGTATCTGAATGGTTTTCATCAATTATCAAACGTAATTGAATAACAGACCGGAAAAATACGCAATATCAGTAAGGTGAAATATGTGGGTTGGGTTAAGTTATTCCATACAATACGTATACCTGGGAAATGAATTTCGCCTAAAATGACTAATTTGAGGGTAAATTTTAAGCTTCCAGCATTGCATGTCATATTTCTAAGTTTGAGAAGATCATGGTTTTAAGTTCTTGGTGACATGCATTTGAATTATCCTGATGTGACAGGTGGATTAAATATAATCTTTTCTTGTAGAAACATTCTAGATTTCATTAAAACTGGATCTTGATCTGAGATCAAAAATATTATACAGTTGGGCCCTGTTGGTAGAAAAAGGAAGGGGATATATCTAAAAAGATTGAATTACTGAACTCCACAATTTTTAGTTGAACATACAAAAACCATGTTTTTTTTCAGCACAATCTACCCCAGTAATAATTCATAATGTTCAATACAAGTATTATTGCCTTGTGACATGTTTATATATAGAAGATATGCGTATACCGCATGTCAAAATAAAAAAATTGATTGTCCCTTTTTTTTGACCTCGTTTTATATACTTTGCATACACTTTAACTTATTTGTTTGATTTCAGCTGCCCCTTTATGAATATTTTAGCAATGTACATCATTTGAGTTAAAATACTATGTGGTGGTCTAGATTCTTCAAACTGGTTTGTGAAAGCTCTTTTGGAGTAAGATTAGAGCCTCGGTTTTTGAAGATACACAAGATATGAAGCCGTTAAATTGTACTGTTTATTGGATGATGGTATTTACTATGGACAACAAAAAGCTTCTTAGCTCAAGCAAAGTCTAGATTCTAGAGGCAAAAGTCTAAATGTAAGTTGAATCTGATTTTATATTTATCCATCTTGAAAAATTGTGAAACACAAATGTGATTAAATCACCAGAACTCAAAACCAAATTTTGTGGTCATATTAAAGATCAAACTATAAAGTAACATTGAACATAATAACAGTATAGTACTAATTACAAGAACCTTCTTCGTTATACAGCTATATTTCCTTCAAAAACGGAGAGCTGTTTTAGTGATGATTGTAAATGTAAAATAGAGCAGTATTGATTGCTCCATCAAATATACAGACAGATACAGATTGAATTTGGAAATTAAAACACAAAATTCAGATTAAATTGCAAAGAACATATACAAATACATGTTTAACTTTAAATGGGATTTCTATCTCAATGAAACAAATCTGCATCTCATTTTCTGTGTCACGATTGAGTTTCTTGAAAGAACTCATTTCCTAACAATGAAATGCATATTCGATATTCCACTACAAGGTTGATATATATATTGATATCATTTAAATGGTTAGAAAAGACCCTGATATACGTTATGCTCGTACCTATGGAGCTAGAATTGGTTTCACTCACAACTTCAAGAGTTCCGTACAAGGTTTCCACCAAAAAGTTACTAACATAAATATAGTTGCACCATATAGCTGTTACTATCGGTGTGGATTATTTAAGTTAAATGACTCCTTAAAGTACCTGATAGTGATAGATATAGATCTATATAAACTCATTGTGCTTGGAGTATGAGAACTCTGATTTGAACATCAAAAGTTAGACACAATTTAGGACTTATTTGAGTATAAGATAGTAAATAGCAGTAATATAATACTACAGATAACCAAGGATCAATTAAACATTAAATTAAAAAACATGTATGGTACATAGAATGGTAATAAAAAGTGAGATATATCAGAAACTCACAGTTATATAGAACAGATAAAAAAGACAAGTAAGTAATAAACAACTCTAAAAGGTTTAGACTAATTCAAAGGACATGATAGAATAGTCAACCATTGTAATGAACCTAAAAGTATCAATCAGAAATAAAAGTAAGACTCATAAAAAGAGAATAAATAACGGTCAGACTTTAACATTGTTCTCCACAATACCTCTTAAAATCTTGATATGGCCAAAGAATGTATCATAATGGAAACCTTCTTGTTCCTTTGTAAGTTTAGGTTTGTTTCTATGTTCAGAACCAGGTTTTGGCCATGTACAGGATAACCCAAGTCTTGCACATTCATGACATTTTGGTTTAGTTTCGCAACATCTCTTTTTCCTGCTACGACAAGTTAAACAACCCATTCTTGATCTTTTAGTGATACCAGAAGATTTCTTAATGGATTCATAGTTAGCAGGTTTTGAACTAGTGTAACTATTATGATGTGTTGGAGATGATGAGGAAATTGATGGAGATGTGTAAGTAGAACCATCAGGTGAAATGGAAACATCTGCTTTAGAACTATAATAATCTTGTTCTGAGAAATTCGAACTTGATGAAGAGCTTGGATCAGTTATGTTTCTGTCCATCACATTATCAAATGGAAGTTTGAAGCTGTTTGAAATTTCTGGAAATAACATGCCATTATTGATTTGATTGTGATTTTGAGTGAAGATAGGTTCCATATGGTAATCTTGCTGGGTTTGTAATAAATCTTGATTGTGATTCGTCACTAGTTTGAAGTTTTGATGGAACATTGGATTTAATAGTTGATTGTTATAATTCTCTTTCATTAGCTAAAATAAATAAAAATCTTGAATACTATTATACCAGTTCAAATTGACGATTAAAACAGTCTAATAATGTTATCAAGTAGGAGCCTATTTCCAGTGAGTATAAATGACAAAATTTGAGTTATGAAGTTTGGTATGTTTGTGCTTGTGATGAACTGTTGTAGGAAGAAATTTTACCCAAGTAATATTTCTCTCTTTGATTTAGTTTTATATGAGTGAACCAAAAAGCGTGGAGAGACGTTGTGAGTTCTTTAAAGGATATTGGGTTTCTTAGATTTGACCTTTGCTTCAAAAAATTATGACAAAAACAAAGGATGACTTTTGATGATTTGGAAACATATTTATATTTAGGCAGTTTAGAAAAAGTATTTATAACGGCCACTATAGGAAAAAAAGAACAACTATATATTCTAACTACATCAACTTGCATGCATATACACTACTTGGACCTGCTATGACAATGCACATTGCATATTCTTGCGATCAAGCTGCTATATATATTAATTTCTTCGCGATTTCTCCAACTAAAGAGACATGCAAGAAACTGCACAATGCAATTCCTGGGATTTAACTAATCTGGACATCGGAAATAGGGTAACCAACTAAAAGTGCTACTTAACCGATTTTACTACCACTACTAGTACTAGTGGTACTAGTTGATAGCAACGATAGAGTATGGTCTCTATTGATACATACGTTTGTTTTACCTATTAAGAATTTTACCAATTGAGTGATCTATATTGTTATGGTTGAAAATTGGACAACGAATACTTCTATACCTCCCTTCAAGCTTCCATGCATATTTTTATAGGTTTCGGCCAAACTTTATGTCCTAGTATATCAATCACAAAAACTAATTGTGATTTGTGTACATCAAATGAAACCCAATTTGAATTATGATTGAGTATAATGACAGTGCACCCAAACCTTAGATATATACCTATCTAAGCTCTGTTTGTTACTAGCAACTAGAAATTAGCAACTAGCAACTAGCAACTAGTTGTTCATATCTTTCAAGCTGGACTTTGTAACCTCCAATTCGTAAAGTTTTTTGTACCTATCAAACATTTTGCCAATAAATATTGAACCAACATATATGTAAATTTCAGGTGTTGAAACGACTAAGGAATGAAAACAACAATAATAAATTGTTACATTATAGTGATCTAGTTCTCAATTTGAAAGCAATAACTTTCCACAGAAACTAATAGATGGTTGTCAGATAGGTCACAATTCCTTGGTTCAATTTTAATTTTCAGTGCGTCCTTGTGAACAAATATTCAATAAGCTAATTTCTGATTTAGCAACTTTGATTATAAGTTATTCATTAAATGTAACTGAGTCATTAAATTGGGCAGTTAGAGTAACAGTTTAAGTTGAATTCAATTCCATATCAGTTGAAAGGGTATTAGAATATTGTGAATTAAGATGAGAAGCTAAATTGATAACAGATTCAAGACCAGATAGAAACTGACCAAATCGACAATTTCTGAAACCTACATTCGCATTTTTCAGAATTCATTGACAGTTCAAGGATGGATCGTCGTCAAAATTAAGTAAATGTGGTTCTAACGTATCAGGCAGACAAAGATAATTATGTTTAGGTGGAACATTATTGAATCCTTCAAAAGTGTTGGTATTAGATGAGTCATGTGTGTCAGTTGACATTGAAGCAGATAGGATTGCTCTAGATACAATAAGCTGGACATAATTCAATGATATAACAATATTAAAGATTGCTCATAGAATTGATACACTTTTATGTTCTGATAGAATCTTTGTTTTAAAAAAAGAGAATTACTTTAGAATTAAATGCTTCTTTAGTAAGAAACAAAAAGTTTATTTTATCCTTTGTTGACAAGGTGGATATGCTGATGATTGAACATATCCTGTGTACAGTGTAGGCAATATAGTGAAGATAAAAATCATAGTTCTGATTTTTCACCATCAGTAATTATACTGTGTTTGAAATTATCGACTAATTATCAGAACATTGTACCAGTTTGTTTTGCTTCAGCACTACTTGCAACACCTTGAACCTTGAACTACATTCTGGGAGATTCCTTGACAAATAACACTAACTCTATATAATCCAAATACTATCCATCTTCTCATATTCAATTTGGATCCCAGTCTGGATTTTGGATTAATTTATACTGATAAGGGACATTATTAACTAAGCATAATCTTGATCAATTGGGATTTTTGAAAGATCAGTTTAAATTGCCTTGTCATTATAAAAGGTCGTAAAACTTCGAATAATCAAACAAGGGATGGTTAGTACTCAGTTTCCAATCCAACACAGCAATGATAATTGGTTTAGTTGGATGGAAAACAAAATTATCAATTTTGAAATCACCATAAATTACAGTTTTAAAATTTGTTCATTTTTAGAATTTTGCATTAATAACCAATCTCTGAATTATGATGGAAATGACCGATCCATTCAATGTCTTCTGATTGTAATTTTTTTGAATAGTTGTCATTGAGTTGATTTGTCTTCTGAAAAAGGACTGATTGGGACCTATTGTTGATCATTTAGAAAACTGTGATGGTAATTGATCAAAAAATGAACTGAAAAAACAACATCAGTTACAGAGTTCTAGATTAACTTTTTTTCAATTGGGGATTCAATTACAGATAATAAACGATCATGAAATATTCTACCTTCCATGAATTCCATCAAATAAAGAACTGCACCAAATGAGATTCATCTTGACATAACTAATAAACGTTTGAAATAGGTACAGTTTTATTATCAGTTCTTGCTAAGTTGATGTTCTTGATAGCAGCCAGCATATAAAATCCTCGAAATAAGCTTGTTATAGGAAGTTGGTTTTTTATGTAGTAATAACTGACTTTTTACCACTTGAACCACTTAGTAAAAAAGTTGGATTTTGACAGACCAAATTTGAATGGATAATTTGGTTCCCCGAAGTTCCTTTTATATGGCGATTGTTTCGGTAACTTAAATTGATTAATTTGGGGTAAGAATATTGTGATACATATTTCAGGTCGTTCTAAAAGATATATATAGTTAATTTAATGATGAGAAACAAGTTTTAAAAGGTCTATATTCTGGATTCTAAGATTTTTATTCATTCTCACAACAACCAAATTGTGAAATTCCATTTTCTTATTTTTTTGCAACGAACTGTTGTGTTACAATAACTCTTGACATTCTGATTGACTTCATTCTATAAGGCTAGCAATTCGCATTTCTCTATATATACTGATAATGTTCTGATATTTTAGTTCTGCTATTTTACTAAAAGCAGCTGGGTTACATGACATTGATATTCTATCAATTGATAACAATTCAGATCTGATACAATTGCCTTAAATCAATCAAAAAATGTGATGAAAAAGATTTCCAATACCCATTAACTACGAAAATGACAAATTATAACTATCCAGTAGGTTTCAATTAAATAAACAATTATGTTTGACAAAAAATACCATTACTTGAGAATAATGTAATAATCAGAAATCTTTCCTACAATATTAATGAAGTAACCATACGATAGTGTCAGAGACTTAATATTTATATCAAGATTTTAACTCCATCAGTTATATAATGTTTCTATCTTGAGCATTGACTGAACAGTAAATGATAAATGTTCGATAAATATCTTATACCATAGCTTATTAGATTTAAGTTCAGATTTCTAACTTCGTCCTGGTCCTGATGTAGAAGACAGATAAATCGTTTGATGATGATTTATATTGAAATTATATATATTGGATTAGTGTTTGCTGCATATGCACCTTATATTCTATCAATTATACTGAGAATAAAGTTTAATTGAAGACTCAATTTTACTATAAATCAACTTTCAAATTTACCTCATGGAAGTCAGGACCTGAACTTGTGGATTTGAAATCTCATCAAATCTAGTGAATTGTACACATCCAATTGGTTATTTGCGTAGTTCTTACCTTTAAGATAATTATTGGTGAGCTACGCAGGCTTGCCATCTACAGCTTTAACGAAAGAGAATCCAGAATATTATTTTATATAAATCACCTTCACCCTCAAATACATTTCTCTGGAACACAATTCTAATTTATACATCGAGATGGAAACGTGAACACCATAAAATCAAGTAAACTAATTTAGATGTACTGAGAAACATAGAAACAGGAATGTGAGCCACTACGATTTACTAGGATTAATTGTTTTAATCATTTGATTCTTGGATCGATGATTTTAATTCTTTCATCTATGTTATAGCCTATAAGTAAACCACAATTGGTGCCAAATGAGTTAGCCATATTTCATGTCTCAAAAAAATCTGAAAGGGATATTTTCTATAACACAAATTTCAAAAAATTTAGGAATGGACAATGGACAAATGCAACTTATAGACCTTAATTGATGCCCGCGTCCCTCGTTTCTACCGTTTGGATCAATTCATCAAAAGTGGAAAGAAAAGCCATCAATCCTTCAATTGGTATCATACGCATGATTATTTTCCAATCCTTTATATGTGGATATGTAACTAGTGAAAATCATTAGCATTGTTGTTATTAATAAAGTTCCTGGTCTTAATTTGGTTACTTTTTTACGCTAAAAACAAGTTTTAGTGTAAATATTTATGACTTCACGGTTCACAGTGCACACCATCATCATCGAGGATCCATAAAGCTAGTATGCTTCCATACATGAAATAGAAAGATTCGATTTTGTGTCTGTAAGTCTCAGGTCTGTTCATACATCAACAAACAACAAACGTCAACAAATTACGTCGAACTTGGAAGTACATGATAGATTGTGACATTTTTTAAGAGTGATTTATTCTAAATTCTATCCTCATGAGGCAACTTGTAAACCCCTCGATCCTCGGTCCTGTTAATAGTAACTACATAGTACATAGTACACGTAACACAGGACCCCTTTTTATTTTAGTTATATGGTCATTTTGATTAAGTGAGCGTATCTTGATTTTTAAAAATATATAATCTATGACGTATAATACGCGTATAATATTTAGTATGACGTAATTCTTTTTCAAAACTGAGAGAGAAAGATGACATATTGATGAAGTAGAAGCGTATATAGATTGTTCACAATGGAGAAGGTAAAAGTATATAAGAATACTTTAAATATTTGTCTTCTTTAACCTCGATATATAAGCTCTATTAGTTCACTTGTGGAATATAAGAGATATGATATCATAGTAATTGTATTGATACACAGAAATGAATGTAGTTAGTTATCTATTATTTATATTAATGCTTAAATTATTGACCTGGAGGACCTTGAGGACCATCACTACCTTTTAAAGATGAACGACCTGCTTTTAATAATTCATCACATAATAATAAATTACTCGAAATACCAACTGCTGAACTAATTGCGTTTCTTAAAACTCTATAAGAATCCCAAATTCCTTCAATTGTTGGATCACAGGAATCACCAGAATTTAAATCCAGACCAATAATATGACCATCTTCTAATTCATCTTGACAAGTGGAAACAACATCAAGAGCGTCATAACCTGAATTTTTAACCAAAGTCTTTGGAACAATTAATAAAGCTTCTGAAAATGCTTGAATTCCTGTCTTTGTTTTACCCTTTGATAACAATGTTAAATTTTTGTTCAAATGATCATTTGCAGCTAAAAAGAATGCACCTGCACCAGGTACGACGCTCTTATCTTTAATAACGTTTGAGACTGCTCTCAAACCATCTCTCACTGCATCTTTTGTCTGATTCAAAGCATGGTTTGTTGCACCTTTTACTAAGATAGTAACAGATTTTGGATCTTTGTTTTCAGTAACATATGTAAATTTTTCTTCACCAATTGTCTCTTCATAAACTTTACCAGAAAAACCTAAAATTGAAGGAGTTAAATCATCAACGGAATTTTGAGCTTCACCACCAGTAACTAATTGTAATCTTTCCATATTACGTCTTTTAGCTCTTCTTAAGGCCAAAATGTTATGTTTGGCTAAAATATCTAAAGACATTGGATCAATACCTTTTTGATTTATGATAACAAATCCTTTATCAGAATCTAAACCACAAACTTCATTTTTCAAATCAATGATTTTTTTCAATTTTTCATCAACAAATTTCCGTTCACTTTGAACTAATTGATCTCTTTGTTCAGCTGAACTATAAAAAAAACTTGAATTAACTTCAGTTTTTTCATACTCTAAAGAAACATTCAAGATTAAAACATGAGCATTATTAACAATCTTTGGCATATCTGGATGTCTTGCACCATGATCAAGGACTAAACCTTTGATGAATTGTGTATTTTTAGGACTTTCATGTTGCATTGTCATTATTTCAACCATATGTAAATCTAAGTTATCATCATTTTGAACGTTTAGAACAGCATCTGTGACAATTGGGGTTAATATTTCAGAAACTTCGTTATTAACTTTTGTTGACAATGAAGATCTTGCAACTTGTAGTAATAATTCACGATCAATAGTATCTTTTGATATTTTAAACTGGTCTAAAAATTTTAAAGTTGCTTTGCTTGCAATTTCAAAACCATCCGTTATAATTCTTGGATGAACACCTTCTGAAGTGAATCTTTCAGCTTGTTTTAATAATTCACCAACTAATAGAACGACAGTAGTTGTACCATCTCCAGTGATTTCATCTTGAGCAGAAGCAGCTCTGGCGATCATAACGGCAGTTGGGTTTTGAATTTGCATTTCGCTTAACAAAACTTTACCATCTTTTGTTAATTTGATGTTACCAGCACCATCAACTAACATTTTTAAAGTACCTTTTGGACCTAAATTAGTCTCTAAGACTTGTTGTAAACCTTGTGCGGCAGCTGTGTTGACCTGAAGAGCAGCAGCTCTTCTTAAAGACTCTGCTTTAGGATTTAATAGCTGTAATGATGAGGACATTGATTGAATAACTAGATCAGAGTTTATTGAGTAGTGAAGAATATAATTTATTTGGCCATCGAGTTTTAGTATTATTTTTTGAATTTCGCGTTTTTTTTTTTTACAAAACTACAGTTACCCTCCGAGTATTAAACTATATGAGCAGGTATATATGATATCTATGTACACACATGTATTGATGATTCAGTGATTTATATTCTTTCCTTTGGACCACCTGGACTAGATTCTAATCTTTTGGAGAGAATTTCAACACCAGTTTCAGTTATTAGTAATTCATGTTCAAATTGAGCACTTAAATGACCATCAGTGGTAACGACTGTCCAATTATCTGGCCACGAGATATCTTTATATGTACCAACATTAATCATTGGTTCAATGGTGAAGACCATGCCTGGTTTCATGATACCTGGTGTTTTGTTGCCTGCGTAATGAGGGATACTTGGTGTGCAATGGAATAAATCACCAACACCATGACCACAATAACTTCTAACAACTGAACAACCTTTAGATTTTGCATGTTTTTCAATCACATCACCTAATTGTCTGAATGCAATACCTGGTTTACAAATAGCAATAGCTTTTTCCAAACATTCTCTTGCGGTTTCAACAACGTTAATGGCTTGAGCAGATGGAGTACCCACGTAATAGGTTTCATTCATATCGGCGTGAAAACCTTTGTAATATAATGAAATGTCGATGTTGATGATGTCGCCATCAACTAGGGGTCTTTTATCCGGGATACCGTGACAGATGACTTCATTGATTGAAGTGCAAACAGATTTGGTGAAATTATAATAGTTTAAAGTGGAAGGATATGCATTTCTCTTGATGGTTTCATTATGAACAACTTCATCGATTTCTTCAGTCGTGGTACCTACTTTAACCAAAGCAGCAGCAGCATCCAAGACTTCTCTACCTAGTTTAGCAGCCTCTCTAATTAATGCAATTTGTTCTTCAGTATAAACTGGGATCTTACTGGAAAAATCACGTTTTTGTTCACTGACTGGTTGACCATTTACAGCGTAGTCTGGTCTTGGGATGTGATCTGGGACTTCTCTTCTTGGAGCCAAAGGGTATGCTGGTCTCAAGGTACCAGTGAATGGATAATTTGGGAATGGGTTGTAGGTTTCCACACCAGGTTTAACGTGAATGCTTTTATGGAGACCCCAGGAACGTTTAAAACATGTTTGATCACAGAAGACGTTTGTCAGGTTTTGTTTGAGACAAATGGGACACTTCAAAGTGGAGGTAGTTTCCTTACCACAATCAGCGGCAGAGCAAACAAGAGTTTCTGACATGGATGACTTTATGGTTTCTAGAGAATAGAGAAAATATTTTTCTTTTGTTTTTTTTACAAATAGGATTATGTAAAGATACTTTATACTTTATACTTTGAACTGTAGAGTCTACTATATACTTTAAACTCAATATACTACTATAATACTACTGTATGTGATACTGTAATACTATAATAATTTAAGACTGTGATACTGTAATAGTATAATTTGATTTGCAGTAGAGATGCTCATTCATATTATCATTTTATTTCTATCATCACTCTAGTTTCCTAATGCAACTGTGAGGGACCAAAACTTTTTGGTAATAATTCCTTAATACTCGAAACTTCATAAGTCCCATCCTTCTTGAACATGTAAATCGGTACCACCGCACTGAACTCTCGAACAAATTGACGGCAAATCCCACATGGAGTTATAAATTCATCCATTAAATCACTGGATATTGCAATGGCTTTCAATCGATTATCCTTCCTCAAGATAGCTTGAGTGATTGTGGTTCTTTCAGCACAGATGCTACCACCGTATGAGGCATTCTCAATATTAGCACCGTCATAGTAATTACCAGCCTCTGTTAGAACAGTGCAACCAACACTGTCAGAATACTAGTTAGTTCTTCTTCTTGCCAGGTACATCAATCCATTCAAGCAATTGACTCACCGAAATTTCGAGTAAGGAGAGTAGCTCAACTCTAAAGCACCAATGCATCTCGTCCGCAATTGCACTATCTCCTCTTCATTGACTTTACCGACCATCTCACTCCCAATCATCACCAATTCTAAAATTAACTCTCTTTATCTCTTTATACTAGAACGCCCAATTTAGTCCTAACAAGTTACAACCGATTTTTTTTTCTTCAGTCGAACTTAAAGAAAGAAACAAAGAGACATAAATCTAATCGTAAAGAATCAGTACTTAATATTATGGCTGATCCTTATGGAATGATCAACACTCAAGTTGATCCTAATGAGGACACAGAATGGAATGACATCCTTAGAAGTAAAGGGATTATACCCGAGAAACCACCTTCACCTTCACTACAATTAGAAGAAGCACTACAGGATGCTGTAGTTAAACAATGGGAAAACAGATTAGAAGGTAAAGATTTAGAAGAATTGGAAGATCTGGAAGGCGAAGAAGATGAAGATTTTCTTCAAGAGTATAAGAATAAAAGATTGAAAGAGTTGGAAGATTTAACAAAAGCTGCGAAATTTGGTAGAGTTTATCCTATTACGAAACCTGAATATAAAGAAGAGATCACAGACACATCATATGACACTTTTGTCTTCGTTCATATGACACTACAAAGTGCATTACAATCAAGATTATTATCGTCTTTATTCATTCCATTAGCTTCGAAATTTCCAGAATTGAAATTTGTTGAAATCCCAGCAACTAGAGCTGTGGAAAATTATCCAGAAGGTAATTGTCCAACTATTTTGATATATAGAAATGGTGATGTTTTGAAACAATTCATTACTTTGACTCAGTTGGGTGGTAATGCAACAACTTTGAAAGATTTAGAGAAAGTTTTAGTTGATTTGAATTGTGTTAAACATACTGACAAAAGATTAATTATCAACTCAGAAGATGAGGATCTAGAAGAATCACATAAATTAAGGTTCATGAAAAAATCAATCAGAGGAAATAATGATGACGACAATGAAGAAGATGATTTTTTCGATTAACCTACATAGTCTTACCATAAATAAAGATATTTATTGAAATTGAAAACAACAAATAATTTGATATGTAGTTGATCGTTTAATTCAATTGTTTAATCCATCCAAGAACTTTATCAACGCAATCAGGATCATCATCAGCAAAAGTATGACCTTTGTGATGAACTATTGAATCAATATTCTCTCCAAAATTATTAATCTTTTCGCTCACTTGTGGTAAAACTTGATCATCATTATCACCATAAACATTCAAAAATTGAATTTCAATACTATGACTATACACATCCAATTGATTTTCAGTCCAATCTGGGTCTGGATAGATATATCCACCAAAACTGATTGCAAATTTCAAACTTGGTATTATACTCAACTGATTAGCTGCAATGATAGTTGCCATTGATCCACCTTGGCTTATCCCAATGACACCAATGATTCGTTCATTATAATAATATTTAGATCTGAGGTATTCAGTAGCTGATTCCAAAGATGAATTCCCCTTCAAATGCCACCATGCGAACAGTTCGTTTTCAACACAATTATGAACGTCTTCAATAGGGAAATCACTAGGTTGCAACCGAATTGGTGCCTTGACATATTCAACTATAATTCCTAAAGCGTCCAACTGTTTATGTAAATTGGTGGTTTGTAGCTCACATATCTTATCGTTGGAACCATATCCGTGTAATATCAAGATTAAAGGCATTTCTGTTCGTGATATTAATGTCATTGTAAATAGTTCAAGAGAGCAAATGTCAAATTATACAAATAAATGATATGAACTGTGATCCAGTTAATTGCTACCAAACTTCTGGTTTTGAGCGGATTTATCTAATTAAAGTATAGATGAGGACCCCTTGTAATCAGTCACAAGACACTAAAAATGGGAAATACGAGACAAACATTGCTGTTTCCACTAAATCCTGATTAAGACAAATTCATACACCGAATTCATACATGAATGTGTCAACTGGGCACGTCTAGAGCAACTATTTTGAACCGTTATTTTGGCACATTGACTCATAGAAATCCAAAACAGAGTAAAAATCATGTTTATATGAGTTCAAAAGACAATCATACAAAGTAAAGTACAGAGTAAGAAAACAATCACTTGTTCTTTTGTAACTTCTATATCATCTATCTAAATATTTGTTCTCTTATATATGTCATTTTAGTGCCTTTTCAATCCAATTGATGACATACTCAATACTTGCATCATCTTCTGCAAATTCATGAGCTCCATCATGTCTAAAGATATGAGATAATTCATTATCACTAACCTGTTCTTGAGCAAACCTTTCTGTTTCTTCAGGTAAGATAAGTTCATCGTTTACACCAATGATTGATAGAAACGGTAATTCAATTTTAGAGTCATTATAGACTGTTTTATCAGCTTCAACTAATGGACTTGGATAATAAAATCCACTATAACTGATTCCAAATTTCATACTTGGAATTAAATCTTTATAATTGGATGTCACTACACCACTTAGTGAACCACCTTGACTGAATCCAATAAATCCAACAATATCTTGATCATCATGATATCTTTTAATAACTTCTTGAGCTAAATTGAACTTGTGTTCACCACGCATGTTCCACCAAGTATATAAGACATAAATATCATAAGGATGATCTGGTGGTAATTCTTTTGGGAAGTCTTCTAATGATAATTTGATTGGTGCTTGAATGTACTCGACTTCAAAACCTTTAGAAAGCAGCGCTTCCTTTAATTTTGGGGATTGGTTTCTTGCAATGACATGATTGGATCCAAATCCATGAGCTATTAGAATCTTTGGCATGGTTTTAATATGGACCCTCGTTTGAATGATGAGTTTTCTGATAACGATTTGATCTTTTTTTTTCCATGCATAATTATTATAAAGTAGCTTCGAATCTCATTAAGTGCTGTCTATCAGTTGGATCATATTCACTGTAATATCTCGAAACTTCATACTGTTCATACACCTGATGTCACGATAAGTCATTCTGACCAATGAGAAATAACTTGACTCACTCTTTGTGGTTAAAAAATCGAATTGAAAAACCACAAATTAATTTTGATGATCACTTCATTTGTAGTACTATATCAACATATTACAATTTGCTATGAAAATCATAATTATATTCATGCTAATATCATTAGCTTCGTCTATGTTATTATTCCAAAAAAAGCTAAATGAAGCTAAAGTTTGTAATCCAGGTAATGAAAAAGAATTATATACAGGTACAAGAATTGATAGACAAATTACTTTAGATAATGATAAAATTCTGGGAATTCAACTACATTTATCAATCTGTGAAAAAGGTGCCTTAGTTTCTAAGTTCATCAAAGATGAATCAATGCCTTTAGTTAAAACAAAATTAGACCATATCAATAAATTCAATGATGTTATTCCATGGAATGAAACTTTATGTGATGGAACAAATTCTACTAATGTTTGTTTTAAAATGTCAAGAAGAAAATCTTTTGCATTTAGACCATTTTCTATCTATAATCCAAATGAATTTGTTGGTGGATTATTTCAATTAGCCAATCAGAATTCAATCAATTTGAAAGATTCAATTGATGAAAGTTATCTACCAGTTTCTAAATTAATCAGTGACACAATTTTCAATCAATGGTTAGAAATTCATAAAGATTCTAATTTGAAAACTTGTCATATTCCTTTATTATATACACCAAATGCTGAAATAATTAATCTGAAATCAATTGAAGACAAAGATCATTGGTTTAGTTCAATTTCTGCAAATGAACTATATAATTACTCAGTTGAGAGTAAAAATCAGATTAAAGGCTCTTTTGGATTAGCTCTAAATCAAGTTAAAATGTTGTTAAAAATACAGGTAAAAAATTGAAAGGTTTGAATTCAAGAATATCTGATTTAAGACCAGTTAGAAAGGCAATTAAATCTATGAATTTATCAAAATCTGTTACTTTCTTGAGTCTGGTTTTTAAGGATAAAATCAACAATTTATCAAAATTAAAAATGAACAAAAACGAAATCGATTTTGATACAATTATGGTTATTTCACAAATTGTATCAAAAGAACAATTTTTGAAGTTTTTGGATAACTTGAATGGTGTTTATAATAAGTTTCAGATACCTGAACAAGTTTTCATTTATCCAAAATTCAACAAAACAACTATTGAATCTATTGAATCTTGAAAGTTATCTCCATAAAAATCTATAATTTGGAACTAGGTTTATCATTCCACCAATTACTTATGCTTTTAATTTCATAATGTTCTCTTTTGGCTCTTGTACAAAATTGATCAGGAAATTTAGGATTTGATTTCCATTTCCAACGTACTGACATCTCTTCGCTTAGCTTATCTTGTAATCTCAAGGTGATATATTTTCCTATGTTTGGTAAGAACTTATAACCATGACCTGAATCACCAGTAGCAACAAAGAAATTTTTGGTATTTGGAATTTTATCAATTAAAAAATCACTTGTTGTAGTGTCACTAATCCAACAAACTTTAGATTTATATAATTCATGATTAGAGAGTTCTGGTATCACTAAACTCAACAGGTTTCTAACATGTGTTTCTCCCTCACTTGGAAATGTATCTTTTACATTAAACCTTGGTAGATAAAGTAGGTTACTGGAGTCATTTGGATCAATCATCTTATTATGAGTATCTGCAAAAGTTAAAGCAAATTTCAAATCATGATTCTTTCTATCAGGTGGGAAAAAATAACCTAATTCTGAGCTGAATAAAATTGGGATATCTTTATATTTTTCATACTCTACATCGTTCAAATGACTATGTGTAATGAACAAACCCAATGATCTTGTTTGATTGTCAAGATCCACCAAATATCTAGTTGAAGCACCCATTGCAATAACTATCTTGTCAGCAGTTAATATATCACCTGATGATGTCATTATTCCGTCAGATGTATGTTTCAATGCGTTTCCTTGTTGTCCAAATCTGAAATCAACTCCATTTTTCAAACATTCTTTGTATATTTTAATCAATGATTCATTGGCTATTCCATACCCAGAATTAGGATTGAACTTAGCATTCAAATCACCAAATGAGTTTTGAGAGAATTGTGGTATAATTTCGCCTAATTCTTTACCATTTCGTATGGTTTTCAGACCAGATATATCAAACCCTAAGTCTCGTAGATTCTTATACCCTTTCATCTCAAACTCAGCACGGTGTTTATTTTGAAGACCTAATGGAGATAACATGACTCTTCCTGAATTGACATATACGTCTTTGTATAATGGATCGTTCTGCCATTGATTCAGTGCTTCAATTGCCAATTTTGCATAAAATGGATCTGAGTATTCAACTCTAATTATTTTGTTCAAGTCATTAGCTGCTGATTCTTTGGATGGAACTGCATATTTATCTATTGCGGTGACTTTATATCCTTGTTTGGATAGTTCAAGGGCAGCTGACAGGCCAAAGACTCCGCAACCAACTATTAAAACGGACTCACACATGGGAGGAAGGTTTTTAAACAATGGGTCAAGTTTTTTTCACTTATCTCCATGGAATTTTCAGTACAAAGTAACATGGTACTACAATTCTAACACAATTACACGATTTTGCTATCGCATTAAAGAGCTTGTCTATACAGACTTTATAAAATCATAATTCATCGTGTAGTTTAGATGGATTTTTAGCTTTTTCTCCCCTTTGGATCTTTTTAACATATTCTAGTCTTCTACCTATCTTATTTATTGGTTTCTCTAAATCTTCAACATTCTTCAAATATTCCAAAATTGCAGACTTATTCAAGTCACCAGTATATAACTCTCTGTTACCTTCAGAATCAATGAAGTAAATGACAGAAGTTTTCCCTTGTGGGTCAATTTCAAACTGTTGATAAATCTCTGATTTGTCTGATTTTAATGGTGAATACGCAAAATCAACGACTCCTAATAAATCAACAGCAATGGATTTCAATAAAGGGGTCAGTTTATCCTTTCTGGTAAAAACAACCATTTTTGGTCTATCTGATGAAGTTTTGATCCAATCATTTAGTTTGTCCACTGTTATCAATCTTTTAACATAGTTTTTAATTCTTGACGAGATGAAATCAACTAACGGTTTGGTCTTTCTTACACCGTTATAAATTTCAGTGGCGTGAGCGTACTTGACTTTTGAAGGTTTGGATAGATCGAATTTTGGTGCTCTAAATGCTAGAAGTGTTGGAAATCCTTCAATTCTATATTGTGAACAGATTTTTTTATTCTTACCAACATCACAATTAACAGCACCAACAATAGCAACATCATTTAGTATTTTACCAACTTTTTCATAGTCATTCTTCAATTTTTGACAATGGCCACACCATGGTGCATAGAATTCAATTAATGAAGATTGATTTGTGTTTAGTACAATTTCGTCAAAATTCGTGTAATCTAATTCCAAGACTGGAGATTTTTTGTAGAAGGACTGTGATGATGCTGCAATTGAAAAAAGTGATAACAATAAAGGAAATAAACCCGATGACAGTTGCATATTTATCTGGTTCGTTTTAGATTATTATATTGTTCATGTCCCATTGTTGGCTTTTTTTTTTCAAAGAGGAAAAAGTGAAGAAGAGAAAGAAAAGAGAGACTACTACTAAATTCAAATGATTTAACTAAAATAATCTATAAAAATGTGATCTCTAAATGTCTCTGACATAATGAGTTTCACAGGCTGGCCATTGTCTCTGTTTGTGTAATTCACCTTCGAAATAATTTTGGTGATAATCTTCAGCATCGACGTAAACATCAATTTTTTCAATTTTGGTAACAATCTTGTTGTCCCATTTTGGATTGAACTCAGCAATGACTTGGTTAATAACCTCGATTTGTGAGACATCATGATAGAAAATAGCAGATCTGTATTGAGTACCACTGTTATGGCCTTGTGAGTTTAAAGTTGTTGGGTCATGTACTTTGAAGAAAAACTCAGTTAATTCTTTCAAAATATTTGGATTTGATCTATCATAACTAATTTGCACGACTTCAGCAAAGTTAGTGTTACCTTTACAAACATCTTCATAGGTCAAATTTTTGAGATTTTTATCACCATTAGCATAACCGACTTTTATATCAACAGCACCGTTAGTTAAGAAATGTTTGAAGAGTCTTTCAGTTCCCCAAAAACAGCCACCAGCATAAGAGATGACTTGGTCCGTCTCTGGATTGAATTTGAGCGTTGGAGAGACTGTGGCCATCTGTGAATTCGTGTGAAATTTTATTTAGTTGAAGACTGATCGGAAAAATAATTTTTTCTTGATTTGTATCAATTAGCCAAAACTGTGAGGGAAAAAAATGTGTCAAAATTTATTTGAAATGCCTTTAATAATATTAAACCAGCAAAATTCACATCTAAAATGACTTCTCCTTTCCCATTTTTTGCCTTCCATGTTCTTGAATCCAAACTTTCGAAATCATCTCTGAGATACTCTCTATTGGACATTCAAAAAGCGATAAACTATTCTAAAAATGATCCATCATCACCCTTATTCATCACTTGGAATAAAAATGGCTCTTTAAGAGGTTGTATTGGAACTTTCAGTCCATTACCTTTGGAGAAGGGTATTGAAGAATATTCGTTAATTGCTTCTTTGGAAGACCATAGATTTAGCCCGGTTAAATTGAAAGAATTGCCTGAATTATCTGTGAGTGTCACTTTACTACAAAATTTCAAGAATGGTCAAGATGCATTTGATTGGGTTGTTGGTGAAAACGGTATCAGAATCAGTTTTGTAAAAAATGGCAGAAAATATGGAGCTACTTTTTTACCAGAAGTTGCTTCAGAACAAGGTTGGGATAAAGAACAGACATTAAGACATTTGGTTAGTAAAGCAGGTTATGAATATGATTTGTTAAATTTTGATGAAATAGAATTAGTTAAATATGAGGGAATTAAAAGTAAATGTAACTATAAAGAATACAAACAGTTCATCAGTGCTTTGTGATTTGTCTATTTGGGTTTATAGTCTGATGATCGATGAGATGTCTTTTATTTTGAGTTTATATAAGGATTGTCCCTCCAGAACCTCATCACAAATCAAGATGTCCTCAACGTATTTTAATGATGTACATACATAAACAATTAACATCAGAGTCATTTAGACAAGGGATTTTGAAGCTTTAATTAATAGTACATACCACAGTATCATAATAACAATTTTGTTTTTAATAAATTTGATTCCTCACCCACTGTACATATGGTCATGCGATGATATTATTAACAAGACTCAACTGACTTTGAAGTTTGATTCATTGGTCGAAAAGTATTTGACCATGCCAAATTCCAATTCTTTATAGAAAATCAGCTACATATCTTAACAATTAAACTTTAGCAAATTTCAATACCATTTGACTGAAAATATACTACTTTATATTATTTTTAACTCAAAGAGCTTACTACTCCATACAGAGTGCAAATTAGTCGTACAATTTAAATTAATAAAACATTCTCCTAATCTAAGTACATTTCTTTGAAGTCTTCATGCCTATTCGTTATAAATTGGCCAATATTTCACACACAGAAGCCTGTATATAAACTGGTTGAATATACAAAGCCTTACAGACTGTAGACATCTTCATTTTCTCGATCAATTGTATCTGTTTTTTTGAAGGAATTCGGTTAGCTTGGAAAGTGAAGTTCATTGTACTATACATCACATATATGGCCATGTGAATGACTAAAACAAACCTACATAAACGGTAGATGAGGGACCATCAGAGAATCAGTGTTATAGATAACATGGCCTAGAGGTTGAATGAATGTTCTGATATCTATGAATACATTCCATTAATGTTGGTTTTTTTTTTAGGTTTGTGGAATTTATTTGGAGTCCTAAATTCCAATGCTTCAAATTGGCTTGATGTTCCTTTACATTCAGTTTATGTTTACAACGTAGAATCATGAAACACGTTCAAACTTCATTATGCTTCATTATGCTTTTCGAATCAGATTTTTCATAATTAGTTGTGAACATTTAGAACACCAATTGTAAGAGTTAAATTAAACAATTATTCTAGTTGTTACGAATCTCTATACCAAATTTAAAGCTCACATTCATCAGAATTAACGTTTGATTGTCCACTTGTAAATTACAATAACTCTAAAAAAGTATTTGATTCATATTTATAAATAACACAATTCTAAATTATTATATGTATCTCGTATATATAGTATAACTATAGCTAGAGCTAGTAATATTATTTTTTTAAATCATATATAATGCAGATCAATATAGCGCGCTGTGTATGAAGTTGAACTTTAACGTTAAACACCATGGACATTGGACATTGAACGGCTATAAAATTTAAATTATACGTAACTAGTAACTACTAACTATAGTAACTACTAACTACCTAGTACCGTCTACCATTTAGAAAATTTGTATTTTAAATTCGACACTAAATTCAAAATCTTTGTCAGTTAAAAAGCTACTTCCACCTTCCACCATACCTATTACCCATGGGCCATGAGAATTGCCAAAAGAAGTGGTTGCAGAACCCCACTTTGTCTATTTTAAACAACTGCTTTTTGATCTAAGTAACGTTACCGGACTTTTTGATGACTCCATCATAATCTGTGTTGATTCATCAATAGTTCCTTCTTTGAGCGGAATTAGTTTCCAAATCTTTTAGACTACCACTACTAGAGTCATCCAGCCCATATAAATGAGAATGCACATCAATAATTTGATAATTAAAATTGAATTTTGAAGTCTATAGCATTAGCAGTACCTGCTATAGGGCCGGATCTAGCAAATAGTCCCTCAAGAGTCATGAATCAAGATTATCAACATACAGTCTACTCGGATTTTATCAAAGTTGACCATGTTTCAATTTATATTTTTTGCCTAAACACGCGCCTATAATTCATGTGTCATCATGTACACGATCTGTATAACTGCAAGATTAGGTTTCTATTTTACGAATAAAATAAAGAATCTAGATCGTGTCTTCTAGATTTGTAACTTGTGCGTTATTTTGTACATCTGATCAATTTACAGCTATCGAGCTCTACAGAGTATATATAATTAATAAATACAGCTGTTAACAGATTTATCAAAAATGTATACGTATTGCTATTTGAATATCTGAAGTTCAATATAAATATATTAATATATTAGATCTTTTTTATGTGATAATCATTTGTATTTTCTTATACGAAATTCAATAGGGTAAAATCTAATATTTATTCCGATGATTATAGTTCTGTATTGGAAACATACTAACTAAACTCAACAATGATCATTAGACAAGAATATTGTTATTGTTATGTTCTATCGTACAGTATTTGAATTTACGCACTAATTTTAAGTTTTGATGATTGATGAGGAAGATGTGATTCAGGTTTAATTTTGAGTTATATTAAAAGCAGTTTCCCTCAAAAATATGTCCGAAATACCCATTTCCTACACCAGATTTTTGGATGTACATTGTATACATAGTACATACCTTCATAGATTTATCTGCCCTAACGAACCGTACCGTTAGTGTATTCGTTGAGTTACAGAACGTTGAGATTCAGAAGAAATTTGATAATTAATATGTAGACAAACTATAATCAACTTTCTCAGTCCACTGAAAAATGCCGCCAATTGTATCTTTAGTGCACAGTCAAAAAGCGTCATTTGCGTCATTTAAATAACTTGATGAATAAGTAAATCATTACCATATTTAAAAGTAATATAAATTTGTTTCATAACATCAATCTTCAAATCATCAATATTTTTAACCCTTTTGAATGACAACTTTTTTCGTAGTGAAACAGAAGATAGAACCAATCGTCCATCGCCAACCGTTAACACGTCTGGAAAATTAACCTTATAGATTTTTCTTTGCCCAGCATTGAATTTTTTGTGATACTAAGTATTAAGTAGCATTTTACTTTCTTGACAGAACATTCTTGAAACTTCCTGTAAATATTCATCGAAACGACAGTATTCAGAACCAACACTTTCTTCATGAATGGTTTTTGATAATGACCAATATCGATAACTTCATGATTTTAAAGCTTTTGTTTGACACTTTCATTTACATAATTTGTATTTAGAATAATTATAAGAAGAATGTTTCTTTAAAACAGAACATGATAGAAGTATAATGATTTGGATATTTATCAAATGGACTAACCCTAGTTTATCTAAGGTCTTCGCTAATTGAGAAGTTGGAAACCAAGATATCAAAAAACCACATTCACCATCAAATATAAAATTATTTCCGGTTCTTGTTTTAACTATCTCTCCATGGATGTTACATTCCAATTTCATTACATCTAGATAATCCTTATTGTGTAGGTTCTTAAGGTAATGTACTTAAAGAGGTGAAAAAAATTGCTGATGGTGACTTGAGTTTTTCAATAGGGACCTTATTGTTTCTTTGATTGTAATAAGTTAGTTGAGAGCTGAATAATCAAATCATCACAATATTTTAATAAATGTTCTTTCTTTTCAATCACTTTGATTTTCTCTTGTTGAGTTTTATTCAGTTCATTTTGCAGCTGATTTATTTTAACTAACTGATCTTTCTTCGAAATATGAGCACCCGGTAATGAATCAATCAACGTCAATATCTGTCTTGATTTCAATATCAAGTCAGTGGATAGTTCATTCATTGTTTCTTTGAATACTGCTGGTGCTATTTCCACTTGAGGGTCTATTAGTTTCTCTTCATTTTCACAGGCTTTGAAATCATGGTTCTTGTCCACGTAGTTCAACGTTGCTGAGAATTCAAGCAGATCTGGAGTTGAGTTAGTCTGTCCGACATTGTGGTATTAATATTGTAGTAATATTGTGTGTTGGTGGAGTGTTCAATTTCGATTAATTTCAAACACAAGTGCAATCAATTGAATCAATCTTTTACTTATTTAAAACAATTGAAACTTTCTGACGATTTATTTTCAACCTATGAAGTTACAGAAACTTTCAACTCAACGAAAGGATAAAGAGCAATAATGATTTGAGTTATTTAATAGTACAAAAAGTACAGAAAATTGATCAATTGATGGAATTAAAACTAGTAAACAAATGATTTTGGATCTCAAATTAACTATCAATACGGTAATCAGAATATTGTTTGAAATACATGAAGAAGCAGACTTCTGAATACAGAATTTACCAATCATGGTAACGAATTAAACAACTATGAACTTAAAGCAAGAGTTGTGCAACATGAATTTTAATAAACAGCTGATTAGTACATTAAATATGGTTCATTTATCTAAATATCCGTAATAGTCAAAGAACTTCCTTAAAACATATTTTCGTTTATTGAAGAGATAGAGTTTGTTTCTCATTGTTTCAATTCGTTAAGCTTTTTGGATATTATATTTTCAATTAACTTCACTAAATTTGAGTTTTCATTTCTGATTTGATTTTCTAATTGTATCTCAACCTGAGATGCAATAACTTTACCAGTTAAATCAACTTCAATGTTAACAAATTCTCCAACTGATTTAGATGGTAATATAACATTTTCTTGAGTATGACTAATCAAACTGACACCAAAGGTACCTTTATGTTGATCAACATGAGTAATAGTTAATGAAACACCATCAATGGCAATAAAACCTTTTTCCACAATGTATTGGATGTATTGTAAGTCTCTCAACTGAAAGGTGTAGTTTAAAGCATTACCATCTTTCTCAGATCCTAAGATTTCAGCCACAGTATCAACATGACCTTGAACATAGTGACCACCAAATCTAACATCACCAGCAACAGCTCTTTCTAAATTGACTTTACTTCCTTGTCTAAGTGATCCTAAGTTAGTCCTTCTTAAAGTCTCAGGAATGATTCCAACTTTGAAAGTATCTTTTGTAAACTCAGTAACTGTTAAACAAGTACCATTAATGGAAATTGAATCACCAATATGAACATCCGTCAGAATCTTCGTAGCATCTTTGATGACTAGAGACACTCCATTACCACCAACATTTGAAGTGTCTATCTCTATATATTCTGCAACTGTGCCCATGTGTTCAACAATCCCTGTGAACATCTTGATTTATGCTTTAACTAAGATGAATAATGAAGAGTGGAAGTAATTCTTACATTTATTTTACCCGAAATTTTCATTTTCTTCTTCGGACTGATACTAAGTAGATCAAAAGATTTAATTAGTCCACTTATCCAACTTTCTGGATCTGAGTTTTATTTTCATTCGATACTCTTTTTAAAACCCTCTCAACCATTTGTATAATATCATGAATTGAAATCCGTCTTAGATAATCATTAAAAACAATGTTGAATACTTTTGATTTAATTCGTTGAAAATACATACATACAATTTGTAAGAACTGGAACTAAACCAAAGGGATTGAAACTCAAATAACTGAACTCTCTGACTCAATCGCAGGCCAGATTGGCAAGATTGAACCGATGCTAATAACTTCGTGAGCAACACCCCCAAAAGGAAAAATTAAGTTGAGAAGAAGATTAAAGAAAACATAATGCCAAAATTAGAGTAAATGAAGAAAATGTGTTTAGTTGTATAGAGTTCAATATAAATTTTTACAGAGAAAAAAAAAATCGTATTATTAGCATGGAATACCCCAGATTCTTCTATTAGAAGTAGATGCTAGGGAGTCGGGACCCTATAAATATAGGTATTAGAAAAAACTCAAAAAATAAATGGACGAGACCGGAGTCGAACCGATGACCTCTCGCTTGCAAGGCGAGCGCGCTACCAACTGCGCTACACGCCCTTAGAATATCAAAAAAATACCTTTGTGTGGTTTACGTTCCCATGACGGATTTTGGGTTACCCGTCTAGAATGTGGCCCCAGGTGGTCATCCCTGCAGGAAACATTCAGTTGAATAGAAGATTTGAAAAGAAATAATGTAAAAGTTGAAGTAAATAAAGAAAATCTGTTTAGTTCTACAGACTTTAATATAAAAATTACTAGAGTGAAAAAAAAAGTGGATACAAAGGAATATCAAAAAGATTGTGTAACAAATCCAACTCAAAACAGACCTCAGGTAGGTTTAGATTTTGAATTATTTCTTTTTAGATACTTTTTTCTTGACTTTTCAATTCGTATTTAGAAGAATTGAATAGAGTATACTAGTATATTTGTAGACTGTGTCAGTTTCTGATATGCGTATTAATAGTTGTGATGATTTGGTGATAATCATATTAAATTCTAGTTGGCCTAAGCAGCTAAGCCCTTAATTAAAACTCATAAACTGTAACCTGTTACTGCTCCTGGGCGCCGACACTGATAATCTCAATTGATTATAAGTCTCGACATTCAAGCTTCAGGGCCACACCAATGCCCAATGCCCATACAGGGCTTCGAAGTTCAGCAAACCCCGCAAGTCGATTTTTTCCGATATAATTTTCCGGTGAGGACTTTGAAAATTGTCCTGGATTCTGTGCTGAAGTGTGTAAGTAAAATCAAAATTCAAAGTCCATTATGAAATGACTCAAGAGTCAAGACTCAAGATACGATACAAAATCTAGAGAAAATGTGATATAAGACTCACGGAATATCCACTCATTCTAAATGGTACAACAATTCAGAACATAAATGTCATTCAAAAATTCATTCATACATTTCAAGCCAGTTTGGTTTATCAGCATCATGGGTACTGGTATTTCGGCATCAATATTATACAACTTTCCATATGAAGCACGATGGTTGCAAGTATCATCATTCATAATGTTCGCAATTTGTACCTTTTGTCTAATAACCTCAACTGTTTTATTCATATTGAAAATAATATACGACAGAAAAAGATCTAAAATTTTAACAGATACTCAAATAAATGTCTTTCTGGGTTGTTATGCTATGGGATATATGAGTTGGGTCACTACATTACACTATTTATTGGATTCGAAATACCCTATTCCATTTTATTCGTTATGGTGGATTGGTAACATAATGTCACTATTTACTGGTTGGTTTGTATTTTTCTCATTTATCAAATCATCTGAATTGAAAATTGAAACCAAAACCTGTACTGTTTTATTACCAATTGTTGCATTGACCGTCAGTTGCTCTCAAGGTCAAATAATAACACCATTTTTACCAGATCATCTTAAATTATCAACTATGATACTTTCATTCTTATTTTGGGCTAATTCAATGGGCTTATCATTTATTATCACAACCATTTATTTCCATAGACTGATTTGTTATAAATTACCCAAAAAAGAAGTGGTATTCACCTCTTTCATTCCAATCGGATTTTTAGGTCAAGGTAGTTTTGGTATTCAATTATTTGGATCAAATTACCATGATTACTTAATTCATTTAGATTCAAAGAATGAAACAACAGCCATCACAATAAGGACGGTAACTGTTTTAATTGGGTTATTCTTACAATCATTAGGATTTTTCTTCACATTTTTAGCAATTGCTTCAGTATTAACTTATAAAGTTCAAAAATTCAAATATGGTTTCTGGGCTATGACTTTCCCAATTGGTACTATGTCATTAGCTTTAACTGAAACTCATAAACTAACTAATTGGGTTGCATTTAGAGTCATGGGGGCTATTTATGGTTCAGCTTTAATCATCATTACAGTCTGTTGTATTATTGGATCTTTATATTTAATGTTAAAACCAAATCCAGGGCAGGAAGAAACCACAAAAGAAGCATACGTTGAGAAAGTTTGATACATTTGAACACTAAACTATCCAAAGACTATCAATGAAACTACATTCTGCATTTACTCATTTATTTCTAAGATTCATTTTATACTCTTTATTGTAGACTAAAGAGTATAACTTTTGATACTAATTTAGTTAAATTATCAGTTCGAAGCCCTCTATTTGAGACATTCTAGGTACAAATTTCTAATTTGCTATTCATGAAATGATAAATTATACTGTACATAGTACTACATAGCCCAGATATTGACATGTTGCTACTGAAAATATATTGTAGATATTAGTGGGCAGGTTGGAGGTTGTAACTTGTGGCTAAATTAGTAATCATTTAATGAATTGATGAATTAATAAACTAATCCGCAACTAAAAAAAGTTTATAAAACCGTCATTGCTTTAAATTGTATGTTCAATCAATTCATTAGAAAATTTCACAATATGGCACCAATTGCTAAACATTACGATTACTTAGTCATTGGTGGTGGATCTGGTGGTGTTGCCAGTTCAAGACGTGCTGCGTCTTACGGTGCAAAAACTGTTATTATCGAGGGTAAAGATATTGGAGGAACTTGTGTTAATGTTGGTTGTGTTCCAAAAAAAGTTATGTGGTATGCAAGTGATGTTGCTAAAACTATCAGCGAAGCTAAAGAATATGGGTTTGATGTTGATCCAAGTTTAGCGAAAACTTTTAATTGGGAATATTTTAAACCAAAGAGAGACGCTTATATCAAAAGGCTAAATGGTATTTACGAAAGAAATTTAGCAAAAGAAGGTGTTGAATTAGTCTACGGTTGGGCTAAATTCAATCAAGATGGTGCTGTTGAAGTTTCCAAAAATGATGGCTCAGTTGAGACTTACACTGCTGATAAAATCTTAATTGCTTCAGGAGGTAAACCAATTGCTACCTCTGAAAACATTCCAGGTTCTGAATATGCTATCAATTCAGACGATTTCTTTAAACTTGAAACTCAACCAAAAAGAGTCGCTATCGTTGGAGCTGGTTACATTGGTATTGAATTTGCTGGGTTTTTTCATGGTTTAGGAACTGAAACTCATTTAATCATTAGAGGGGAAACTGTTTTACGTAAATTTGATGAATCAATTCAAACTACCATCACTGATCATTACGTTAATATTGGTGTTAATGTCCATAAAACTTCAAATGTTACATCCATTGAAAAGCTAGAATCAGGGGCTTTAAAAGTTAACTTAGATACAAATAAATCAATTGAAGTTGATGAAGTTATCTGGACTGTTGGTAGAACTTCATTCTTAGGTTTAGGCTTAGAACATGTTGGTGTTAATCTAGACAAACGTGAAAATATTATTGTTGATGAATATCAAAATACTTCAGCTGAAGGTATCTATGCATTAGGTGATGTTGTTGGTAAAGTTGAACTAACTCCAGTTGCGATTTCAGCAGGTAGAAAATTATCAAATAGACTATTTGGACCAGAAGAATTCAAAAATCAGAAACAAGATTATGAAAATATTCCATCAGTTGTGTTTTCTCATCCAGAAGCAGGTTCAATTGGTTTAACTGAAGTTGAAGCTAAAAACCAATACGGTGAAGAAAACATCAAAGTTTATAAATCAAAATTCACGCCAATGTACTATGCTATGTTAGAACATAAATCTCCAGTTAGTTACAAGCTAATTGTTGCTGGTAAGGAAGAAAAAGTTGTTGGTTTACACTTAGTTGGTGATTCTTCAGCTGAGATTTTACAAGGTTTTGGTGTTGCAATTAAAATGGGAGCAACAAAGGCTGATTTTGATTCAGTTGTTGCAATTCATCCAACTTCCGCAGAAGAATTGGTGACTTTACGATAGACTCGTGTTTATTATTTTATAACAAATAACTAGTATTAGAACCATATTTTGAGATATATAAGTGATTCAAATAAGTAAAATAATGATAACTACAATTTTCATTTCTTTAATAACTAATTAAAATTCCAGAAGTTTATTTTGTATGAAGATGAAACATCAAGCACATAAAACCGATCTAAGCTTTTAATGAAGAGGCTCTTCTTTTTTTAGCTTCACCTTTTTCGATTTTACGTTCGTGTAAACGTTTAGCTAATAATTGAGCGTATTCAGCAGCAGCATCTCTTGAAGCTTGAGCGTTTTTGATTTTTTGAGCTTTTAATGCACGTTTTCTTTCTAGTCTTTTTGGAGTGATTAAACGTTGAATTTTTGGAGCTTTTGTGTAGACTTTATCACCTTTAACAATTTCTCTTCTAACAACGAATTGTCTAACATCATCTTCTTTGGTTAAACCGTAGAATTTTCTAATTCTGTTAGCTCTTTTTGGACCTAATCTTTTTGGAGTTTGGACATCAGTTAAACCTTCAATACCAGCTTCACCTTGTTTGGTGATAACTAGATGTAAAGCAGATAAATCTTGAGTAACAATAGCACCTCTAACAGATTTTCTCTTTCTTTCACCTTTTCTTCTAGCTCTGTAACATGAGACACCATCGTGTAATAATAATTTAACTCTGTTTGGTAATAAAACACCTTGTTTCATTGGGAAACCTTGTTTATCATTACCACCTGCAATTTTGAAGATGTAACCTTTAAATTCATCACCAACTGAGTCACCTTCGACTTCAGCACCGATTCTTTTTTCGTAAAAGACACGCAATTTGTGGTCATCATCGATGTCAACAGATTTGTTGGTACCGTTAGTTGGGTAAGAAATATTTAACTGGTAAATATGTTAGTAAAATGGTAATTGATGCAACTTAGAGAAAAGGCGTAAAAGTGACGTGGGCGGAGGTCAGGGGTGATAGATGGACCTAGTAACATTCTGAATAGTTTGGAGTTCTATTGTATTGGTTTTATGGTACATAGTACATTCAGTATTATTGATCTTAATCTGTGCTTAATAAACTATCTTGGATGAAAGATTAACTCGTGTAATAAGATTTGATCCATGATTCTTATTGTAGTGTTTAACTTTGAATACTCAATACTCTATTTCAATACTCTTTGTTTCAATTTTTATATGATATATTGGTGTCAATCTCTACTTAATATTTTGATATGACAATAGATTGATAATTCTTCATGAGGACCTGAAAACATTATGACACTCTATCTCTCAGTTCCTTTGTTTTTTACACGATCTCTTTCGCAGACTCTCCTTGAACGAGCTCTCTTTCTATGCCTTCGTTCGGTACTATGTTAACATACTTTCATGTTGACTTGATTCCTATTTCCAATTTATTAATCAACCTTCCAAAACTATTTTTCAAATTAATTTCCAATCCCAAACCCAAACACACTTCCTGTAATTTTTCAGAGTGGGTATCCGAAACGGATATTTTCCTATTCAGGATATTTTTATTCTTTAAAGTTCCGTGACTGGCGAATTTTAGGTTTGATTAACATCCGCACATCAATGAAATAATAGGCTTCGCCTGAAGTCATGTGATCACTATGAGGGCTACGTTAGGAAATTGGAAGAGTCACTATCTCATTCAAGTTGAATATTCTCTATACATACAAATATAAATCAACAGTTGAACAAATACAATTGAGTACTAAATCTTCTTGCAAAATTACCAAAAAAATGAATTCATCAACATTAGTTAAAACAATCGAACTGAAAAGAAGGGGAAAAAAGAACACTCGCAGAGTAAGAGACATATGGTATCAATCTCAGAATTCATTGTTCTTCATTTCAAGGACCTTTAAAATCTATTTTTTTACCATTATTATCACCAGTGTGCTCTGGTGCCTTTTTATCCTTCAGATCCTTTGAAAAATGCTGTAATGGTGAATCCACCATATCTACTGCATTTAGTGAAGGTAATTTAGCTAGTCGCGGAGGGCCAGATGATGCATTGACATTTGGTAATTGATGTGGACCTGCTGAATAAGGGAATGGTGTTGTTCCTGAACCGAATGGTATATTCCATTCATTCGAATAAAAATTTGATGGAGATGGAAATAAATCAGGGACATATTTTGATGGTAGTCCACCAGTCAATGGTGTTTGGTCTCCCCCAGTCATTGCTTTGAAACTTTGTTGATGCTGAATATGATGCGAGCTCTGAGGCGGTGGTAATGCAAATCCTCTACCTGAAGGTAATGTTGCAGATACAGGTGTTGATCTATTAGAAGAACCTATGTTTGATATTTTACTATCTCCAGCACTTGATTCTTTACCATTTGCAGATAATGGTTCGTTTGGGTTTTTAGAAACATCGACAATGTCTCCTAAATTAGGTTTAGGGGATTTTAAAGAGGCATCTTCTGGTATTTGGACTCTAAGAATTGGTCTTTTACCAATATTATTATTCGAGGGACGATTTCTTGATGGGTCAAAAGGTGAACCCATTGGAGTTCCAATTGATGGTAACAACTCTGTTCTTTGTGATGATGGGGTACCTGGAGAAAATGGAAAGCTTGAATATTGATATGGTTGTGACGTATTGAGATTGTTTCTTCTTGTATCAGAAAGTGGTAAAACACTGTCATCTTCACCAGCCATATAATTTGAGTTTATACGAGATCTTAATTGATAGTTTTGATTTCCCTGATGATGTGGCTGATATAAAACATTTTGTTGTTGGAGTAAACTTGGTCCTGAATTGAGTGATGATTGTTTGTTTAAAGGGAGCATTTGAATTTTTGGAGAGTTTTTCATTTCTTGTTTTATTTTCTTCATTTTAGCAGAGACTGTTGTCGTTCTTCTTTTCTTAGCGGCTGGGACAGGTTCACGTTCAGCATCATCTTCCTCCTCCTCCTCATCCTCGTCTTCTTCTTCATCTTCTTCTTCCTCGCTTCCAGCAATTGACGCACTAACCGTACTACGTGATTTATTGTGACCTTTTACGTTTCTATGTTCAACTCTTGAAATTAATTCATAGTCACCATAATCAGCAGGGGTTTTAACATCATGAGCATATCCCTGGCTTTTATGAGTTTCCAAAAAATCTTCAAGCTTCACAGAACTGTATTCGTAAAATTTGGAATTGTTGTTGCTTAATATAACGACAGCTAAATCGACCTGACATAAAACAGCCAGTTCATGAGCTTTCTTGAATAACCCTGCTTTTCTCTTAACAAATGTAACTTTACGATTTCTTTCATCTGATATAGGTTCAATAGAAATTTTTCTTCTACCCATTATGAACCTATGTGAGATCTAATAAATTTTTGCTGGTTGTATGGTACTCTGATTGAGATGGGAAATGGATGTTTAACAATTTGAAGGAGTGGAATGGGTTAAATGTGATGATAATGTAGATCAGTAACCACACTGGAATTTTATCTTGGTTATCAATAAAAATACTAGTTTAGTGATTGACCAGTTATTATTAGATTCAGATTTGACACAATTCTAAATATAGAAGTCCTAACTCCAAAAAAAAAGAACAATAAGCTTATCGGATAATTGAACAGTTGATGTACGTAGAACTAATTTAAAACTAAACACTAGCAGTTTTATTTTGTTTATACCGTTTCTATTGTGGATTTTGTGAAGTAAGTAGTTTGTCTTATGATGATACCTTGCAAACTTGAGACAATAATAATAATCACAATACAATGAAATTTGGGATTCTGGGCTATCAAGACGGTTTAAACGAGCAACACAATAAGCCAATTCTTTTAATAACAAATAAATAACCACAAAGGAACGTATTTTAATTGAGTTCAGTCTTCTGTTCAGTATTATCACAGCTTAAACAAATCAAATGAAAATTTTTGTGTTTATTTTTTCTGTCCTTTCCAGAGATTTTGCGTTTTGTCCAAATACGGTAATTGCAACATCCCAGTTGTGCCAATCGCGAAAGGCAGCGAAATTGGCAGGAAAACCAGAAAATCTTTCATAACTAAATCAATTTGACTCAAGATCAGGACATTCATTTGTTGGTGTGTCATTGCTACTTTTTAAGATGCTAGCTTCTAAGTCAATCAGACCAGTTGGACTGTTAAGAATCGCAAATAGTTCCAAAAAGTCAAATGTTCCAAGTATATCCTGGGCCTCTAAGTTTTCAACTTCAAGTCTGGTGAAAGCTGAAGAGAAGAAGAAAGAAACCAAACAACAAAATGTCTTTGATCCTCGTTTCATAGGTCTAACTAGGGATATCTATATTCCTGTTTCGTACAACAAATTACCATCTTTATTATCAAGTCCAAAATCTGTCTGGAATTGTTTAATTAGAAGGCTTTATGTTTTGGGTATTAACACAATTCAGGTTGCTCTATTGCGTTGGCAAACTGGGTTAAAACCACAATTCTTGTTGTGGAAAAACAAATCAATTGAAAGTTATGTTGCTGTCAACAAAAGTTTCTCCTCTGGTGATATAAAACCAATCGAAAAAAATATTTCTGTTTGGGTTGAAAAATCATTAACAAATAGAATCGCTTCAATCCCAAAATCTGTTAGATTAGATTGGAAATTAGTCAAATTCAATCAAAAACCAACTTTAATTGCATTTAGACCAATCATGCTTCCAGGAAGACCTGTTGAGTATTGTCAAGCAGTTTATAAATTCGATACACAACAGGAATTAATTAACGTTAATTTGAAAACCAACAAAGTAACTAAAACTGATAGAAACGTTATAGATTATGTTGGATTTTTGATTAATCTAGATACTAATGATGTCATTCTTGCAGGTTCTGTTTTTGAGAATAGTCCAAGTGACAGAATTCCGAAACCTGAAGATATTGATCAATCTATGGTCTTCGATGATATGCGTACTAATGGTGATATTTATAGAGCACCTCCAGTTATTGAAGAACCAAAGGCTTGAAAAGAAACTTCAATACAATCAAGTTATGAAAACTCGTACGAAAAGTTATGAAAACTCGTACTGTAAATATTTAATTAATGTACATAAATTATTAAAATCAAATCTAATATAAGATAAAAATCTAAGATTCTCTTTTCATCCTTATTGTTTAACACAAGGCCTAATGTAATATGGATCTATTTTGAATCTTGCATTGATCCCATTACATCAACATAACCTCTTCCTCCTCTTTTCTTCTTTCTAACAGTTCCAACACCAGGAGTTGGGCCATTTAGTCCTATTAATGCATCTAAATCAGAAGCAGCTGCTACAGGTTTCTTTGAACCTTTGTTAATACCAGACACTTGTGCCAGTGGACTTGGTACAACAGGTGTAGTTAACGAGGCCGGTATAGAAGAAGGTGTTGACGATGGATCATCAACGATAGAATCTGAACGTGGTTTGCCTAAAGTACTTGGTTTCTTTTTGATGATTGGGGGTGGAGGAGTTGGTGCTAAAGCAGCTTTCAAATCTTCCGGTGAAGCATTTTTATCAACCCATCTCTTCAATTTTTCATCATAATAAAATGAATTTTGTTCACCTAAATGAGCTTTATAAACTTTTGGTCCACTACTGTCTCTACGTAACCAAGTGAACCAACCGGTTCCTGATTCGCCTTCTTTTTCTGCCTTTTGTGATTTCTTCTTTTCTTGATTCTTTTCAGAAGTTTTTTTGGCTTCAGGTTTAACTTCATCTTCATCATCATCATCATCGTCGTCGTCATCAACAATATCGTCATAATACTCATCATCCGCCTCATTAATATCAGTAATATTCAAACCTGTAGTTGGTGGTTCATAAGCTTTAAATCTAGTAGATGGAGAACCTAATGGACCAGTATGAATAGTTGGAGCTTGCAATGGTTCGAATTTCGAGGTTTGTGGAGTTGAGATCTTTGGGCCATCATTAGCATTAAAAGAACTTGGAATTGAATCAGAATCACTAATTGATTGAGTTCTATATGAATTGAAATTCTTTTCAGTATTACTATTAGATAAACTAACTGGAACATATGAACTTCTTCTAGTTTGACTAGAACTAGAAAGAACAGATGCTTTTCTTGATTGAATTGGAGAACTACCCGGAGCATAAGGATTAAACTTAACAGAACCATTTTTTCCAGGTTGAGAAGCTTGAGCTTTGAATTCATCAACTGGACTATTCATTTCATTTGGAGTTTGATTCTGAACTGGATATCTGAATTTACGTTCTTCGAGTTGTTGTGAAACAATATCATCATTTAACGGAAGTTCATTTTTCGTATTAGATGACTTAGATGACTGATCAGTGGATGATGGGTTGAGTTCAAATGAAGTTTGAATTTTTTCTACTTGAGATAATTTTGATGAAACGTTATCGCTTAATAGTTGACCATATGAAATTGGTGTATAATCTGGTCCCTCATTAATTTGGACTCTTGAAGAAGCTTTAATAGGTATTGGAGCATGAACAATTGAGTTACGTTGACCTGAGGTTTGTATTGATGTTGGAATTGATTCAACTGAAGAATGCTGGTTAGCAATTTGTTCAGTTTCTGATCCAGATCCATTTTCTTCAGTTATTGGTGTCTCAGTTTTGCCTGGAACATAGGCTGCACTAATAGATGCTTGAATTGGTACATATCTATTTTGAACCTCTTCTGGTAAAACTTGTGGTTCATTGATCTCTGAATCGAAATTGTGTCTTAACTGTTCAGAAATATCATATTCATCGGCGTGACCAAATTCATTTTCAGCCTTATCTTCAAAACCTGTGTTATCCTCATACGGAACAACATCAACCTCTCCAAATGACTCATTAATACTTTGTTCATTAGAACTATAATTAGGTTGATGATGATTCGAATTATTGTTATCAATTGGATTTGGTCTTTCAGTTTCCTCAATATTATCATAGTCATCATTTTCAACAACTGTAGATTCTTGAATAATATCAGATTTGGTGAGCACTTCCTCATTACCATTCAATTGTGTTATGTCAACTGGACACTGTTCATTATTGATAATCGGCGATTTAACTGATTGATAAGAAGGCTCTTTCAAATTAGGAGTTTCAACAGGTTCTTGGTTATTTTCAAAAAAATCATGATCTTGAGATTTAAAAGATTCTGTTACATCTTTGACTGGTTCAAATTGAACAGGCTCATACCTTGATGCCTTCTTTTTGAGTCTTGGTGCTGCATTTGGCAAAACAGATGAAAAGGTTTGACTGGATTTGGAAGGTAAATGTGGTTTCTGAGGTGGATAAGATGGAGGAGTAGGTTGAGATTTGTGAGGCACAAGATGTTGATTTGAAACAGCTGGATTGTTGTAAACACTTGAATGACCTTGCTGAACATGGGAGTCCGTCATATAGTTGATTGAAGGATTAGAATCTGGTTGAACTGGCGAATCGATCTCAGTAACCTGAGGTAAAGCAGGTGGGTAAGCTTGGTGACTTCCATGCATACCGAATGACATATCTTCTGCTATATTACTTTCAACTGACGATCTTCTTGAATCTTGATTTAAAGAATACTTTGAAGATTTTGGTTTTGGCGATGATAAATTAGACGGATAAGTAAATTGTGCTGGACCTTTTGGTGAAGAGTTCTGAGAAATTGAAGCCTCAACAGTCTGTGTAGTGTAACTTCTTGAATTCTGTAGCTTATTATGAGGTTTCATAGCATTTGGAACTCTTTGTGATGGTCTTGATGAAAAAGAAGTATTTGGGTCATAAACAGATGGATTGCCACTAACATTGGCCATTGAAACAAAGGAAGAACTTCTTGAAACTGTTGGACTAAATTTACTGAAAACACCTTCAACAGGTTTAGGTTTAGGATCATCACCAGAGATGAATTTATTCAAACCTTTATCCAACTGACCCCAGACCTTTTCTAATTTTGGTCTACCAAACCAACCACCGTCAACAGAACCAGTGACATGTTCACTTAAATGTTTTAGAGAATACTTAAGATTGTTATCAGCAGTTTTTGAACTTTTGATGGCACTAGTAGATAAATCTAAATATCTTTGAGCTTCAGAAATTAAATTATAGTCGATAGCCCAAAAGGAATGATTGATATAAACTTCTGTTAAATCAACATAATTACCTTGTTCTTGAAGAACCAAGCCATAAATTTCAAGAAACAAAGTAGCCTTTAATGATGATGAAAAGAGGTGAGGTGGTAATGGTAAATCAGCACTAATTAGAACCATATTAGCAGCTAAAACAAGTCCATTTTCATTCAAGAACGAAGAGTATTCAGTAGCAAATGAATGCAATGAATGTGGTTTATTAGCAACAACAGCAGAAGTAAGTTCTTTCCAGTGGTTTAAAGCTATTTGTTTTTTGTCATGATCTTTTCTAAATGAATCAACAACAGCCTTAGCATCATCAGTTAAAATATGTAATAGTATTGGTAGGAAATGATTTTCATCACCACCAAATTCATGCAGCAAATATTTTTCAACGGTGTTCATCCAAGTAGGTT
Organism: Phaffomyces orbus; assembly: GCA_003708145.3. NCBI lineage: Eukaryota > Fungi > Ascomycota > Saccharomycetes > Phaffomycetales > Phaffomycetaceae > Phaffomyces > Phaffomyces orbus. The sequence goes on from PPNK03000016.1 coordinate 95,112, forward strand.
TATCAATAAGACCGGAAATAAATAATGCTAATCCAAAATTTTCATATTGTAAAGCCAATTCAACAGCCTGAACTTTTTCACCTGCTGATATTAAAGTGAATAAATGTCTTTTGTTCAGAGTTTGTTTCGGAATACGAGATGGTTCATTAAAATGTTGAGGTTTCAATTGCTCGTGATAATTAAAAACTGCTCCATAATTGAATGGTTCTGAATTTTTACTCAGTTTATGTTTCAACAATTGAATCAATAAAATCTCATCATCATCACAAAGTGAGCTTCTTCTATTTGAAATGACTTCAATTCTATTATCTAGATATTTCAATATTTGTGGGATATTTTTTTTAGAAACAACCGGGAACTCTTTCAAAGATTGTTCTTTCAAAATATGTTCACTATCGATTATCTTGATACCATTTTGATTTTGGTATCCATTACTTGGAATGTAAAAAGCAACTTTCTTACCATGACCCCAACTAAATAATGGGAATTGTCTTTTTGTCAATAACTCAGGTTGAGTAACTGGTTGATCATACCCCAATGGATAAGCATTACCTTCATGGTATGGTTGATTTAAATGCTGCTGATGCTGTGAAGATGGTTGTTGATACATTGAAACAGATTGTTGGGGAATCAATCCATTTTGTTGATTAACCAAAGGAGAAGCAGGAAGTGGTGCCAATTTTGTAGGACCCATTTTTGGACCTGAGGTAAAATTAACCTTTGATAAACTATATGGATCATAATGATTAGCAGTGGTACTTGCTTGTCTTTTATGATTAATTGGAGCATATTTAGAAGCACTTGGAGTTGGTTGATTTGGAGAATTAACTCTAATTGGAGGGTTGTTAAATCCAGAACCATGAGTCTGAAGTGCGTTCAGATTTTGACCATGTGGTTTAACTTGATTTAACAATGGGGATAAAGCTGGTTGAGGAATAGAATCATTGATAGAAGCTGGTGTGAATGAGTTCTGTTGAGAAGGGAAGGAGTAATCTTGAGGTGATTGATGTTGAGAAGGCTGTGGTGGGGGAGGATAAGAAGTACTTGGATCACTAACAATTCGTTGAGGCTGATATGGCGCATAAGTATTTGCATTTGATGAACCAATAGAAGCATTTGATGAAACTGTTGCAGGGCCACCAGATTGAGAAGTTGGGGGAGGAAATGATGGTTGTTGTGGAACAGCTGCATAATTGTTCCTTTGTGGTTGAAGAGTTGGTAATGAAGGAGGACCAGAAATAGAAGGATATCTTGGATTTGCAGTGTTTTGCTTGAATGAATTCTTTGGTCTATCTTGAGAATGGACAGGTTTATTCATTGAAGGGTTTGTAGCATCCATAACAGGTGGAGCAATTCTGGCAGGTCTAGCTGGACCAACATGCTGCAACACAGGTAACTCTTCAAAAAACTTGGAAGGTTTTTTGAATATGACAGGTGATTTTGGAGGCAAAGATTGAACGGGAGCAAACTTACTTGCAGCCTGGGAAGTCTGTGATGAGCCTGACACTGTTCTTGATGGTTGAACATAATTATTAACAGGCAGAGTTGGCACAGTATTAGCTTGTGGTATATGAGCCTGTGGACCAGTTGGTTGAACTATTGGTTTATACACATGTGATGTACTTGGTTTAATAATTTGTTTCTTTGGTATCAAATCAATTGGGAAATCATAAGCATCAGATTTTTTCTTATTGTCATTGAGTTTTTGAATATCTAAATGATGTTCAGATTGTGTTTGGGTTGCAGTTTGATTTTGATAACTATATGGATTATAAACCTCTTTTGCCAATTGAGTTGAAGGTGTTAATCTCACTTCATGATGTGATGGTGGTTTTGATGGTTGATGGACTGGTTCATATTTTGATTTTTGTACAATTGGTATTTGATTGGAGGTAGATTTAACAGTAGTACTATCTAAATCATCATCTAATAAATCATCCTCTAATAAATCATCATCTAGTAAATCATCATCTAAAAACTCATCATCTGATAAAAAGGCAAATTTATCCTCTTTTTGTTCAATCTTCTCTTCAACTTGTTGAATTTCATGTTCTGCCTTCAATGAAGATAGGAAATCGCTTCCATTATTTTCAACTTGGGTTTCTTCCTCATTAACTTGATATGAAATTTTCTGCTCAGTTGAACTGGTTTTTGGGAATGATGAGACTTCAATAGTTTTTGTATCTTCTTCAACAAATTCAGGCTCTTCAACTTTAGTTTGTTCACTGATTTGAACTTCCGGAGTTTTCTCGATTCGTTGAACATCTTGAATAGATTCCTTATTCAGATTTGAAAAGAAATCAGATTGCTCATCAGTATCTATATTTAGATTAGGAAAATTGTCAGTTTCATGAACATTATCTGATTCTTTATTTAAGTTGGCAAAAAAATCTGATTCTTCAACATTATTGTGAACCGTCTCTTCAATTTTATTATCCTCAACTGTTTCCTTATTCAATTCAGAAAAAAAATCGGTATCATTTGTATTATTTGTGAAAATGTCATCTTCACCTTCAACAGCATTACTCTTTTGATTTAGATCTTGAGCATCAGAGTTAACACCCTCCTCCCATGGTAATGACTCAGATCTTTCATCAGAAGGGAACACCTCATCAATTTCATCATCATCCTTGTCATTTACTTTGATAGGTTCTAGCGATTCTTGAAATGTTTCAGTTTCTGAAGATTGAGTAGTTTCTATGTGGACTGATGCTTGTGATGAAGGTCTATCAGACCCTTCTTCGAAAGCCAATTCTGTTGGTTCATTTCTAGGTTGAGAATTTTGAAACAATAAAGCTTCAACAATATCCATCTGTGGTGGTGGTTGCTGCTGAGCTGTATTCTGTTGAATTTTAACTGATTCTTTGTTTTCAATCCATGATAAATCATCATTATTATCGGTGTTACCAAACAAATCATCATTCTCACACAAATCTTGTTGAATTTCAGCCTTGCCATCTTTGGATTCATTAGTAGACTTTTCAGCAACAAGGTTGACAGACTTGATTGGAGGTTCTTCCCATGGTAATGGCTCATCAGGTGATTCTTGTTGGAACAATGCATTTTCCTTAACATTTTGAATGTTGGATTGATTTACTTCTTGCTGATGTGGTTCTTGAATGTCAAATAATGGGATGGATCGATCAATTGATTCAGCATTTGGAGCGTTATTTAACACTTGAGTAGTTTCTATTGAAACGTCATCGGTACCGACCGATTCTTCAATGTATTTTAGTTGATCATCTTGAAAAACAGCTTGTTCCGTGATTGAGGTTGATTGCTCAGCTGGTTGATTACCGCTGATTGATTCAATCGCAGGAATTTTATCAGAATCCACCGTGTCATTGGTTGGTTCAAAGTCGTTGACTTGTTCAACTTCATCCTCTTCCTGTTCATCATCTTTACCATTTTCAGCACCATGAATGATATTAGAAGCAGACATGGGAACACCTTGATACTTTCTACTCTTTTTTCTTTTGTTTTTTCTATTCTTTTTATTTTTTGAAGATTGAGTAAGAACAGCTGGTTTTAAAACTTTTTGTTGTTGTTGTTGATCTGAAGACGAATTGGGTGGATTTGGCCCAGTGATTGCTCCTGGTACTTGTCCTTGTGGCAATTGACTATCAGACATAGTTGTATGCTTCGTATTCTTTAAAAAAAAGGATGCAGGTTTCTCCTGTTAACGATCCTTCTGAACAATTAATTCTATTTATGTAAAGTAGTCTTACTATGTGGTAAAAGATATTCGTTTATTTCAGAAACTTCGGTTCCAAAAATAATCGCGGAATTATCCCGATTCGGCAATCCTCCTTTTTGGGAAGCTCATCTGGTTTGGGCGCATTTTTTAGTAAAAAAAATTGTTTCTGAAGCAATTGGTCAAATTTTGTGATTTAAATTATTACAATTTACACTGACTCAAACAACTGTACTCTATACTCAACATGGCTGTCGGTGTGATAAAGAGCAAACAGAAAATGGCTCCTGAAAAGGAACGTTTCTTGCAGTGTTGTTCAGACATCACTTTAGAATTGATAGATTCGTTGAAAACATCAAAAGAAATTAATTTAAATGGATTAATCACTAAAAATTCTAAAAAATACAAGTTGAAAGCACAACCTAGATTAACAGATGTTATTAATTCAATTCCTGATCAATATAAGAAATATCTTCTACCTAAACTGAAGGCTAAACCAGTCAGAACTGCATCTGGTGTTGGTGTTGTTGCAGTCATGTCAAAGCCTCATCGTTGTCCACATATTTCATTTACTGGTAATATTTGTGTTTATTGTCCTGGTGGTCCTGATTCTGATTTCGAATATTCAACTCAATCATACACAGGTTATGAACCTACTTCGATGCGAGCCATTAGAGCTCGTTATGATCCATATGAACAAGCAAGAGGTCGTATTGATCAATTGAAACAATTAGGTCATTCTGTTGATAAGGTTGAATATATCGTTATGGGTGGTACTTTCATGTCATTAGATAAAGAATATAGAGAGGAATTCATTTGTCAACTACATAATGCATTGAGTGGTTATACTGGTAGAAATTTAGATCAAGCAATTAAATACTCTCAACAATCATTAACCAAATGTGTTGGTATCACAATTGAGACAAGACCTGATTATTGTACTAAGACACATTTGGATGATATGTTAAAATATGGTTGTACAAGATTAGAAATCGGTGTTCAAAGTGTTTATGAGGATGTTGCGAGAGATACTAATAGAGGTCACACAGTCGTAGCAGTTTGTGATACTTTTGCTAAAGCAAAAGATGCTGGATATAAGATTGTTAGTCATATGATGCCAGATTTACCAAATGTTGGTATGGAAAGAGATTTAGCACAATTCAAAGAATATTTTGAAAATCCTGATTTTAGAACAGATGGTTTGAAAATATATCCAACTTTAGTTATTCGAGGAACTGGATTATATGAACTTTGGAAAACAGGTAGATATAAATCGTATAACGCTAATGCTCTAATTGATTTAGTTGCCAGAATATTAGCATTAGTTCCACCTTGGACCAGAATTTATAGAGTTCAAAGAGATATTCCAATGCCATTAGTTTCATCAGGTGTTGAGAATGGGAATTTAAGAGAATTAGCATTAGCAAGAATGAGAGATTTTGGTACTAAATGTAGAGATGTCAGAACAAGAGAAGTTGGGATTCAAGAAGTTCATCATAAAGTTCAACCAGATCAAGTTGAGTTAATTAGAAGAGATTATTATGCCAATGATGGATGGGAAACATTTTTATCTTATGAAGATCCAAAACAAGATATTTTAATTGGTTTATTGAGGTTAAGAAAAACTTCTAAAAAACATACGTATAGAAAAGAGTTATTAGGTAAAAGAACTTCATTAGTTAGGGAATTACACGTTTATGGTTCTGTTGTTCCATTACATTCAAGAGATCCAAGAAAATTCCAACATCAAGGGTTTGGTACTTTATTAATGGAAGAAGCTGAAAGAATTGCAAGAGAAGAACATGGATCTGAGAAGATTAGTGTTATTAGTGGTATTGGTGTTAGAAATTATTATAACAGATTAGGTTATGAATTGGATGGTCCATATATGTCAAAAGATCTATATTGAATGAAATGATATTTATTGTAAATGAATTATGTAAAAGAAAAAAAAAACCTATGTCCTTTATTGGATATCGTTAATTAGTCCAATTTTTTTCATGAATTGAATTTATCCCAAGCCGCAGCACAATGACTTAAGAATCTTTCTTTATCAGATTTTGAATCATTTTGGAATTTAAATTCAAATCTGAAAATATTATCAGAAATTCTTAATTCTGTTCTAATTGGTTGATTACTTGATTCCGTCTTTGTTTCATTTTCAATAACATTTGGTTCAGGATCATCATTATCTGAAATTTCAATAAGTTCATCACGATCATTCGAATTGAATGTGGCTTTTGTTGAAGATTTCATTTTGTCAAGATTGAAAAAAGCTCTTTGTGCACTTAAAGGTTGAGATTCAACAGGTGCTAATCGTGTTGCATCACCTTCAAATACATCAGTTACGTGATTTCCCTTTTTATTCTCTCTATATTCTTTGAATTTCGCCCATTGTTCTTGATGATGAGATAATTGTTGTTGGTATTTATTTAGTTGTGATTGTGTTAATGGTAATCCATTTCTTATATTTGTTGGATATCTGTAAGTCGTTGTAGTCTTTGGAATAAATTGAGGATGAATTTGTTGTTGTTGTTGTTGATATGTTCTTTTATGGAATTGAGATTGTGGAGTTTGTATTAGTCTAGCAAGGCCATTTGGTGTTAATATGAAGTTTGGAGGGAGTTGATTTCTTGATGATAGTGGAATCCGTCTATTTAATGGGATATTTTTATTAGATCTTGGAAATTGTTGTAAATGAACAGCAGGATTATAAATTGGAGCAGATTTGATTGTAGGTTTTGATGATTTGTTTGTTAAGGATAAGTCTAAAGGGGAAGGAGCTTTATTTCTTTTGAGTCTTTTAGTGTTTTGATAAGATATCGAGTCATCTTTAATATTGCTGTTCTTATCGTCAGTGTCTTTGGCATCATTATTTGAGCCTTCCTCTTCCTCTTCTTCTCCTTGATCAGCATCTTCATCGTCATTCATCTCTTGATCATCTTCATCTTCATCATCGTCATCAGTGGAATGTCTTGCCTGGATGATTTCTCTCTGTTTTGTAGCGATATCATTTGATAGGTTGATTGTTGATTTCATATCATTTGATAGAGAAGATAAACCAGGAGAGACGCATTTCAGAGCACAGTCTTTCATGTTTGTAGCAGCAGATAAATCCAGGGCAGCGGGTCTGTGTTTCTTAGACTTTTCGATCGTTGTTTCAGGCATTGTGGCGAGTGGAAATATGAGTTCAGTGAAAATTCAAGTAGTGAATCTCAATATTCTTTCTTGATACAAATTTGAGGCTCTGAAAATGAAAGATGAAACACTCATCACGTGATCTGAACATCCATGCACCATTTAATACCCTCGTAATTGGAAACCCTAGAATTCACCGGAATTCATTTTATTTCCGCATCAAGAAGAAAATTTTTTCTTTCTTTCTTTCTTCACTTTGTGGAAAAACTTGTTTGAATCACCTGAAATGTCCCAAGGTACTTTATACACAAACAAATACGCAAGAGGTTTCTTAGCTGAAGGCTTAGTCAAACACTTAGGCTTAGACATCAAAGTCGTTTCTGAAAAAGATGCTGCCTTCAACGCTGCTTTCCCATTGGGATTGATCCCAGCTTTCATTGGCCCAAAAGGTTATAAATTATCCGAAGCCATTGCTGTCTACACATACAGTGAGTAACACGCTCAGTACATCCAATTGATCCTCTTGTCTTGAAACGTTGTTGATTTGCAGTGATGAGAACATTTTATTCAAAATTAAACAGTTATCCCTGTCTTAATAAATCATGTCGAGGAATGTATTCTGAAAGAAACCAAGAAAATGAATCATATTTACAACAAACACAATGATCAATTTGGATTCAATAGCTCAATTTTATAATACTAACAATTCATTTCCCAACAGTTGTCTCATTAGCTAAAGATTCTAAATTATTAGGTAAAAACGATGCTGAATATTATCAAATCTTAAAATGGTTGTCATTAACAAACTTTGATTTTGTCAATGCCATCACTAAAGCTTTCAAACCTTTAGTCGGTGCTGTCCCATACAACAAAAAACAAGTCACTGATGGTTTAGCCTCAGTTGAATCCATCTCTGCTGTCTTTGAAGCTAGATTAGCTGAATACACTTTCTTGGTTGGTGAAAGAATCTCAATTGCTGATTTATTCGCTGCTTCTGTCATCATCAGAGGTTTTGAAAACTTATTTGGCTCAGAATGGAGAGCTCAACACCCAAACACTACCAGATGGTGGAAAACTGTTATTGCTCATCCAGTTTTAGCTGAAACTTTTGCTGATTTCAAATTCATTGAAAAACCAGTTGAATACACTGCTCCAAAGAAAGAAAAGAAAGAACAAGCTCCAAAGGAAAAAGCTGCTCCAAAACCAAAAGCTGCTCCAAAAGCTGCTGAAGAAGATGCTGCTCCAGTTGAAGAAAAAAAAGCTAAACATCCATTAGAAGCTTTAGGTAAATCCACCAATTTTACTTTAGATGAATGGAAAAGAGTCTATTCTAATGAAGAAACTAGAGAAACTGCTTTACCATGGTTCTGGGAACATTATGATCCAACTGAATGGTCATTATACAGAGTTGATTACAAATATAACGATGAATTAACTTTAACTTTCATGTCGAACAATTTGGTTGGTGGTTTTTTCAACAGATTGTCTGGTTCTTCCAAATATTTATTCGGTTCTGGTGTCGTCTATGGTGAAAACAACAACAATGGTATCGTTGCCGTCTTCTTAGTTAGAGGTCAAGACTATGCTCCTGCTTTCGATGTTGCTCCAGATTGGGAATCTTATGCTTTCCAAAAATTAGACCCAACCAAACCAGAAGACAAAGAATTCGTTAACGATGTCTTTGCTTGGGATAAACCATTAGTTATCAATGGTGAAACAAGAGAAGTTGCCGATGGTAAAGTCTTCAAATAGAGTGTGTTTAAGCTTTGATAGTGTCAATAAAATGCCTTGAATGAGACATTGTGTAGACATAGTTTTTCGTAATCAGAGTGTGTAGGAGTGTAGTGAGTTGTGGATTCATGGTATCAATAATCACACACTACAGTAATCAGGTTGTCTAGTGGACTTCTTTGGATCCGGGTAACTTTCCTCACTTTCACTCTGTTTTTGTTGAAAATTTAATCTTAAAACGACAACAATAAACACCAAATAACTATTGGAAAATGAAACCAAATTTCACCAGTAGTCAACTATTCAGACAAATACGAAGAAAACCTCTGTTGCTGTTAGGTCCCGTCTTCCTAATCATTGTCCTCTTCTATTTATTTTCAGGCTCTAAGTCAAAATCAAAATATAGTTACACCACCAAATCAAATGGATTTTATGGAAGAAAAACTGATATAATTCCAACTAATTTACCAGGTGATCATATTTCTCATTATGATTTGAATAAACTGACATCAACTCCAATGGCTGTTTATAATAAAGAAAAAGTCTTGATCTTGACTCCTGTTTCTAGATTTTATAACGAATATTGGTCAAATTTACTAAGATTAACCTATCCTAGAGAATTATTAGAACTAGGTTTCATCGTTCCAAGAACTAAAGAAGGTGATGTTGCTTTGAAAAAACTAGAAAAGGCTATTAAACAAGTTCAAACTGGTAAAAAGGAGAATAGATTCTCAAAAATTACAATCTTAAGACAAGATACTGAATCTATAAATTCTCAGCTGGAAAAAGATAGACATGCATTGAAAGTTCAAAAAGAAAGAAGAAAATCAATGGCACTGGCTAGAAACTCTTTATTATTCTCAACTATTGGTCCTTACACGTCTTGGGTCCTATGGTTAGACTCAGATATCGTTGAATCACCACCAACTTTAATCCAAGATTTAGTTTCTCATGATAAAGCAGTTATCTCAGCCAATTGTTATCAAAGATATTTCGATGAAGAAAAGAAACAAGAATCTATTAGACCTTATGATTTCAATAATTGGGTTGAAAGTGAAGAAGGTTTGAAAATTGCAAGTAATATGGCTGATGATGAAATCATCGTTGAAGGTTATGCTGAAATCGCAACTTACAGAGCATTGATGGCGAAATTCTATGATGCTAATGCTGACACCAATGCTGAAATGGAATTAGATGGTGTTGGAGGTGCTGCAGTTCTAGTTAAAGCTGATGTTCATAGAGACGGTGCAATGTTTCCACCTTTCCCATTCTACCATTTGATTGAAACTGAAGGGTTTGCAAAAATGGCCAAACGTTTGGGCTACCAGGTCTTTGGTCTTCCAAACTACTTAGTCTATCATTATAACGAATAGTGGGAAATTTGTATAGAAGCATGTATAATAAAATAGAACAACTGTTACCCTGTCCCGATTATGTAAATGATCCTCGATAAGGTAAAAGGGAATTTGTTCATTTTAAGATAAAGACATTTAGATAATTTCCCGCTAATACGTTATTACAATCACAAAATCAAGGCTTAATTGGTGTTATTTCTTCTTCTGTGCTAAAAGTACTGTTTACTGTTCAAGATTGGTGATATTTAAAGGTGCTTTTTTATTATATTTTTAAGAGATATTTTGGTACAAATTATAAAGAGAATCATCAGTACGTCATATAATATTTACTAGAAATTCAGAAATAGTTTAAACTGCTGGTTTTCAATAAACTCTATAATACAATCACTGGCTAAGGAACTTTCATTATTTTGTGTGCGTCTAAACTTTACAAGTTATCACATAAACCCAATTTCACCCCCAGATTTATAATTAATGGGTTTGAGATCACAATCTTTTAGTAGTCAAAGAGGAGGTGGTCAGTCCACTCCAATAGATATATCAAAGAGTCCTCCATCCAAAAGTATGTTCATCCCATCTACCTCACATCTATCTGTATTATGATACTAACCACTTTTCATATTAGATCTTGCTCACGTTCCTTGCAAATTTTTTAAACAAGGTGCCTGTCAAGCAGGTAGCTCATGTCCATTTGCACACACTGCAGACGTGAGTGTTGAAACAGCTGCGTGTAAGTACTTCCAAAAAGGAAACTGTAAGTTTGGTGTCAAATGTGCTTTGGCCCATATTTTACCAGATGGAAGAAGAGTTAATCCAAAGACTTTAGCTCAAGTTTATCAAAACAATAATGCAACAAATCACAATAGTGCTAATATTGATAAACAAAGTAATGGATTCTTATCAAATTCTTTTCAGTCAACTCCTTCAAACATCATACCATCAAATCAAAGGGTTATTAGTAATAACATCAACAATAACAATATCAACAATATTAACAATAACAATAATAATCAATATGATTATTTCAATAGTCAAACCATAACTTCTCCAATTTTTTCAAACCAAATGTTTAGTAATAATTCAACAACTTCAACTGGAAGAGAATCATTCTCACAACAATCATTACTATATAATCCTTCTTCTTCTTCATCTAATCCCACTTCACATCCAAGAACAATATCAATGAGTGAACAAAGATCCAATTTCACAACAACTTCAATTTGGAGCAATAATATCACTCCATCTGATTCCAAACAATCCTCTTTTTATTCTACTAGAAGTGTGTCTCATTCAGCTGCATTCAGACCATCTCTAAATTTGTCATCATTTGATCATGGAAGTGCAATTGTTGATGATGATGATGATGATGACGATTACCAAGAAGATGATTTATTTGAAGAAGATTTCGTTCCTTCAAGTTTATCTGACTTACTAACCCCACTAGAATTACAAAGACGTGGTTCAAGACCGTCAGGTTCAAGGGCACATGCTATTGCGCAGTTACACAAAACTTTGGAATTTGATGAAGAAAATGAGATCAGTTCAGGTGCTGAAAATACAGTAGATCCAGATGAGATTGAAACTCAATTTAAAATGGATGATGATGAATATCATTTTAGAAATGGGACAAGTATCAATAATAACTTGTCTCCAAGTCAAGAATTACATGAACTTAGACTATGAAGGAGTGATACTATGAACCAGTAGTATTTGGTTTTTGTATATTGTGTGGTTTTTATTCTGAAAAATGAACTTAACATGAATTATAAAAATGATTTAGAATTAGGGTTTACTTAAAAGTAATCCGGTATATATTATGTGTTTTGTGTCTATGTGTGTATGTTTTTTTTTTTAATCTATATATGTTTGGATATCATCTTTATGGGAAAAGAGGTGATTTTATGTTTTTTTTTGGTAATTAAAATAGTGTGAAAGGAAAAGAAAAAAATTATGATATGTTACATCTGATGAAAGTAATATACTTTTTTATACAGTTCTCAATTTTTGTAATATTTCAAGACAGAATCTATTTAACTAATGTACACAAACAACTATATTATGATGGGGATCAAAAAAGCATAATAATTGTAAAAAAGCAGGGAAATAATAATATAATAACCAAAATCAACAATAACATTTTAAACAATGCAAATAATTATAATAAGATGTAATAAAAAGAAAGAATGATAATAACAATAACATCTAACGACGATCTGTCTTACCAACACCACGTTTACCAGAGAATAAATGTTTTGGAATAGAAGCAGTTTCATGACGATCAGATTCACCTTGTCTTGCCATTCTATTACGTTCACGTCTTTGTAGTTTGGCCAATCTATCAGTTTTAGATCTCAATGAACCATCAGCAATACCATCTGTCAATCTATTAGTTTGGAAAACAGGTGCTTTACCAGATAATGAACCACCTTGAGACGAAACAATATCTGCACCAGTTTCCCTATATCTATTATTAGCTAATTTAGTGTTCTTTTTATTTCTTAAAGTTGAAGCATCATGACCTAAGTAATCTAGATGAGATTCTAATTCACTGAATGATTTAGTTTGTTTTGAACGTGGGAAAGTACCACCGTTCTTTAGAGCTTTTCTACTTCTTGAAGCATTGATCATCTTTTGTTGTTTTTCTCTAATCCAAGCAGCTTTTTCACGAATATCTTCAATTTCAGAATCTTCAATCTCAGAATCAGAATCATAAAATCCTTCTTTCTCTAATCTTTCTTCTTCTTCCTCTAAAGCTTGTAATTTGGCTGCAATATCTGGATCTAAGAAATCATAAACATTCTTACCTTCCAATAGTTCAGGCATGGTATCATTTTTCCAATCTTCATCTTCTAATAGATAAGAATCTTTCAAGTTGATATTGAAAACTCCTGCACCACCATTTTCAGCTTCAATATCCCTTGCTAATTTACGTCTATTTGGATCATTAATATCATATTTAACCATATTTTTAGCACCTTCTGGAATAAATGCTTCTCTTTTGATATCATCTCTTGGAGCTGGTCTTGAAACATGAATTTTATTTAAAACGTTATTCACTCTAGCAGAACCTTTTAATTTTTGTTCAATTCTAGTGGCCAACAATTTTTCACAAGCTTTATTACGAACAGCCATAACGTTATCTTCTTCGTGACATGAAGCAGTCATGATCTCAACACCTGGAACATCAGTAATAGTTTTAATTAAATCTTGGTTTCCTTGATCTAAATCTTCTGGTTTAATAATATCTGTTTTATTTATCACAACTAACACTGATTTATTAGCAAATAAAGGTTTGATAGAATGGAATAATTTAACCTGAGCTTCAATAGTGAAACCACATTGTTCTGAAGCATCCATGAAATATAAAACAGTTGAACGTAAATGAGCAATAGCATAAATAGATTGCATTTCAATGTTATTCATTTCTTCAGTTGGTCTATCTAAGATACCTGGAGTATCAATAGCTTGAAATCTTAAATATTTATAATCAAAATGACCAACGTATAACGATTTAGTAGTGAAAGCATAAGGCTGAACTTCAACATCAGCTTTAGTAATACATCTTAAGAAAGATGATTTACCAACATTAGGATAACCACAGATTAATAAAGTTCTAGTATTTGGATCAATACTTGGTAAACGACCTAAATGTTGTCTAACTTGTTCTAAATAAGCTAAAGGATCTTTTAATTTTTTAACAATAGTAGCCATTCTACCTAAAGCAGCTCTTTTTAATTGTTTACATTGGAATAAAGATTGGCCAAATTTTAACAATCTAACATAATCTCTAGAAACTTGTTCAATTAAAGTTTTAGCTCTTGAAACTGCAGCTAAGGAAACTTTGTAATGGTTTTTTTCATATAAAGTATCCATTAAATCTCTATGAAATGGATGTACATCATTAATATTTGGGAATCCACTGATTAAATCTTGGAATTTTTCTTCAAAACCTTCAGCTGTAAATTTGACTTTTCTCATATAAAAAGCTCTAATTCTTGTAATTGCAAAACCAGGTCTGATAACTGTTGGGGTTTTTCTTTGTGTTCTGTTAAGAACTATGTCCAACAAATCGTTGGAGTTTGGAACGGTTGGGATATCTTTCCAAGTCAACTGCATATTGTGTGTCTAATTAATAAATAATAAGATTAATACTAATTAGTTTATAGTGCTCTTATAAAATTTTTTTTCTTTCAAAATTTTTTTTTTTTTGAAGATCGGGTAACCTCATCGCACTGGTCATGTGATACCCACATAGCTCATAACGTACACTATGGCTGTTCTTAACCGTAGTTAAGTTGTAACTTGCCCAAGAAACGTTCATTTCTAGAAGCTTATTTTTCAAGGCCGAGATAGTTGATCAGTAATACTGTTTCGACAATCTTTGCAATGATCTACACTATATTATTATGATCCACAAGATCATACTCTTCGACCATTAATTACATATCTAGCTAGTCTCTATATAAGATATACTGACGTATCTAAGATTATAGGGATGTATTCGGTAAACCCTTTATGAATGCGATGAAAAATTATGTTGATTTATTAACAAGACATCGGTAAATGACAATTAAATCAAATATCCCAATTAGTGGTAATACATTTGTCATTTGATCATTTTCACCCCATATCATCTTTTGAAGTCGTTAAGTATTCTTTGAAACTTAAATGTATAAATCTGATTATAATGACTGAACTGACTTTTTAAACTAACTACCACTAATAACATCACGAAAGATCTGGAACCAAAATAATCGTGCAAGTCTATATAAGTAAGCAGCCCTACCCTTCACTCACCTAGAACGTTTTGACAACTACAATTCAAATATCTATATCATTTGTGAATTTATAAGTCTCAAAACATTAATATAAATAAAAGCTAAAGAATCAGGAGCTCAACTCGACTGAAAACAAGCACATAGCAATTCAAGTAGCACCAGCAAGAACCATGCACTCAACAAGTGTGATAATATTAATCAATGAAACTAAATGAGCATGAACGATCACCACCCTGTCAAAAGATAATTGTAGAATAGTACAATTCTGTATACAAAAGATTAGTAAATAAATGAAAAAAAAAACCCAAAAGATCTCGACTCCCAATAGTAGTCTTTGAATAGCAACAAAATTGTATAATACAGAAGAATAAAAACTCACCGATAATAAAAACATAAAAGCAGATCAACTAAAAACCATCATAATTAACAAGAATAAAAAACTAACATCTTCATGAAAAAACTTCACCAACCCATTTGAAACTCTGTTGGTGGTACACTTGCAGCAACAGGATGTAGCAGATTTGGTAATGAGCCCCCATGAGCAGGTAAAGGAACACTAGTTGATTCTTTTCTAATTGTGTCTTTTTTAACTTCTGGTGATGATGATGATAATACTTCGTTATTTTCTTTTCTTAACTTAACATCACGTTCATGTAATTTCTTATGCCTAATCATATTAGATCTGACACTGAATAGCCTACCACAATTAGGCCATTCGCAAACAAATGGCTTCTCTCCAGTATGTGAATAGGAATGAGTTTGTAAAGAGGATGGTCTTTTGAATTGTTTTTGACAAATGTTACAACGATTTCTTCTTGCAGTTTCTGGTGTCATTCCTAATAATGATGAATTTGAGGATGAGCTTGATGAAATTCGTTTAGGTTTTGAAATACGGTCATTTGGATAGGTTGCGCTTCTTGAATAATAGTGGGCAGGTTTACCTGATGGATCTAAAACCCCTGGAAATGGAGCTTCATCGCCACTTGATGGTGCCGTTGATACTTGAGAGTGTGATGGTAAACTTGAAACTGAATGACTGTTTGTATGTAGATTTTGTGAAGGTTGAGGTTGAAAATTGACTGGAACAGCCACCACTTGAGCATCATGTGGGTAACCAACATTACCATAATTGTATCGATATTCAGTTTGTGGGACTGGCGATGAATTAGTAGAGACTAATGATGGAACTCTGTTGACATTCACACTTGATGGAAGATATTGTGGTAGGTTTGGATTAGAAACACTGAAATGATGATGCGGTAATTGAGAGATTGAACCAGGATGTTGTAAAGCTAAATTTGATTGAGTAGTTTGTGGCTGTTGATTTTGATCAGCAAAATAAGCTTGATTAACTGATGGTAATGAAAAGGAATTACTTTGAGGTTGCGGAACAGCAGTTGAAACGGTATAGTTATTATTATGACTAATGCCAGATCCAATGGAAGTTGGTAAATTCGTTTGAAATGATGGATTTGGTGGGTATTGATGTTGTATGGTTGAAAAATTTGTGATTTGTGAACCTGGGTTAGGAAAACCAAGGTTTAAGGGTTGATATGGAATTGAAGTACTGAATTGAACTTCTTGTGACTTTGGAGATATCATTAGAAGGAGAAAATGTCTTTATTTATATTGATTTAATAAACTTGAATTTAAAAAATTTCAAAAAATTTCACTATTATTTTTTTTCAGTGGAGAAAACCAATATCAATTGAAGAATGAATGTGTTTGATATGATGAAATACTGGTATTTAGTATACTGTTAAACTGAAGTAAAAATCTCCTGATGCTTCTAATAAGAATATCGAGAAATGAAAAAAAAAAAAAACGTCAAATTTGTTTGTTTTTGTAAGTCCCCAGAAACGTAAATAAATGTTCATCTAAATTTCGAAAAAATGTGTCCCCTATCCATAATTTAAAAAATAGTGCATATACATGCAGCTTTTAAAGCCGCAAATCTATGCATGACTAGATAAATTCATTGGTGAGGTGCGTTATTGTGCTTGCGTATAATCAGGATTCAGCTTAATTACAACTGATCCAACTTCCATATATATACACACATGTGAGTTCCTCGATATCTATATAAGGCCGCTACTTACAAGTTGATTGTACAATCAGCTTAATATGTGTGCGAGGCTCGAGTATTCAAATAACAAGAGTACCACTTGTATCAAAAAGTTGTTGATATTTGAACTTTGAACTACAATCACTTGCAGATTGGAAGCTCTTGGTATACATTCTATGTACTAGCTACTAGCTATATGTTGAAGTTTAAAGGATATGGTGTTTTTCAGTCCCCTAATATAATTTAATATGGTTTCTTTGAGGCTTAAATTCTTCAACACAACTTATTTAATGAATCATCCATTCACTCAAGTAATATGGATCCCTGATATAACAACAGTTGTATTCAATAAATTCATCAATATCTTGATCTTGCGATTGTCCGCCTTCCACTTGAAACTCTACCTATAGAATGAATCAGATCTGATACTTGAACTCTTGATTTCTATTCAAGTTGGCTCAATTTTGGAACGTTAGGTTTGAACTTTGGAAGGCTACAAACTACATCTCCAAAATTCTCATATATAGCTTGTTGTAAATGAAACATTACGAGATCTGTCATTTAGCGGTGATAATCTCACCCATAAATAAAAATACCATTAATCGTGTGAGAGCAAATGAGTGTTGAAATCATATCGATTGTTCAAGGTTTGATCGTTAAATTGATTCTTAGTTGTTCCTAAATATTGTGTTTATCTGTGTCTAACATTCAAGGGCAGCTTTTATTTTCAACGGTAAAATCTCAAAGCAGGGGTACAAGTTTTTTTCTTGTTGCCATGACGTCTATTATCTTATTGCAGTAGTTTGTCTAACAGTAACGGTGACTAATAACTATATGTCAAGTTTCAACTTCATTAGTCAAATACAGCTATATATCAAATTCGAAAACTGAAAATTTGGATGGCAAATTGACCAATTTAGTCCACTTCATGTTGCTAAACATGGTCCCAGAGACTTCTTGCCTCAAAAGCACTACTAATCAAAGAACTGAACCTTGTCGAGTGGTTTATTTGTTGCATTCATAATTTCTCAATACTTTGAAATGTCCTCATTGTTTACTTTTAATATAATTATATAATTTTGTATACGTAGAGATTATGTTCTACACATAGTACTTGAAACCTGTTCTTTCACGATTATTGACAAATACCATAATTTTTGTGAGTTCGGTCACAAACTCAAGACATCATGATTCTAACACGCTCTTTAATTTACTTATTGTAATTTGTACCTGTTTGTTGAATTTTATAAATTCTTGTTCTTGCACTTGATATTTTGAAAGAGAACCACAATTATTAGTTGAAACCTACTCAATTTGTGTAGAGTGGAGTAATATCTGATAATCTCCTGTTGTAACAACTTACAAGGTATATACAATATTTGTAAATTGTCGACTACAATTAATGTAGATATTGGTTACTGGTTGTCTAATCTCATAATTCTTTATTCATCCTATTTTGATCGTTTAATGCTAGATTGGGTCGCTAACTAATTTGCTGTGTGCCCCTGATGGCTGAAATATAAGTATAGATCCATCTAGTTCTCCTATTCTTAAAACCTCAAAGCAACCCTACAGGCTACAGAAGAAAATGTGAGATCAGATACACGTATTAATCATTTTAAGATAGTGAAACTATTTTGCGTGTTTGAAACTTGAAGTCTATATATAGTAAGGTAAAGGCCAAAAACGTAAAACGTACATATGATGCCAATTTCCAAACTAGTTAGTCCACCGATCTGTGACAAAAAATGTACGTTTCTATAGGGTCTTGATTCTTGAAGTTTCGGCCTAACTAATTAATATTTTGAAATATAGAGAGTTGGTTAACTGAAAGTTGTAATCAATAAAATTTCTAATTTGGTACAACTCGGCTCAGAATCCAGATACTGTGATCAATTGGTGTTTCAAAGGCTTAGCTAACGATAAGGAACGATAGGTTAAATCAATTAACGGTATCCATTCAAAACTCGCTAAACTATGATAAGAGTAGACGTTATACTAAGAAATTAGAATGACATAAAATGTACTGTTTAGTTGATATTTTCCCTGTTTAAGATAACCAAATGAGTCTGATTCCAACTACAAAAGTGTCCTCATGAGTGTGTAAAAATTTAAAATGTAGGTGGGCTGTTTATTTGTTGTTTTTATGAGTTTCTGATCAAGCTAATTTACCTCTGGTACACTGTCAAGACTCACGACTCAGGAGTCACCTGTGTATATGTACACAAATTTGGAAGCCTATATAAATTCTTTTAACGGATGTTATATAATTATTTCGCATTCATACTTGATGTAAGATGATGTTGAGTATTTCTAAATATGGATATAAAATGCGGTCCGAACCAGTGACATCCACAAATCTGCTTCAAAAAAATATGTTAATTTGAGATTTGTGGAAAACGGTACTTAGTACTCAAATTGTTTTATCAGGTTGGTTCTGACTTGAGTCAATTCTTGTAAACTGTGTGTGTGGGCTTAAACGTGAAATACCTCAGTCTAGTTCAAAATCTTCAAGTGAAAAAAAGGATACTCATATATACACTTAACCAGGCTGATACATATAATATGCGTGATATATAGATATCGATGCATTTAAAGAAGTTATAATTTATAAAATGCGAAATTGGATATATGTAACTCGTTGTATATAAAAAAATTTGTAACACAAATATAAAGTATAAAGCTATATATTCAATATTGTATACATATAACGAATTACCACCTTGGAAGGTCTGAAAATCGATCAATTGAGTTGAAATCTGACTACATGAATCATCACAATAATGAATCATGATGTGACATTCTATATATGACATAATTATAATAACAAATCTATGGTTTTCAAATAATTCAAATAATTTTCTGAACGTTGATTCATGAGTCCCGCCAACATATCATTCCAGCAAAAGACTATCACAGTATACACTACTTTAGTTTATAGTACACCTAATCAACTAAACATAGCTTCGTAACTTTTCTTCTTTCAAATGAAGTTTAAAACATGTTGACACAAACAGTAAACCGGTAAGTTGTAAGTTGTAACTTGTAACCGATTATTAACCTCCAATTAGTGATACTGTCATATTCTGCTAAATTAACAATTGTTACTAAATGTGAACTCAATTGATTGATTTCGACGATTTTATAAGTAATATCAATACCTGGTATATGCACTGGACGGAATTGATTGTATTGACGATTTAATCAGAGTTGTAATCCTTTTCGTTACAGGTTTTTTAACAATAACTGGAACTTCCTTGTCTTTGTGGCATTCGGATCTCGGAACTCGCCTAGTTGTGCCAAATCTTGATACCTAGAGGCCAGAGACTCGAGTCCCGAGTACAAGACTCAAGTTCTAACCATGTCTATAACTGCCTATATTTACCGAGTTTTGTAAAAATCCGGTGTATATATATAACTCCTGGGACTTGAGTCCTGTGTCCTGTGTCCTGCGTATAGCTTCTGTAACATTTATCTAGATCTATGTAGTATGTATGCATTACCTGTTTTTATCTGATCTCCAATTATTGTTCATTGAATCACTAATTAGCGACCATCAGTATTTAGTTTGATATCAACGCCTGAGATTTTAGTTTTATATGTTCTCTAATTTGAGTACCTAGGTGAGTTGTTCCTTGGTATGTCCAAACTTTTTTTTTTCTCCCAAACGCTTTATACAGTTGATTTGTGGTTTCGAATTTTTCTTTTTATGTTTATTTATAACCTAAAAAAATTGTTCTCTGTCTATTGTCCAGTCACTAGTGTCCACCTGTATAGTAAAAGTCTAGTCAAAAGTGGCATTTTACACGAAAAATCTTGAATATGCTTCTACCTATGTGTCGTGGACCTTGTTTATGAATGACTGATTACAGTCATTTCAAATGGGACAGTATCAACTATGTTACTTGTTCAATATTCAAACTTCGTAAGGAAAAATCCTTTTGAATGATACTTTCATCGTTTTATTCATAAATCAGTTATCTTAAACCCAAAAGGTAAAAAAGACAAAAACACTAGCATATGATAGAAAATGAAAACGTTGCCTTCTGCGATTTTACCATTCACAATATGTTACACATTAACTTAAATTGCGGATATGTGTATTACCTTTTTAGGTTATGTAGTTCATAGTGATGATTTTGATTCTTGAAAGACTACACAGTTGCACAGAACTAATTGAAATAATCAGTACATACTACATTATCATTGTCATTCAAGAATTGCTTCTTGATCAAGAATCAGTTTGGCTGCATTCTTAGAGTAGTATGATATTCTGAAATCACCCAATAGTACAGTTGAGTTGACTAGGGTTTGAAAAAGCCTGCTTCAACTCTTGGTATCATGTTCTACAACCAAATAGTAAACGCTTTTATGGCGTTTCTTTTTTTCAGTATCAGTTTCTGTTACTACACAATGTACAATAAAGAACTCATATACACACGAACTGAATAATGGCTTCTTAAAACCCAAAATTCTTAGTTAACCACCAATGTCAGACAGACTTGAGTCAAACTTTTGAGTTTGAAGATAAGATGCTAATCAATACTACATGGTATTTTTCAGAAGGTCTCTATAGCCCAAAATAGAATTTTTGAAACACAATAAACCAAACTAAACTCACACACATTAGAATTTGAAAAACGCACTAGACTAGAAAGTAGATTTACTTAAGAGTATAAGGAAAACTAGAAAACAAAGACACAATCTGTTTCCCAATTTTGGGTACCTTCATGTTAATCAGCTGTAGTTAGAGAACAGAGGATCTTTATATCTAAATTTGTGTCTTCTCTCTTCAGTCAATAAGTACATGGAGTAATAAATTAGAATAAAAATACACATGGGATCTATCTTCCAGTTATACCACTACAATTAGCAAATCTTATACCTGAATTAGGAGCTTTATTGTAATCAAAAGCCTCAACAATCCAGATGATATTCAAAGAACAAAAAATTTCGCTATATTACGTTGTGAAGTTCCGTCCTTTTATTACCTTATTGTGTGAGTTCATTCTACCCATAAATTATGTAGACAAACATGCACAACAATACTGTATAAAATCAGAAATTGAAAATGAGTAGAAAAGTAAAATGTCCTATAAAATATTAATAATTTAAATACCTAACTGAATTTGAATTTAATTGATTGAAATAATAGTAGTCTGAGTTTCAATATGAGTTACTTACAAGTTACTGTTGCCTGTAATCTGGTCTCTGGGAGTCTGTGTGTGGAATATTAATGTTTTTTTAGTGATGACTTTGTATATAAATAGTAAAACATGTACTAGTTTCATGATTCATCTCTTCTGATCTCTGCAATATTTTGGAAATGTATATAATGAAAAGGCTCCATTTTATAAAAAAGATACCTGAATATTTATATTACACTAGAGCTAAGTGTTGATCATTTGAATAAAAATGGCAGCATGTTCATTACCTCTCATGATATATATAAATATAGTAATTAATTAGTACTAGTGATAATTTTCTTTTTTGAAAATGTTAGTTTTTATGGGTTATCATTATAAATAAATAACTTACAATTAATTTACATTATGAGCTCATATGCACAACTAGCTTCCGATAGTAATAATAAAATGTAATAATAGTAGGCTGAATATGATTAATATAAATTAAATAATAAATAAATAATTAATATAATAAATATTTATAAATAATTAATATAATAAATATTTATAAATAATTAATATAATAAATATTTATTAATATTTATAATCAATTATAACTCAGGTATAATCAGAAAAATTTCAATTTAAATTAACTTGCAAAATAAATGTGATCTAGTAAAATTTTTGTAAACCGTCCGTCGGAATCAGTAAGCGAGTGGTGGTACCAAATTTAAACAGCAGCTAGCTCACCTTTCACATTTGATATTGTAATAGAATGAGATACACTACTTGTTTACTATGTAGCAGCTAATTAGTGTTAGATATCTTGATTCAATTTTATGTATTCTGGATTATGCAAGATTTGTTTACTTTTCCCCAAAAACATAAAAAAACAGAATCTTGATTTGAAGTTTCTTCATGTAGTAAAAAAAATTGAACAAAATCTTGAATTCACAAAGAAGTGAGGTCATTTTCCTTATTAAGAAGCTGAGTGATAGCATCAGCAGATTGAGACTTTGATAGGGTCGTAAATTATCTTGGAAAGTGTTTACTTAAAAATCCTGGGTACGATTACAAAAATTCAATAATGAATCGTTATTCAGAGATTCCAAATACTCCTACTCCATTCATGAGGAGTTCTGCTCCTATAGAGCTCAAAATTGGATCAATAATATCTTTACCTAAAATAGGGAGAGCAGTTCTAAGGTTTACTGGTCACATTGAAGGTAAAAACGGTAAATTTGCAGGCCTTGAGTTAATAGGCGAAGGTGTTTCATTAGGTAAAAATAGTGGAGATTTCAATGGAACCCATTACTTTTATACCAAAAGAAAGGGAACTGGTCTTTTTATAAGCTATGATAAACTCAAATCATCCTTAGAATACGTTGAATCACCCGCCAACAATAGATTATCTTTACAATTGCAGCCATCTCACAGAATTAGTCATATCGCAAATAGACCAACTCCTGTTAAACACAATGCAACTCCTCCAATTAATAATATCAAGAAGCTTGAGTCATCATCCCATTCTTTATTTTCAAGATCTGCATCCATTACCTCTAATAATTTAGATAGTGAACTTCATAAATTAAAGTCTACTAATTCCATTAAGAAAACTGAAAGAAATAATTTACTACAAGAAAACATATCTTTGAAACAACAGTTTCAGTTACTGATGTCAGATAAGAAACCTGATAATCCAATGCGTCAATTAGAACTAAAATATGAAGAATCTCAATCTAATCTTAAAAAGGCAAATGAGAAAGCTCTATTAATTGAAGAAAGATTACTACAGCAAAAAAAAAGTTATGAAGAACAAAGAGAGGAATTATTAGAAGTTATTGATCAAGTTGAATTAAGAGTTACTGAAAACGGCAAGATTTACATCAACGAAATTAAAAAGTTACAAGATTTACTAGCTGAAAAAGATTTAGAAATTGAAAATATACGAAAGTCACATAATAATAATGAAGTTCCAGATTTTGATAAAGAATATAAAGAACAGATTCAATTATTAAGACAAAGCAATGAAGGTCATCTTCAAGCTATTGAAAGCTTACAGAAAGAACTTATAACGACAGAAGAAAGGTTAACAGAAGTTCATAAACAAAATTTAGAATTAAAAGAACTACATATATCAGCACAGCCTGATAACAATGAAGATCAATCAAATTTGCTAGAAGCCAAGGAGAAAGAAATTCTGGAATTAAAAGAGAATTTGAAGAACCTGGGAGAACAGTTATTGAAAGAAAACACTGAAATAACTAATGATCCAAAAATTGTTGAAGACTTGAATAAACAGATACAGGATTTAAAAATTCAAAATGAGAAATCAGATGAAAATTTGAAAGAAATAACTAGACTGAAAAAAGAAGTCCAAAATCTGAAAAAGAGGTTGAATGATACCAAACCAGAAGATGCAGTGTATGAACTAGAATTTTTACTAGAAAGTAAAGAAAAAATAATCGACGACTTGAAAAATGAACTGTTAAGCAAAAATAATGGACTAAACGATGATGATGAAAATCAAGTTGTTGAACGATTAAGAAAGGAACTAACTGAAAAAGATGAGTTCATCAAAGAATTATCTAATATAGTTCAAGTGACTAAAACTGAACTAGTTAAAAACAATGAAGAGGTAGAATCATTTAAAAAACAAATCAGTGAAAAGGATGCTGAAATTAAGAAGTTGAAAGAAGAAACGGAAAAACAAAAGATATATGACTTCAAAGATGAGTTAACTTCAGATAAAACCAAAATTCAAGAACTAGAATTGAAAGTCAAAAAAATGGTGGAACTAGAAAAATCATTAGAATTAATTAACATTGAAAAAATCCAACTAGAAGATTCATTATCACTAACCAGAACCGAATTAGATTCTTTGGTATTAGAAACAGAAGAAAATGGTCACATCAATAAAGAGCTAATTGAGAAGAAAAATGAAGAAATCCAGTTTTTGAAAGAAGAAGTTGAGAAATTGAAATCGAAAACTCCAGGAACATTGCTATCACCAATTCAAAACTCAAGAGAACAAATGAAAGAATCAACATCAACAGTAGAAGTGAATGAACTAAGAAAAACTGAGTCAATGGCAAGAGATATTGAAACTCGTACATTACAGGAGAATTCAGGTAGTACGCCTAAGAAACTAGGAGGATTGAGAAGTTCAAGCATCAGGAATAGATCCTCATTGAGTCCCTCAATATCATTATTACACAGACCAAAGGTTATTGATCAAGTCGTTGATGGTGAATTACAGATCTATGTTCCAGAGAAGTCAGATCCAGCCAGTGGACGAGATCTTTGGTGCGGATTATGCGAAAGAGATGGTCATGATAGCATTGATTGTCCTTACGAGAATGAAGTCTTTTAGCTCTAATTCATCTCTTTGAATAAATAATTTATTTTAACCTCATCGCTTCCCTTCCTAATTCTTCCCCCGCGAAACTTTTTAAAGTCCCGGCAATCTACACAAAAAAAAACTGAGATATGACTCAGTTCAGAAAAATTCGATAAAGATTTAATCAACTTTTTTTCACTTCTTACAACAAAAGAGACATAAATAATGCCATTTCCATTGCTTCCTGTCTTCAGAGCCTCTAAGACCTTGTCTGAGAAGCTTTCACAACTCTCAGTCGTTGGTCGTGTTTTACTCCAATTAAAAGATGAATCAGAAATCGAATTGATAAAGAATAATAATAAATCTTTGAAAAATTCTGAAATTAATGTTGAATTTGATTCAAATTCAAGTATTGAAATCACCAAAATCATTGATTTATTAAACAACAATGTTTCCAAAGTGTTAATCAATGAAAGTTCATTAGAAGAATTCAGATCTAATGGAATTCCAACTTCAAGAATTTCTTTAAGATTATCCAATATTAATCAGATTCAAAATTATAAAGATTTAAAATCTTTTGTCATTCCATCTGACTCAAACTCTTTAGAAGAATTAGCTAATGCTTCAAACAAGGGTGAGAATGAAATCTTCATCACTTTCAATTCAGATTATAAACCATCCATATTAAAGTCGTTAATTTCATCAGGTTTAGTTCCAATCATTTCCTCAGACGTTTTAACTTCTGGGAAACCAGGAAACGATTCAGAAATCTCAGTTAGTGATCTACTTGTCAGTTCATTAACAACTGATAGACCAGATGGATTATATTCAACTTTAGTCACTGATATTTATAACCATTCCTTGGGTTTAGTTTATTCATCAAAGGAATCAATCAGTGAAGCAATTAGAACTCAAACTGGAGTTTACCAATCAAGAAAACATGGGTTATGGTATAAAGGTGCTACATCTGGTGCAACTCAAGAATTGATCAAATTAGATAAAGATTGTGATTCTGATTGTTTAAAATTTGTTGTTAAACAAACTGGTGTTGGTTTTTGTCATTTAGAACAAGATACTTGCTTCGGTAATATCAATGGGTTATCAAGATTGGAAGCTACTTTGATTGATAGATTGAATAACGCTCCTGAAGGTTCTTATACTAAAAGATTATTTAGTGATGATAAATTATTGAGTGCTAAGATTAAAGAAGAAGCTGAAGAATTGACTGAAGCGACTACTAAAGAAGATATTGCTTGGGAAGCTGCTGATTTATTCTATTTTGCATTAGCTAGATGTGTTAAGGATGGAGTTTCTTTAGAAGATATTGAAAGAAATTTAGATTTAAAAGGCTTGAAAATCACTAGAAGACAAGGTGATGCTAAACCAAAATTTATTAAGAAAGAAGAATCTAAACCAACTCCTGCACCTAAACCAGTTGAAGAAGAACAAGATCCAAATGAAAGAATTTCTATGGGTGTTATTAATGCAGAAACCGCCTCTCGTGAAGAAATTAAGAAAGTTTTAACAAGACCAGTGCAGAAAACTGCTGATATTATGAAATTAGTTAATCCTATTGTTGAAGCAGTTCGTGAAAAAGGGGATGAGGCATTATTAGAATTAACTGCCAAATTTGATGGTGTTAAATTAGATTCTCCTGTTTTGAAAGCACCATTTGATCCCAAATTATATGATATTTCTCAAGAATTAAAAGATGCGATTGATTTATCAATTGAAAATGTTTATAAATTCCATAAAGCTCAATTACAAAATGATACATTAAAAGTTGAAACTCAACCTGGAGTTATCTGTTCAAGATTTTCAAGACCAATTGAAAAAGTTGGATTATATGTTCCAGGTGGTACTGCAGTTTTACCATCAACTGCGATCATGTTAGGTGTTCCTGCTCAAGTTGCTGGATGTAAAGATATTGTTATTGCATCTCCACCAAGAAAAGATGGTTCATTATCACCAGAAGTTGTTTATGTTGCTAATAAGATTGGTGCTCAAACTATTGTTTTAGCAGGTGGTGCTCAAGCTGTTGCATCAATGGCATATGGTACTGAAAGTGTTCCAAAAGTTGATAAGATTTTAGGACCTGGTAATCAATTCGTAACAGCTGCTAAGATGTATATTCAAAATGATACAACTGCGTTATGTTCAATTGATATGCCAGCTGGACCATCAGAAGTTTTAGTCATTGCAGATGGTAAAGCTGATCCAGATTTTGTTGCTTCTGATTTGTTATCACAAGCGGAACATGGTGTTGATTCCCAAGTTATTTTAATTGGTGTTGATTTATCTGAAAAAGAGTTAAAGGCAATTGAAGATTCTATTCATAATCAAGCTTTAAAATTACCAAGGGTTGATATTGTTAGAAAATGTATTAAACATTCAACTACGTTGTTGATTAAAACTATGAAAGAAGCATTTGAATTATCTAATCTATATGCACCAGAACATTTAATTTTACAAATTGAAGATGCTCCATCTTATGTTGATTTAGTTGATCATGCTGGTTCTGTGTTTGTTGGGGCATTTTCTCCAGAAAGTTGTGGTGATTATTCATCAGGTACTAATCATACGTTACCAACATATGGTTATGCTAGAATGTATAGTGGTGTTAACACTGCGACATTCCAAAAATTCATAACAAGTCAAGATGTTACACCTGAAGGTTTAAATAATATTGGATTTGCAGTTATGTCAGTTGCCAAAGTTGAAGGATTAGATGCTCATAGAAATGCAGTTAAAATTAGAATGGAAAAACTAGGTTTATTACCTGAAAATTTTGTATAAAAGAAGAAAGAGTTGATCTCTACAGTATAAATAGTTTATAAATGGTATTAGAATGTATTGTATCTTTATAATTTTAATAATTTTTGTAATTCACCATTTGAATTAATAAGTTGTAAATCGGAATTCCCACCAATATGTTTACCATCGATAAAGATGTTTGGGACTGTTCTTTGGCCAGTTAATTCTTTCAAAGCAGCTTGAATCTCTTCACCGTCTGGGATCTCGTCTAGTTGTAAGACGAATGGTTTAACTCCCAAGCTGGCAAAAGTACCAATAGTTGCTTTACAGTATGGACACCACGATTTGGAGGCGACCAGGATGTGATTTGCACTGATTAGAGATTGAACTTTGGTGATAATTTCTTTGGAGACCATTTTCTTTGGCGTTGATTGGAGAGATTTAACAATTAAGAAGAGTATAAAGATTCCACAAAGGATTAAAATCATGGTTGAATTGCCAGAAATGATTTGAATTTTTTGAAAAGTTTTTCGGATTACGAAGTAATTTATGTGATGATAACTATACAATACTGTTTAAGAGGAAGATTATGATTATTGTCTCTAACTCTCAATTTCATGTGTATTACTGTCTGTTTATTAACGTTTTATCCATTGAAAACAGTAATTTTGTAAACATCTAATCGATATCGTTATCATATTCATATAAATTTAGATAATTCCGAATAATTTAAATAGATTAGACCAACTACATAATACTCTATCTCTATCATATAACTCAATGGGTGTCTTCACAGATCATCCACACACTGCCATCACCGAGAGGATCAATTCCATCATTGAGAACAATTTGGAGCCTGAAATTGAGGCTGCTGACCTTATTGATATCATTACTTTACAATATTCAGGAGCTATTGAAGCAGCTAGAGCAATTAGGAAAAAATTGAAATATGGTCAATTGCAAGAACAGTTCAACAGTCTGGAGTTACTGAACGTGTTGGTGAACAACGGTGGGAGAGACTTGACTGAATTGTACAACGATAGGAAATTATTGGAAAGATTAAGAGAAAGTGCAGTTGATCAAACAGTTAATTTAAAATTAAGACAAAAAATTATAACTTATGCTATATTTTGGAATGAGAATTATAGTGATAGTAAATATCATTTAGGTATTGCCAAATTGAAGAATCAATTACCAAAAGTTTCCAGAAGAAAGAAGGAAAGAAGAAATAATTTCATGAATGATGAAGCATATCATAGTGAAGATGAAAATACACCATCTTCATCGAATGATAACACCAGTAGAATTGCAAGAACCAATGCAGAAGCTAATAGAAAGTATAAGATCCCCTCGATTGATCTCAAAAAAGAGGGTCCCAAAATCAAACTATTGATAGCTGAAGCATCCACTGCATCAATTGATTTAACTAATGCCTTGAAATCAATCAATAGAGATCGTGGAGAATTAGCCACTGATTTCAGACGTACTAATGCCCTGTTTGATAAGACAAGAATCATAAGAAGAAAAATATTAAGATATTTACAATTAACTGATTCTGAAGAGTTTTTAGGTAGTTTAATCCATGCTAATGAAGAGTTAGTCAATGCATTACAACTATACAGTGAATATTCATCACCTAACAATGATTCTGATGATGATTATAGTACTTTATCTGATGATGATAGTGATTTGGAATCAGTTACTGATTCTTTAGCAAGTTCCATGATTGAAGCTCATCATCGAAGACCACCTTCAATTCCTCGTAAAAAAATGGAAATTGTTAGAGATGATAATCCGTTTGGAGATTCAAATGAAGTCGATGAATCTGCTGATTGGAAGTGAAATATGATGAATGACTATATTATATTAGTGTAGATTACATAAGTACAAGTCCTCTTTATCACTTGATATTTGTAGCAAAAAAAATTCCTTCATAAAATATACACCAATGAAAACGTTTTTAAAGACAATTCCATCAAATTTAAGAAGAATGTCCACCTCAAACATCAATTCATTAACATTCAACCACACTTGTTTAAGAGTCAAAGATCCATTAAGATCAGTTGAATTTTATACCAAAAATTTCGGTTTGAATTTGATTCATAAACAGCAACTTCCTGATTTGAAATTCGATTTATATTTCTTAAGTTATGATAATTCAATCATTGGTAAACCATTTGGTTCAAGTGGTGTCTTAGAACTAACTCATAATTACGGTACTGAAACTGATGATTCTTATAAGATCAATAACGGTAATGAAGAACCATTTAGAGGATTTGGTCATATTTGTATCTCTGTTGATAATATTGAACAATCAAGTGAATTATTATTATCTAATGGTGTTAAATTTCAAAAAAAATTGACAGATGGTAGACAAAAGGACATTGCATTTGCGTTAGATCCAGATGGGTATTGGGTTGAATTAATTGAAAATAAATTAAATAAAACTGACAATGTCACTGATTTTAATAATTATAAATTCAACCATACAATGATCAGAGTTAAAGATCCTGTTAAATCGTTAAGATTTTATAGAGAAGTCTTGGGAATGAAGTTATTTGCCACAAGAGAACATTCAAATGCTAAATTTAATTTGTACTTTTTGGGTTATAATAATGATGAATCATTTATTGAGAATTCTTTGAGTAAAGAAGATCAATCTAAATTAGAAGGTGTTTTAGAATTAACATGGAATTATGGTACTGAATTAGATGAAGATTTCAAATATCATAATGGGAATGATCAACCTCAAGGATATGGTCATATTGGTATTTCAATCGATGATCCTAAAAAATGGACTGAAGAATTGGAAAATAAATTTGGTGATGAATTGAATTGGGGATTGAAATTCAATAAAGGTAAAATGCAAAACATTGCATTCCTTAAAGATCCAGATAATTATGCTATTGAAATCTTACCAAAGAATTATAATTTTTAGTACTTACAAAATATAATCAACAAAAGATCATTAAATAAATATCATCATTCTTTCCATAAATCGTAGATACAGCTTGTGTGTCATTTCAACCTCCATCAGGATTGAATTTCAAACTTATCGAATTAACACAATGTCTCTCATTAGTTGGATTATCATAGCCTTCGTTTTTAAAGACATGTCCTAAATGGCCACCACAATTTTTACAAACCATTTCAGTTCTTTCCATTCCATGTGAGAGATCAACGTTGTACGCCACACTTCCAGGTAATGCCTCGTAGAACGAAGGCCAACCACAATGAGAATCGAATTTAGTTGATGATTTATAAATTGGTGAATCACAACCTGCACAATTATAAATTCCAGATTGCTTATTGTTGAGATATTCTCCTGTTCCTGGTCTTTCTGTTCCCTTGTTTCTCAAGATGGAGAACTGTGAGGGAGTCAAGACCATTCTCCATTCTTGTTCAGTTTTAGTGATTGGGAAGGACATTTTTGTTAATAATTTGAAAGTGTTCTTCATAATGTTGGTGAGAGATGGATGAGAAAATGTTTGCCCCGAAAATTTATATTGAAACATTAAATGGGTATTAATGTATTATCTAAAGACACAAGGATGAGTGACTCTAATGAGAAATACAGCGACTTTCCAGTGAGTAGAGTTCATATATGTGTGATATATACATGATACTAACGACCGATTAGACCACAATGAGTTGCACGGAGGCATTTGATCAATTAGCACAATGTTATTCAGTTGGTGGACAAGTTAGAAATTATTATAGATTTGGTGAGATGAATGCTTGTGTTAAAGAGTTTGATAAATTCAAGTTTTGTTTATTCAATAAAGATCCTGTAAAGATTCAAAAATATCATCAATCTTTATTAAAAGAGAAGAAATTGATGGGTAGTAGTGAAGATATATGGGAGTTAAGGTGATTATTTATTCAGAATGACGTTGTGTATAAAGTTAACGAGATAGATAAGGATGTATATATATATATTTGCATGTATGTAGTTATAATTTCCCACCAGGTGTTGAAGTTCCATTATTATTAACATAATCTGCCTTTTGTCTTAACATAATTGCAGGATGTTCACCTTTTTCCTTTAATTCTTTGAAAATCATAACTGGTTTTTCATCAAGTCCTAATATTCTTTCAACATCACCATAACATATCACTAATGCATAATTTCTCCATTGTGATTCATTTAATTTATGTCTTTTCATGGCAGCTTGAAGAATCTTTGAACATGAATCATCAGTGGATGCTCTTAATTGCTTTAAAGGTTCAGAAACAGGAGTTGATGTAGTTGTAGTGATGGATGAAGTGTGATGTGTTGAAATTTTGGAATTGGATTTAGTCTCTGGTCTTATATTATTATTGTTACTGTCTCTTGATTCAAGTAATGGTCTTGATGTATCTCTCGGATGTCTTGAACCTGAAGAGTTCCTTACTAGAGTTGATGAAGAGTGATTATAATCTTTAGGTGATGATAAACTGAATGGAGAATTAAGTGGATTAACAGAATAATTCTTTAATTTGAAATTGACTTCATCTTTGAATTTATTGAATGAATCCTGTAAAGACCTTGATGAATCATTGACGTTCATCACAATAAGATCATTGAGATTGGATAAAATTCCAAACAGTTTCTTAAATTCCATTCCATTTAACCAATCGTTTAATTTCAATAATTTATTAATCTCTATTCTTAATCTAATTCGATCTTTCAATTCAATCTCCATTTCTATCAGATCTTCTTCTTTCAAATATGGTAATATCTCTCCAGTGATGTTATTATAGTTGAATTTTCTAACCAAGTCATAATCAAATTGACTTTTGATTAACCAGTCTTCTATCTCTATTAACGTCCAATCAAGGAAATTGGTGTTGGAAGCGTATGTTTCCTCGTGGTCTTCTTCATGTTCTGTGATGACGGTTGATTGTGTGTTGGACGTGATGATTGTTGAGTAATCTGAGTCCATTGTTGTATGTGTGTGTGAGTATGTTTAATGTCTGCCCATGTTTTTCAGTGTATGAAATTATTTTTCGAGATTTACTAGAGATTTACAAATATCAAATATCAAACACACATAAATTATATTCATTTTATACTAAACTTATAACTCATCATGAGTATTTTCTGATTCTTCGTCTTTTTCGATTGAATCACCACCATCAACTTTAAAAGAACCATTTTCTTTAAGGAATTCCACTAAAGATTCTAAATCTCTACCACCTTTATGAACGATTGGATTAGATTTATCATTTGCAGGATATAAGATCAAAGTTGGATAACCTTTAATATCAACAGAGACATCGTTTAAAGTTGCATCAATATCAGCAATTAAAACTTTTTCTGAATTTTCTGAATCTGATTTATATAAATCTGCTAATTCTTCCCAAATTGGAGCCAATTTTTTACAATGACCACACCATGGAGCGTAATATTTAACTAAAACGTCCTTTGATTCATCATTGATGATAGATTCATGATTTTTACCAACGATTTTAAACACTGAAGATTCTTGAGTTTCAGGAATTTCTTCAGATTTAACGATTGGTTCAATTTCATCGTTTAAGTATTTAGTGAAGAATGGTTTTAATTTTGAAGTTGTTAAATCATTAGTTTGATCAAATGCATATTTTTTATTTGATTTTAAATCATGGATGACAAAAGCTGGGAATTCTTGTAAAATGTTTAAATTTTCTGCATGTCTACCATATTTTGAAGCATCTAAACCAACGAAATTGATCTTACCTCTGTTTTCTTTAGCTAATTCCACAATGATATCTTTATAAGATTCTTTTTCTTCAGGGGTTTGATAGAATAGATAAGCTAATGGTAATTCTGAAGAAACGTACATTTGATAAGTTGAACCATCTAACTCACCAAAATAAGGAATTGATTCAACTTTCAAGAAAGATTGGATTGGTTCTAATTCAAATTCACCTTTATAAACGATTGGTTCATCAGAACCAGAGATGAATAATAATAAACTATCATCACCAAATTTGGCAATGAACTCTTCATTTTTAGTTTGAACAAAAGTTTGAGCATCTCTGTTCAAATTGGCTAATTCATGGAAAGTTTCGTTATTAGAAGAACCAGTTTGAACGACGACTAAATCAGCATCTTTGATGAATTGATTCAAATCAACTAATGATTCAATGACGGAAACGGCAGGTAATGATTGCTTTGTCATATAACTGATGATACCATCAGAAGATCTTGGACCTTCGTAATCTGAAGGGTTTGAAGCGGAACCTCTAAAGACTTTCAATGAAGGATAACCTTTGATGTCATGTTCTTGACATAATTCTTGTTCTTCGGTACAATCGATTTGAGCCAATCTGACGTTCTTATCGATCAACACGTCGGCAGCAGATGAGAAGTTTGGACCCAATGCCTTACAGTGGCCACACCATGGGGCGAAGAATTCAGCTAAGACTAGAGGATTTTCTTGTAAGAAGTTGTTGAAAGTTGATGCTGTTAGTTTAACGACTGCAGAGTTTGGGTCAGCGACAGCTTCTTCTGAGCCTGCGGCTAGGACGTAGGCCAGCAATGTGGAGATGACAGGCAATGAAAGAGACTTGAAGAATTGCATTTCTGGGATGAAGACGAATAAATTGAAGATAAAAGGAATTGGAGGAAATTCACCTTTTTTTATAAGAAAGAAATACGTAATACGTGTCAGTTATTATGTAACAGATTAGTCAGAGATATTAGTAATGCTTTTGTTTGTACCATACTACTACTACTGCTATCATCATACACTACTATCGTACTATACTATAGTACTATTGTTATCATTGTATTATCATGAGACCCTCACTCATCTGCATGGCTCGCCCCCGCAGACCAGCACGAGACACACAGCCTCTGCTCCCACCGTTGGCCTTGTATCGTCGAATCCTAAGAGCCCATTCACTGCTCCCTCCAGCACAAAAGGAACTAGGTGATTTGTACGTCAAGGAGGAATTCAAAGCACACAAGTCAACAGACAACCCACTATACATCGTGGGGTTCCTCACGAGCTGGCAGGACTATCTCCAGATGATCACTGAGGGTAAATGGACTGAAGGTTCCATGACTCTTGAACAGTTGAACAAGATGTCACCAGATCAAGTCAACCAGTTGTACGAGTTGATGAAAGAAGCTCAGAATTTCCACAAGGAGGACAAGTAGTGATATATATATCACTCAGTACCATTCATATACTTATATATACCCATATACACACTGTATTACTATTGTCCTACTACCATTACCCATTACCATTGTACACTGACATAAGCAAAAAAAACTTTTCCAACTCATCTCTTTATACACTAAATATATCTCTATAAAGATGGAAGAAATCAAAGGGTTCATGGTGGTCCCCGTGATCATCCCTGCCTCTAAACACTACAAATCATCCCAACAGACACTGCACTACATCTACATCAAAAAACAACAATCAAACGATAAAGACCTATCACAACGTTCTTTATTCATTATAAATCCTCCATTAAATTCAAATCTATCCAGTTTCAAATCTTTCATTAATGCCCTATCAACTAACTCCATCATCGAAAACTATTTCGTCAACGATGAGAATCTAGATTATGATATCAATCTAACAAATTTAACAACTGATCTATACGATGATAAAGATTCAAATTCTTTAAAACTACCGAATCAAACTGGTTTATTGGTCTTTGTTGACAAATCAGCTTGTAATTTAGCTCTTTCCAAATTGAAAAAATATTCAAAAGACGTCAACTACTATAAATGGAATATAATCAATGAAGAATTATCATCAATTAAAATAATTAAAGATTTTCAAAAATTAGTTTTAAACATTGAAGAATTATCAAAGAAAATTGAAGATGATCTTGAAGACTTCGATAAAAGAGAACAATCAAGTCATCAAGATTTGAAATCTCAAAAGGATTTAGTCGATGATGATGGATTTACTTTAGTCGTTGGTAAAAATTCTAAAACTAAAAGAGAAATTTTAGGTAAGATTAATAAATTGAAGAAATATAATCAACAAAATGATGTTAATAAAATGCAAAAGAAACAAAAGGAAGATTTCTATAGATTCCAAATAAGAGAGAAGAAAAAATTGGAAATGAATGAATTATTAAAGAAATTTAAAGATGATCAAGAAAAAATCAAATTGTTGAAAGAGAAGAAAAGATTTAGACCTTATTAACTTCATTCAATATATGTATATATGTATATATAATATTATCTCTTTGGTGGAGGTGGTAAACCTTCTGTTTCATGTTCATGCATAACAGTATCTAATTTTCTACTTCTTTCACTCTCACTTTCTAAATAGTTTAATAAATCAGCATTAGCAACATGATTCTTTTTTTTTCTTCCATGTATTGGTGGATATGAATTATTAGCAACAACAGGTTGGATAGGAACTCTTGGTTGAATTATATCTTCAGATGTCCCAATAACATTATCATTATAATAATTATTTTCATCATTATCAAATAAAACTGATCCAGGTTCATGGAAACTTCCAGTTGGTAATCTATGTAATATTCCATACCCTACACCAGCTCCCAATAATCCAGCACCACCCCATGTGTCATCAGGGATAATAGTAACGGGTCTAACTATATCAAAATCTTGATTATATACATAAATCTCTAAATTAGAATTTTTTTTAGATGCAATCAACCTTCCTAATAAATCTTCACCACCGGTGGCTAGTAACCCATCTTGAGCACCAATGATATAGTCTGAATGTTCGATCAATCCAGCTTTTTCCGCTGGTGAATTTGGATGGATTTGTAAAACATGATACACAAAAGTTGATGTGATTAATGGAGTCCATTGTAATGAAATTCCTAATGGTTTGAATAAATTTTGTTCTAAAAATTGATTTGAATCAGATATTGGAATCTCTTGCAATGAAGAATTGTCAATCAATTCAACATTCATCTTAACTGTTCTTAAATTACCACCTTTAGCTGACCAAATTTGGAAATTAACTTCATTGTTTCTTGATATTTCATTGATGAAATGTGTATAATTTGGAATCAGATGGTTGTTGTTGTTGTAATTAGTCGGTATTTCATGTCCGTTTATACCAATGATGAAATCAAACCAACTTTGTAAACCAACTTCATGACTTGATGAGTTGTTTGACACTGAAAGTATTCTGAATCCATGGCTTGAACCGTTTGTGTTCATGAAATAAGGATCATTGGGCGATTGTTGTTCCTGGTCACCTCCGATGATTGTCTCTGCGGAATGTTCAATAGAACGGACCAACTTAGAAGCGAACGAGAGCATTGAGAAGTGAAATTCAGTGAATTTAGTCTGTTTTATTCACTTCTTTCTCTGTTTCTGTTTATTTTTCTTACGTAATTCCAATTGCTTTCAGGTGATGCCCTCAACAGAAAGAGTCATCCGTATTTAAAGTGAGTGGAATTCCCAATAAATATTTACAACTGTTACTACTACTATAATATATAAATATACCAATGTCTCTGTCTCAATCCGTTGACGCAATCACTAAAGAGTTCGTCGTTGATGAATCTCTGTTGAAAACACTTACTGACTACTTCATTGAGTCAATGAACCATGGTTTGAACTCCACTCCAGACGCTAAAACTAAAGGTTTACCAATGATTCCAACCTATTTAACTTCAATTCCAAACGGGAGAGAAAATGGTGTGTTTTTAGCTGCTGATTTAGGTGGTACCAACTTCAGAGTGTGCTCTGTTCATTTGAACGGTAATTCAACTTTCAAATTACAACAGAAGAAGAGTAGAATTCCAGACGATTTATTAGTTGCTGAAACTTCAGTTGAATTGTTCTCTTATCTAGCTAAAAAGATCAAAGCATTCGTTGAAGAATTCCATCCAGATCCAAACGATGAACAAGGTCATTTCAAATTAGGCTTCACGTTCTCTTATCCAATTAATCAAACTGCTTTGAATAGAGGTACTTTGATTAGATGGACTAAAGGTTTCAAAATCGATGAAGTCATTGGTCAAGATGTCGTTGTCGAATTACAAACACAATTAGACCTTTTAAGATGTCCTGTTAAAGTAGTTGCTTTAGCTAATGACACGGTTGGTACTTTATTATCCCATGCTTATTCCACTGGAGCAAGTCCAAACGGTAATCAAGGTGAATCTGTCATTGGTGCTATCTTTGGTACAGGTACTAATGGTTGTTATTTAGAATCAATCGATGAGATTAAAAAACTTGATCCTGAAGTTGTTGAAGAATTGAAATCTAAAAATCAAACTCATATGGTTATCAACACTGAATGGGGTTCTTTTGATAATGAATTAAAACATTTACCAAACACAATCTATGATCAAAACATTGATAGAATCTCTTCAAACCCAGGTTTCCATATGTTTGAAAAAAGAATCTCTGGTATGTTTTTAGGTGAAGTCTTGAGACAAATCTTGATTGATTTACATTCAAAACGTTTAATCTTCACTCAATATTTAGGTTATGATGATTTACCACATAGATTGAAAACTCCATTTGAATTAGATTCAGAAGTTTTATCTCATATTGAGATTGATGATTCTTCTTATTTAAAAGAAACTGAATTATCTTTATTACAATCATTAAGATTACCAACTTTACATGAAGAAAGAATTGAAATTCAAAGATTAGTTCGTGCTATTTCAAGAAGATCTGCTTATTTATCTGCAGTTCCATTAGCTGCCATTTTGATCAAGACTAAAGCTTTGGAAGGTTATCACAAAGAAGTTGAAATTGGTGTTGATGGTTCTGTTATCGAATATTATCCTGGGTTTAGAAGTATGTTGAGACATGCTTTAGCTTTAAGTCCAATCGGTCCAGATGGAGAACGTAAAGTTCATATCTTGATTGCTAAAGATGGTTCAGGTGTTGGTGCTGCTTTATGTGCAAGTACTGTTAAATGAGAATGTGTATTTTAATGAATGAATGTTATCTCTATATAATTAGTGATTGTAGTGATAAAAACCCACTAATTTGAGATGAATTAATAAATCCAATTGGAACTACAAAGATGAAGCTTCTGCTTAATTTACTAACTTGCCAATTCGATAAGAGTTCTAACTTCTCACAGTAGGCAGTAAGTATCCAATTACTTACTCGTTCCTTATGTAATATTCATTCATTTTTCAATTTTTATCAAAATTGTGACAAAAAAGTGACGTTTAAAATCTCTCAGTATTTATTAATCCCATTTCAACTCATCCAAATTGACTCAAAATCGTATCGAATCTCATCTAAAGAATACTAAAAGACGCAAAATGGTTCCAGTCCATGACTTAATCCATAACAATGATCCATCAGATGATTACACTTCCTTTGAAGAAGAATCAATTGATAAATTATTCCCAGAGATTAATCAAAAGGAATTGACAAAATTAATCATCCAATCTTTAAATGATTTAGGTTATAAAGAATCTTCTAAATTACTACAAAAAGAGAGTAATCTACCAATAGAATCTAAAACTATGACTGAATTCAATTCATTGATTAAAAATGGTGATTTCAAAAAATCAATTAAACTAGTTAATAGATTAAATTTGAAAAATGATCATCAATTATCAATAGAGGAAATGCAAACTAAGATCTTGTTCTTAATCAATAGACAAATCTTTTTAGAAGAATTATATTCAATTGAAAACTCCAATGATCCAAATAATTTTAATGCGATTAGTATATTAAGAAACGAAATTAATGAATTGACTTCAATTCAAACAATAAGATCTTTAACTTCGTTATTAATGAATAAAGATTCAGAATCATTACAGTTGAAAAATGGATGGATTAATAACTCTAAACTCCACTCAAGATTGAACTTATTAAATGAAATTTCAAAATTTATTAATCCAAATTCAATGATCCCCAAAAATAGATTATTCAATCTTTTAAGACAATCTTTACAATATCAAAAATCTTTAAATCTATATCAATTTGGTGATGATGATCAAGATCAATTGAATTCAATCTCTTTATTTGAAGATTTAAAATCAAATAAAAAAAATTTCCCAGATACAACAATTAAAACGTTAACTGATCATACAAATGAAGTTTGGTTTGTTTTATTCAGTAATGATGGTTCAAAGCTAATCACTTGCTCAGCAGATACCTTTATCTACATCTATGACGTCGATGATGACTTCAAATTAATTAAAAAACTGAAAGGTCATAATAAACAAGTGATGTATGCTTGTTTTAACCCTGATGATACAAAATTATTAACTTGTTCAATTGAGTCAAAGGCAAGATTATGGGATTTATCCTCTGGTGAATTAGATAAAACTTTTGAATTGGATAATTCTGGAAGATTATGGTGTTGTGATTGGTTTCCTAACGGTGAATTCATAGTATTAGGATCACCAGATAAAGAAATTAATATATTTAACGTTGAAACAAGGGAAAAAATTCATAAAATTACAGGATCAACGATAAATCATTTGAAAATAACAAAGAATAATAAACTAATAGTTGCAACTTATGAAAAAAAAATTGAGATTTATGATTTATCAAACAATTCTTTTAATAAATTAAAATCAATTAATATCAATGAAAGAATTACAAACATTTCAGTTTCTGTGAAAAATCCAAATCAAATCTTATTAAACACTTCCCCAAATGAATTACAACTATGGGATTGTTCTAAAAATATCTTGTTGACTAAATATCTAGGTCATAAACAAGAAAAATATATGATCAGATCTTGTTTCGGGTATGATGAGAATTTAGTATGTTCAGGAAGTGAAGATGGTAGAGTATTTTTATGGAATAAAGAATTTGGTGCCCTATTAGGTGTTTTCGATGCACATATTGGTATTTGTAATTCTGTTACTTGGAATAATTGTAAAAAATCAATGTTTGCTTCTTGTGGTGATGATTCAATTGTTAAAGTATGGGCTCCTTCTAATTATTATGAAAAAAATCAGAAATCTCTTTCATGAATATAATTCAATTCTTTTGTGTAAATTATACAATAATATATATTATATCAATCTTCATCGATAGATTCCAACTCTTTAGCTTCAATTCCTCCTCTATCAACATCCAAAAGACAAAAAACTGGAACTGATAACCATAATAACCCAAATAAGAAATAAAACGTATACCTTATATTATGATACTTATCAATAATTAATCCAGTTATAATCGGTCCAACAATGGAACTTCCTTTATCTGTAATTGAATATAAACTGAAAAAAACAGATTCTTTACCCTTTGGAATTAATAAACTAAATAATGATCTACTTATCGTTAATAATCCACCCATTGAAATTCCATACCATATAGCTAACCCATACATTTCAAATTTATGTCTTAAACCAATTAATTTGAAAAAAAAACCTAAAATTCCATAAAATGGAATCATTGATGCCCATATAATAATCAAGATTAATGTCATCTTTGGTTTGATATTAATTTTATTTTGTAATATTGGAATTGATAAAGATCCAATAATTGCAAATATAACACTTAATATCCCAACTATAACTAAATCTGGTGTTGACATTTGTAATTCAGTTTTAGCAAATAATACAGCTGCTGAATTTATTGTCATTATTCCATCTGATAAAATAAACCAACCGATTAAATAAATTAAAACATCCTTCAACATTGATGCATGTTTAATTGAAATATATAAAGTCCTCCAACCATATTTAATGTATTGCCAGACATGATTTTCATTATCATTTAATTTTAATGAATTTGATTTTCTTGATCTTAAAAGATAATAAATTGGTATTTGAAATATAAACCACCATAATCCAATGAAGAAAATCCCATATTGAATAGATTTGGTTGTTGATCCTGTTTTGATAACTATAATCATTGAAATTGTTTGACATATTAAAGCAGAAAAATATCCTGCTGCTGCTCCTCTACCACTTATCATTGTACTGAAATCCGTTTGTGATAATCCAGTGTTTATTAAATTATAATTTGCAACTAATATGGGTAAAAATGAATTACCACAAACATTTACTGCCCCAAAGCAACTATTTGCTATAATTGCTAATAATGAAGCTAGATAATATCTTTTTGACGTTATTAGTATAAAACACATTGTCGCTATAGATCCAATTATACCAAACAAAATCAATAATATCTTTCTGTAATGTCCTTTATCAGATGCCCCAGACATTGAAACAACTGTAAGTGTTTGAATTAAAACTGAAAATGAAAATGTATATAATGCATAAGATGAAGTGTCAATATAATTACCAAGAACATAAACAACACATTTCGTGACAACTCGATCAACAGCAATTTCAGTATTATTATGATTTGGCGGAGGAAGAAAAGGTGGTAATTGATCTGGTGGTAATATACATGGTTGTGTATGATCATCTAATAAAACACCGTTTTCTCTTGCAAATTGTTCTAATAACAGAGGAACATAAGTTGATACAGCACTAACGATAAACGGTTCCGCTGCCCAACCATATAGATACCAACCATAAATCTCTTTATCTGTAGTTTCCTCTTCATGATCTATTCCATTGATATTATCATCGTACTCCCGACTTGAGCTGGGTAGGAGACTGTCTGTTTGTTGCGAGATATATTCATCGTCATTCAATGCCTTCAATGGCTCATTCCTGAGCATCCTTCAGTATAAATGACACTTATATAGAAGAGCACACATGAGAGATGTCATTATTAAAGAGAGAAAACGTTCCCAGGAAGAGACCTCAGACCTCAAAAATGCTGAGTCAGTGCTTAGTCACAATCAGTTTATTTATCCGAGGTCTATCCCCCACAAAATGAATTAATTTAAAACAATTTCTCTTCATAAATATTTTTATTAGAGAGTTTCAGTGTCAACATGGAGGAGTCAATAAATAATATCATAAGAGACCGTCAATATAGACACATTTTCCAGACTATCAAATCCATGAGAAATGGTGTGGTTTATGGTGGAAGACTTAGGTTTGCTCATTCTTTAGTTATAAATTTACTATTCAGAAGAAACATTCCATTATCTAAAAGACTATCAAGTGTCTTAAAATTAACAAAAGATCATGGTTTAATATTAGCTTCATTTGCATTACTCTATAAATTATTTCTTTTCACAATTCAACGTTTTGCAAAAGCAAAGACTCCAATATTTGAATTTTATGCTGGTTCTCTTGCTGGTTTGTTAGTTTATGGTAATCAAACGAATTTATTGAATCATTCAATAACTCATCAAATCACATTATATTGCTCTGCTAGGGTTCTGTTAGGAGTGGGAAAATTAATCGCTTATAAATCTGCTAAATTGTTCAAAGAATATTCTGAATCATCGAAAAATAATGATAAATTTTTTATTATTGATAAGAAGTTATTAAGAACAGATATCCAACGCTATTCATGGACAGTGT
The DNA here is from genome assembly GCA_003708145.3 of Phaffomyces orbus. Taxonomy (NCBI): domain Eukaryota; kingdom Fungi; phylum Ascomycota; class Saccharomycetes; order Phaffomycetales; family Phaffomycetaceae; genus Phaffomyces; species Phaffomyces orbus. The sequence goes on from PPNK03000016.1 coordinate 138,402, forward strand.
TTGCAAGTATCAGTTGGGGAATGGTCATGTATATGCATCGTTATTATCCTTCTTTTCTACAACACAGTTTGGAGTCAAGTATGGTTTATATTTATGATGATTATAATTGGCATGATTTAAAGTCTTTGATTGGATATTAATTATAAATCTATTTATTTATTGTTCTGATGGTTAGTCATGTTCAAATAACCATTCGTTCATAGTTTCAAGAATCTCCTTTTTTTCAACCCAAAGACTCGTTCTGTATATGAAATTTTTTTTTTATAGTAAAATGAACTAGTTGATTAATTAAACGGATTAAAAAAGTATTTACTCGTTTTGTCGTTCTTTTCAAACTGACTTTAGAATATTGAGCTTGATAGATTTATGTGAAGGTCAAAAAATGCTCTGGAGTATCTAAATTACTAACATATGATTTATTGCCAAATAATTACTTACTTCTCTTAGTTACTTGTCAACGATAACCAAATACAACAAAGAAGTCAACTAATCAATGTTCAAATACTGGGGGTTGAGTCACTTAGATTATTTACAAATTTTCATCAACATTGTGTAATCATTATAATTACAAATTATTTTTCAAAAAACCACAAAAGAAAATTAGAAATTCTAAACAAATTCTAAGATGCAATGCCTTTCTCTTTTCTGGATTTCTTTTCTTTCAATAATATGGTTTGATTGTATAACAAGATATAAAGGTGATGATATATTTAATTTATTGATTGAGATGACAATGTTATGTACAATTTATATTGATCAAAAAAAAAAAAAAAATAAGTATGGAAACCAAAATGCAAAAAACCACCCATAGATCCTTCTTGATGACAAAATGAGGAAAATAGTAATGAGTAGAAAAAAAACAAAAAAAAAACACACCTGTTGGAATGAATTTTTCAAAACTGGAGTAATAAAGGTAAAAAAAAATAAGTGAAATAAGTATGTAAAAAAAAAGTGTTCCTAATCATAGGAATTAATAACATGATAATAATAAAAGTAATAGCAATAACAATAATAATAATAAATGATGCATGAGATGTGATAAAATATCGATTTCTTGACAAATTTTCTGTATTTTTTCTTTTTTTGTTCTCTAATAAGTGATTTTTCGATCTTTTTGGTCATTTAACGATAAAGGATTGTTCATTTGTTTTATACACTTGTGGAGTGTTTGTAGATGAATAAAAGAATATTTATTGAGAAGATTCTTCTTTGGATTCAGGGACTTGATTTGAAGCAACTTGAACATCTTGAGTCTTTTGAGAAGAATCTGGATTTTTTTTAAAAATTAGATTAATTAACTCACTTTCATCTTTACCACTTGGATCTCTTTGATCAACTGGTAAAACCCAATTAGTGAAATTTTCACGTAATCTAATTTTCAAAACGTTATTGTCAAATTCACCAACTTGTAATAATTCCATATCATTTAATTCATCGATTGATCTTTTGATTAAAGTTAAATCACCAGCACTTAAAATATTTAATCTTTTAAAAGCAACAATAGTTTTCAATGGTAACCAACCTTCATTATTCATTTGTTTTCTTAAATAGAAATCTTTGATTAAATTCTCAACAGAGAAATAATATTCAATTTGTTTGATTATGGAAAATAGTGGTTCTTCATTTCTATTCAATACAGCTGGATTTAAATTGAAGTTTTGTTGTTGATAATGATATTGATGAAGAGGTTGATGAGATTGATGACGACGTTGTTGATATGGAACGAAAACACCGTTTGGGACAGAATTATTATGACGAGGGAACCCGGTATTTGGGAGTCTGTTGTTGAAACGTCTATTAGTGTTGTTATATTGACGGAATGGTGGACGTTGATTTTGTTGATCTGTGTTAACGTTGGTTGGTTGGTTATTTTGTTTGAAATTGCGTTGTTGATTATCCTTTGAATCTTGTTGAATGTCTTGTTGTGATTGTTGTGGTTTGGACTCTTGTTGAGTTGGAGCTTGTTGTGTTGATTGTGTTTTTTGCTTTTGTTGAGATTTTTCAGTATTTTGTGTACGTGACTGAGACTGTTGAGTTGATGGTGATGATGATGATGATGATGCTGATGATTGTTGAGGTTGACGTTTTTCAGATTTATTTCTTCTTTTTTTATCATTTGATTTATTATTTGATAAAGTTGAGATGTTTGAATTATTCGAATTATTGTTTTTATTTTGTCTCTTTTGAGATGATTTTCTACTATTTTGAGGTTGAGTTAAGATGACAGCACCTTTGAATGGAACCCATTTTTCATTTTGAGATTTCATTGGGTTAATTTTTTTAGAAGAAGTTGATTTATTGTTGTTATCTGAATCAATTTCAGAAGCTGATGGCCAGTATTTAATATCGATATTGGAGTTTGATCTTGATGAAGCAGCAGAATTAACAGAGACATCACCCCATGCATTGACTTCTGGGATTGGAGCAGGGGCCAAAGAAAGTTTCTTAGCTGGAATTGGGGATTGTTTTGGGGAAGGTAAGTGGGATTCTTCATTTGAAGAAGCAATTGGTTGTTCGAGTTTAGCAGCAACATTGACCATGACAGTTGGTTCTGGAATGGCATTGGCAGGGGTATTTTCCGCTGGAGATTCAGCGACTGAGGCATAAGAAACAGCAGACATGATGAATTAGTGAATTTCTGATAAAATGTTTTTATGCTTATGAAAATGGGAAAAAAAATTTCACTTCTAAACAGACTCTCGAGAGTTTTTAAAAGTGAAAAATTTATGGAAGATTTAGGCGGTGCTGGCCGAACCGATTGAAAAGTTTGGTGATTGGATGTGGGCTTTCTATTAAATTTGCAATTCAGCGGCTAATTGGGAATGGAAAAGTATAAAAGGAGCAGGAAATGTCTCTTTTTTGTGTTTTGAGGAGGAGTTGCAGGAGGCTTTACTCGACCGCCGTTGGTGAGCAGCTCAAGCTGAGTGTGGCGGACTTGGAGAAGCTGAAGCAAGATAAACTGGCGTATCAGTCCCAGATTAAGCAGGATCCATCAGGTAGACTGTTGGATCAGATATTCGACATGAGCAGTATAGCCGCTAGCAGTGTGTTCAGTAAAGAACAAGGCACAACTACCAGGATGGACAGTTTCCGTATGTCTAAAGCAGGCGATTACGTTTGGGCTTTGAAACAGGACTTATTGAAAAGAGATTTGCTGAACGAGTCAAGGTTCTCAATATTGGAAAATTCAATCTATGCAGTGAATGATATAGACAATTCATCTCTGGTATCTATTGATTTGAACGTGTCAAACTCAAAATTGAAAGATATTGGTATCGCTATCTATGATTTAACTCAAAATCAAAATAATTCACTACTACCAAATGTCATCAATCATCATATCATCATCAAAGAATACAATGGTATTTTATCAACTAATAACTTCCATGGAGAAAGTGTTGTATTGGCATTAGACGAATCACTTATATTCTTACAAAAACTAATAGATTTCTACTTTAATGAAAACGTTGATAAAAACGCTAAATTGATTGGGTATGATTTACGTTTACTATTGAAGACATTAGAAAGATACAATATTACCAATCTCCCGTCATCAGCACCTCAATTGATTGATATCTATGATGTGTATGCTTTGCCTTTTCAATTCAATGAACTTTTATCAGAACAATCAATATTGAAGTTTCCTAGATTCCTTCAACTAGAGACCATTCTAAAGAGATTAAATCTGCCCTATTCTTTCATATTGAACTCCGGGAACAGCTCTTATTACCAGTTAATTGCTTTACTATCAATGTCCAATCCTTATCATCGTATAAAATTCAAACTAGATAATGTGTTGGGAAATTTTGAATATATGGAGAAGTTTTTAATCAATCAACTGGATGAGTTCTTGAAACACTCAGAAGCAAAAGTGCAAGGTAATACCAATTTAACTGTCGGTGGTTATGACTCCATGCAAAAAACCACCTCATTACCTTACAATGATCATAAATCTGCATTAATAAAAGCGTTTAAAGACCAATAAGACTTTTATTTGCAAATAACGACTTTAATGAACAATGTTATGAATGAATGTAGAAGAATTATGATAAAATAATGAAAATTTTTACAAATTGTCTACTACTAATTTGTAATCAAGTCCTGTAATCTATTAGACTAACTATACAAATATCAGAGGAATTTATAGAAGTTATATAGAATATTCCATAAGTAATAAGTATGTAGTATGTAATTTTTCTGATTTGAACAAAACGAAAAAAAAAAACAAAGAAAAAAACACAATAACTTCCTATCAAGTTTACTGATAAATCTGTTATGAACATCGAGAGAATCATCTACAAGAACGTGGTCATTCATTCTTCAAGAGCATTCTCAGTTTCTTCAAAACATCTAAAATCCATCACAAACACTAAAATGGATAAATCAACTCGTCAAGAGTCATCAGAGACTACACAAAAAGGAAAAGTAATTTATAAGTTCAAACCAAAACATCATATAAACGTCGAAGGAGTCCAATATCTTATCAGACCAGCTTTACTCAGAAATGCTGATAAATTAGAAATTGCTCATATTAAAGAGTTACTCCAAACCAGATTCAGTGAGGGTTGGAAATCTTTCCCATTTTCAAGATACCTTTTGAAAAATGCTACATTCTCAACAGATGATGATAAAATCGATTGGACATCATCTGTTCTATTAAGTAATCATCATAATCAGAATCATGTTAAACCAATCATCCATCGCTTTAAACGACTTGAAGATGCCCATTTAAAAACACAAAAAATAGGTGATCAATCAAGATCGTATTCAACTAAAAGTATAACTGCTCCATTGTCATTAGAAGAATTTAAACCTACTCTTGTAAACTATACACAATCTGATACTGCAGCAAAAAACACTAAAATAGTATCAACTCAAAAACTGAATACAATCATTGACGGAATTGATGATGCTTGTTACTCAATGGATGTTTTAAAACAATTCACAGATTCAAGATTTAATGACATTCAAGCTTACTTATCACATCTAAACAAATACAGACAATATCACCCTAAATTGTTAAATCCAAATGCTTTCAAAACTTTAGAAAAAATGTTATACACTATCAATGATTATCAAAATGTTTTATTTTCAATCGATTTAGAAGCATATGAAAAAAATAATAAACTAGTGACAGAAGTTGGTATCACGATTTACGATCCATTAAAAGAAGCTGGATCAATTTTACCAAATTTAACTAAAATTCATATAATCGTTGATGAATATCAACATTTAAAAAATGGTGAATTTGTCAGTGATAATCAACAATATTTTATTGGTGGTACTTCAATCATATTACCATTAGAAACAACTAAGGTGTTTGTTCAAACATTGGTTGATTACTACTTCATTCAACGTCAACAAATGGGTATGCGTGGGATATTAGTTGGTCATAACATCGGTGGAGATGTTGATTGGTTAAAATCAATTGGTGTTTCATTTCCAAAAGATACTGTTATTGTAGATACCCAAAAATTATATTCAATGGTCAGTGGAGATAAATTTAGTGGATTAGGAGCATTATTAAGAAGATGTGATATTCCACATAGTTATTTACATAATGCAGGTAATGATTCATATTTCACATTATTATTGTTATTCAAATTAGGGGACGTTTCATTTAGAGATCGTTCAAAATTAGATGATTTTAATAATGATTTAAAACAAATGGAAAATTTAGAAAATGTAAGAATTGGACAACTTCCAAAAATTGAAAAGCAAAAAAAGAGAACAAAGGCAATTAGAGCTAAAGATCCAAGAGAATATAATAGTAAAAAAAAAATTAGAAAAAGAGCTGATGGATTTGATTTTAGTCAAGATAAAAAATATAGACATCATATTGATGCATTGAAAGATGTTTTTGATATTTGAATATATTATAGATATAGAAAAAAACCAAAGTCAATGAATGTAAATAGAAGTAAAAACAAATGAAAATAAATAATATCATGTAGTTGTTAATAGGTTAAGATAATTTGAAATTCGTGATGGGGAGATAAAACTTTTTGAATATTCATCTTGATATAATCCAGTTAACAAACCAACTCCAATAGTTGCTAATCCAGGATTTAAATAATTAATTAAATCAGTTTGATTTGAATATTTCTTCAATAATTTGTTTTTAGTTCTAATGAATGAAATTCTTGTTAAGTAAGTTAAAACAGTTTTATTTAAATCTTTTGATTGATAAAACCCAAAAAACCAAAATGATGAAATAAATCCAATCAATCTTAAATTCTTGTTCAACTTGTTTAATTTATTATCATTTAAAACGGATAATGAAAATGCGGTTGAGATTGATAATATTAAACTTGAAGATAATTTGATTGATGATTTAAGACTTTCTGATAATATTTTCAATGGATCTTTCTCTTGGAGATCATTATAATAACAATTCTTTAAATAGAATAATGGGATCAATCCAACTGATAATATCAAGAATTTCTTTGGAATAACTCTTGATAAAAATTTGAACAAAGTTGAATTTAATACATGTTCATAATTTGGGATATATTTAATTATTTCAACATTTGAGCTTTTAAAAGCCTCAATAGTAATTGATGAGACAGAGTTAATAGTTCTCAAACTCAACAAATCTTTCAATAACCAATCATATATGAATTTCAAAGTATTTGGGAACAATTCAGGGTGTTTAACATAACTATTATATAATTCACTAAATGTCAAAGGAATTAAAAATGAAGCACTTTGGAAGTTCAAATTATATCTATCATTGATATAACCAAGATAACTTTCCATCCCATAGGCGAAAGTATAAAAAGATAAATTGTCTTTGATCGAATCATTCGAAATTGATGCAAAAGTAGGAAATGTAGTCAATACACTTGCAATTGGTAATGCACATTTTTGGAAACCAGGATGAATTTTCAAGATCAATTTCTCAATGAAAGGAATAAATGAGGCAAACAAAGATAAACTTGTTGTAATTTTAGCTAAATATTTTAATGTTGATGATTCAACAAGTCCATCTAATCTACCATTTTTGAATAAATTCATGAAAAATGCCTTATATGAACTGAGATTCACTAAAATACCAAATAAAATCAGAAAACATTTAATGAACTTCTTAGAGGATTGACTGAATGCCAAAATAAGTCCTTTTAACTGAATATCATTCAAATCTTTATTTAACTGTTCCGTTAAATTTGACACATTCAAAACTTCAACAAATTTCCCAGCAATTTCACACAGCAATTCGTCATCAATCACAAACTTTGATAAGTAGACCACTGATTTGTATAACTTTGAAACAATAACCATTCTTTTACCATTAAAATATAGCTAATACTAACTTATAAAATATCTCTTCGTTTATCTTTACTCTCTTAAAAGTCATTTTAGGGAAACCCGAAAAAAAAACTATTGTGATGATATAAGAATAAACCTCTGTGACTACTTGCCACTACTTCACACATATCCATCAGCTCACACGACCACATCAACCTCCTACTATGAGCTCCAGTACTCCTTCTCAACAGATCCGTGGGCCTAGAGAGATCACGTCACTAGAAAGAATGCTTGCTGCTTGTTCTGGATCAATAGTCACCTCAATGATCGTGACACCTTTAGACGTTGTAAGAGTTAGACTTCAACAACAGGAAATATTACTACCCAGTTCCAACTGCTGTAAAAGACAAGTGTTCTGGAATCACAATGGTTGTGCCACCATTGATGAGGTCTGCATCACTGATAAAAAAATGACTGGTATTATTCGACCAATGTGTGATATTGCACAGAAAGAAGGTATAGTGACGTTATGGAGAGGGTTATCATTAACTCTATTGATGGCAGTTCCATCAAATATAGTTTACTTCACAGGATATGAGTATTTGAAAGAACTATCTCCACTATCGTTCTACACCACATTAAATCCATTAATATGTGGTTCATTAGCAAGAGTATTAGCAGCAACTGCAGTTTCACCAATTGAATTATTGAAGACAAGATTACAATCAATTCCCCATAGTAAGAACTCTAAAAACAGTGTAATAAATGAATTATTCTCAGATGTTAAGGCAGAAGTTAAATTGAAAGGTTTAAATGCCTTGTTTAAAGGGTTAAGTTTAACTTTATGGAGAGATGTACCATTTTCAGGTATTTATTGGGCAAGTTATGAATTTTTCAAGAAAACTTTTCATACTCATTTAAGTATATTAGATAACAGTGATCCAGGTGCATTTGATTATAATTTATTTTTGAATTCATTTTTAAGTGGATCAATTTCTGGATCAATTGCTGCAGTTTTCACAAATCCATTTGATGTTGGTAAAACAAGATTACAAATAAGTATTGAAGATTCAAATAATAATTCATTAACTACAAGCAAAAAAGATAAATCAATAATGAAATTCATGAAGGAGATTGTTAAGTATGAAGGTGTGGGTGCCCTATATGTTGGTTTATTACCAAGATTATTGAAGATCGCACCATCTTGTGCAATTATGATTTCAAGTTATGAACTTGGTAAGAAATTTTTTGCACATAATTAATTCACTGTAAATAAATTTATATATTATAAAAGTCAATTTATTAGAGAATAATTACAAGATTTCCATTGTCATTTATATTACTAGTATAGTATTTTCAAAATTGTAATATTAAAAAGCTATAATTCAACTCCATTCATGATTGTTATTACCGATTTGAGAATTAGGCCTAATAGCTAATGAGCCTGGTGTATTATAAGTGTTGATTAAATACTTAGAATCACTGATATCATGATTTAGTTTAGCCTGTGGATGGGATTCAGGAGTAGGAGGAGGACCATTTAACTGATCAACTTCACGATAATGATGGTGTTTTATATTAAGATGTTGGATTGAATCTTTTAAAGAATCATTAATATTCGTTGGATGATCATAAAGTTCTTTATGAATTTGTTCATGGTGTTTAGTGGGCTGAGTCTGATTATGATTATGATTAACATTATGAGTATTATTATTAATATTAGTATTAGAATCATTCTCTGTGTCAAATTTATTTTCAAGGTATTTACCAATTTGATTTTGTGATAATGCAATATATTTTGTGTTGTTAAAATTTTCTTGAGATGAAGATCTTTCAATTGGCGCAGACCCCGGTACATTTTGAACAATTTGACTAGCAGTATTCAATCTATTTTGTAATATAACTCTTTGTAAATTTGATGAATTTAACTGATTCATTGAAGAACTACCAAAATGATAATTCTCTAAGAAATATTCTGAATTCTCTTTTGATTTCATATTTGAGTCTTTCAAACTTGAAACATAATCAACTATCGAATTCTTTAAACCATTATTTATAGCTCTAATGAATTGATCTTCCACAATTTCAACAGAACATTCTAATTCTTCCAAATTTTCCTTTGTTAAAGTAGTTAATGGACTACCACCAACTTTATTTTCATTATCTCTTAATTTGATTAACATTTTATTTCTTTTAAATTTCAAATCATTTGCTCTTTTCTCTCTTTTGTTCACATTTAGTAGTTGAACATTAATTTGATCCTTTTTCTTAATTGATAAATCAGTTGTTTCTAATTCAGTTTCAAGAATTTTGATAAAATGATATAAAAGTTTTTTACTATCATCATTTGGTAAGATATTACACCAACAATTAATATCTTTGATCAATTCTTGCTTTTGTTTAATCGCTTTTCTTTCATTTTTAATTAGTTTATTAATTCTTTGATTTAATGACAATGAAGTTGGTTGAGAATTTGAATTAAATCTATCGAAAAATGTACTAACTTGAACAAAATTCATTCCTGAAGTTGTATTCGGGATCTTATACCCATCAATTTTGGATTGAGTGTTAGTTGTGGTTGGTCTTGTTACTAATCCTTGAATTGTTTGATCGTCATCATTTTCATAATTATGACCAACTGAATGTGATACACTCTCAATATTTGGACCTCTTGTTGAAATCCCACTTGGATTGTAAACTTGACTTCTATTTCTCAAATGATTAGAGAACAAATCCATTTCAGTATATATATTTCATAGTAGTTGAAGAAATAATGAAATTGTGTTAAATTCATTTTCTGATAAAATCACAAAAACAATTGAATGAATTTTTTTTATGGGAGAATACAAATGTTACAATTGATATCTCTTATACGATTTATCATCTCAGGTTTTTTTTAATTGTCATAAACACCATCTATTTCATATTATACAATTTGTTAATGTATTATTTAGTAACATCTTCATCAATTTTCAAACCTGTGAATTTTTTGAAAGAATCTTTTAAATATTGTAATTTTGAAGTTGCTAATTGTTCAACTTGTTTAGTTTTGTTCTCAGTATCTGCAATTAACGAAGAAACATCCTTAACGAATTTATCTTGATTTTTAACTAGAACTGGAGCAGCTTTATTTTCTAATTTATAAGTGAAATCAGCAGTATTTGAGAAAGTTCTAGGTGATGTCAGTTTGAAAGCCAAACCAGCAAATAGTACAGGAACAACACCTTTTAAAAAGAGGTTGGATCTTCTTGTTACGATGGTACCTGCTAAACCTGCAACTAAGATATAAACACCTGCAGATACTAAATCTTCTTCACGGTTATGTAAATCAGCAATGGTGGAGACAAAATGGTGTTCTTTGTCGTGAAAGCTTGTAGTCAGTCTGTCGATAGTAGACTCAGTGGTGTTGATCCAAGAGTTCAGAGTGGTTCTAGCAACAGATAGAGGTTGTTCAATTGTATCTGGAGATCTGATAGAAGAGCCATTGACCAGCTTATTTGGGCCGAGTGCTTCTATTTGGACATCAGTGGCAGCAACGACAGTTCCTGGGACGGGAGTGCTCGACTGGTCGTCAGAATAAAAGTTTCTAGTCATGTTTGTCTGCCAAAACAAATCAGTGGAAAATCGTCTTTATTTATATTTGAAACCACAAATTTGTTGAATAAAAATTTCAACCTCGGCGGAATTTCTCCCAGTGGGGATGACGACCGAATTGGGAAAGTAAAACCGCGTCTCAGTTTCCTCTATTTAAACAACTGAATTTCTCTCTTTAATTCCATGAAAACATCATTAAATAACAATAAATCATGTCCTGCGGCCCTACAAACGCTCTACAGAAGCTCTCCAATCACACTCAGCTAGACAGATCGCTCCAGGCGGATCAGCAAATCCGATCACACACGCAGCCTAGAAATGCTTTTAGAAATCAAGGTAGTAATCAATTGGAACTAGAGTTTCAACAACATTTGCAACAGAGTCAACAGCCACAGCATCTCAACGCTGCATTCCAGCAAAACATTCAACATCAGCAAAATCTATTACAACAACATCATCGTCAGCAACAGCAATCTGGAGGCTGGGCTAATGATTTTGCTTCTTTATCTCTGTCACAAGGATCAACACACGCTCAAGTTCAAAGAAATGATTGGAGTAGTCAGTTTATGGTAAATATTCCTCAAACATTATCACAAAACCAACAACAAAACCAACAAAACTTCATACAGCCTCAACTTCGTTTCAATCAAGCAAATCAAATGTTAAATTCTCAATTCAATAACCAATTAAATAGTAATTTACAACAGTCTCAACATAGAACTGAACATCAAGAATTACATGATTTGAACCAATTCAATGACGAATTAGAAAACGAGTTCAATATGTTGGAAAAAGAACATTCTCCACAACCTTTAGTACAAGAAGAACTACCAACTACAAATCCACAAAATGAACAATTCAAATCAATTGCTAAAGAAGTTGCAAATGTAATGAATACATCAAATGATTCAAAATTTGCAAATTCTAAATTCTTGCAATTAATGAAAATGGTAAGTTCTGGTCAAGTTGAATTAAACGACGATCAGTCTAAATTAATCGATAGTAATGGTAATGATATTCATAAAGAACAGTTAAATACAGATGAATTACCAGATTTTAATTTTTTACAAACCCATAACGCTCATGGTGGTGATATAGAACGTGAAGTAAATGTTTCAAATAATGCATTTGAAAGAACTAATAGAGATCCTGAAGTTGAAGAGTTGATGGATTCTAATAATAATAATCAACAAAGTAATAGATTACCTGACCCTTTGGCAGGTCTAACTGCAGAAGATTTATCATCTCCATATAACTCAGCAAGAAAAGTTGGTGAAACTCAAAATGAAAGATATACTTGGGATGACGTTTATGATGATTATAAACATGACGATAACGATTTTTAAATGACTTTTTTTTTACTTTTCCATCTGTGATATATATTGACTATATACATTTATCAAATTATACAGACGTAAAACTGTGATGTTCAATCTGTTTTATTTTTATCATTAATTGAAATCATTTCTTGTTCAATCTTATCATAATTTCTATCATTGTTTTTATTCGTATTAGATCTTGGTAAATGTTGATAAAATTCTGGCTCTGGATTATCATCACCTAATAAACCATGTTTAACATCACTAACAAAAGACCATAATGAATTAGAAACTGTGTTCAAAACATCATCTTTATTATTATCACCATCAAGGACTGTTTTAAATTTATTGACATTTTCTTCCTCTCTAAGTTGTTGTTCTTCTTCTTCTTTTAAAACATCGGCTGGGTGTTGTCTGATAGGTTGTGTTGTTGGAAAGGCTTCCCTGTTCAATCTTTCAATCTCATTTTGTAATATTTGATCAAACTGATTTAAAAATGTTATTGGTCTTGACCAAACACTTTGTCTTTTCGATTTATCATCTGTATCTTTATTATCAACACTGATATTATTTCCTGTATTCGAATTAGCATTGCTATTCGTTTCAAAAGTTTTACCATTGTGTCTTGTTGGTGAAACATGTTGATTATTCTTGAGGTTTGGGTTTGATCTTGGAATTGATGGAGTAATTTGTTTTGGAATTGGTGATAATTCTTTCATATTTGAACCAATTTTCAATTTTAATGATTTTAATTCATTTTCTTCCTTATCAATTCTTTGTTGAATTAGTTTCATTTGATCTTTCAATTCAACTATTCTCATTTCTTTTAATGCTAATTCTCTTAAACTATCATTAAAATCATTTTTGTTCAAATCTTGGACTGTTGACGAATGAGAACTTAAACTTGAATTTGTTCTTCTTCTTGATCTTTCAAATTTCCCAGGATTGGAACCAATGCCATTAGTTGGTGATTCAAGATTATTGTTTTGTGATTCTGGTGATTTCACTTTTTGTAATGATGATGGTTTTTGTTTATTGATTGATAAATTCAAATTCAATCCCCTTTTGGAGCCTAATCTAACTGAACTCATGGTATTTGATCTGGTGAGCCCCGAAACATTAGTTGGAGTAGTGAATAGCTGCATTGGTGAACTATCGACTCTTTTATTTGAAACGTTTAGTTTTCTTTCTTCAGTTGATCCGTTTCTTTTATGAAGGATTATTGGGTCATCAAACTCATTATTAATTGGGCTTAAAGGTTGATTGACTAGTGAGATACTATTTCTATTTGATTTAGTTGGAGTGGATAACAATGGTGAACTTAGTTTGCTTGCATTGTGCTTTATCGGTGATTGTGGTATAGTTTCATTTATGTCTCGTGCTTGTGATTTCCCCAAAGTCTTTATAGTAGAAGTGTCTGTCTGTAAAGTTTCATCAAAGTTGCGTATGAAAGTATCAAACTTATCACTTGGATCATCGTTTGTATTCGATGCTGGCATTGTTTTTAATGTGTATAGATGATGATGTTACAATATGACCCAAAAATAGCGCGTAAAAAGATGGCTGAAAAAGGTAATATGGTGAATACTGCCTTTCTGATATGAATAGCCGTAATACAACGTGATCTAAACTGATTATTTATATGAATTTATTCAATAATTTGTCCTTGATTTAATACCCAAAAACAATTGAACCCACAAATTGGAAAATTCCGTGAAATTTATAATGGGACTTTTGTCAATTAGAAAGCTGAAAAGATGGAAATTGGTGAGTTCAGACTGGGTTTGGGAGGCTGACAAAGCTAAATATCGACTACTCACCGTTTATCCCTTCCAATACCTTCAATATTCGGTCTTTAAACCACCTTCATCAATATTACATAATTGCTTAGTCATTTTCATCGTGTCTTTGTTTATTTTTCCTTTAAATCGAAATTAAATCGTTGAAATTGAAATATTTCTTCATAAAAAACTGCCCACAAATGGCTCCATTCAAGTTTGGAAAGAAGAAGAAAGAAGAGAATGGAAGCGTCTCTCCTTCATCTCACAAAGTCTCGTCTTCAAGCCAACGTTCCTCGAGTCCTCAGAACTCTTCAAACTCAAATAACACATTCACTAATCTAAATACTCCAAGTTACAACACTACAAGCTCCCCAAATGCTTCTTACAACACAACAGCTCCCACAAATATTATGCATCATCATCAGCAGCAACAACTCCCAAAATCCCCTGCCGTTCTAGGCTACGACCATAATAACAATCTGTATAACCCTAGATCTCCTCAAAGAAATACTCCTCAACCAAAATTCAACAATAATAATAACAATAATCAATATTACGGATCTCCTCAACGTCCACTTCAATTCAATTCACAAATCGCTAAACCACAAAGTTCTTCTCCTTGGTCAAGATCTAAACTTTTAATTAGTCCATTTCCTCGTTATAGACACGCTGCATCTTCTCTAGCTAATGAAAAAGGTGAAATTTTTGTGATGGGTGGTCTTCATAATACTTCTGTTTATGGTGATACTTGGATCATAAAACAGGATGAGAAGAATGCGTTCCAAACGTTTCAAGTGGACATTTATGAAAACTCACCTGCTCCAAGAGTAGGACATGCTTCAACGTTATGTGGTAATGCTTATGTTATCTTTGGTGGTGATACTGTAACAAATGATGCTGGTGAAATTGATAACGATTTATATCTTTTCAATATGAACTCTCATACTTGGACCGTTCCAACCCCAATTGGACAAAAACCTCCAGGTCGTTATGGTCATACAATTGGTGTTATTGCAATCACTAATTTTGACTCAAAATTATATTTGTTTGGTGGTCAATTAGATGACGTTATTTACAATGATTTATTAGTGTTTAACTTATCGTCTTTCCGTCGCCCTGATGTTCAATGGGAACTGGTTCAACCTCAAGATTCAATAAGACCTCCCGCTTTAACTAATCACACAATGGATGTTTATGATAATAAATTATGGGTCTTTGGTGGTTCAACTGGTAATAAACTAGTGAACGATTTATGGACTTTCAATCCCGTACTTAATAAATGGGATAAGTTAACCACAACTGGTTCAATTCCTCCACCACTAGAAGAACATGCTTCTGTTATTTACAATGATTTGTTAGTTATTCAAGGTGGTAAAACCTCTTCAGGTGATGCTTCATCAATTTGTTATTTCTTAAATTTAATCACAAAAGTTTGGTTTGAATTCCCAACTGGTTTGAAATTCGAACCAGAAGGTAAATATGGTCATAGTATTTCTATTTTGAAAAACGATCAATTAATTATCCTTGGTGGTCATTTACCTGATTATGCTAATCTAGGCGATGATTTAGAGCCTTCAAATGATGATAATGGTGTTGGTACCCTATTAACTATTCTGAATTTGTCAAACATATCAAGATATATTCCTGGTTTATATCAATATGGTACACCAACAAGTATTAATCAAAATCAAGAAAAATTCACAACTTATCAAGATTCAAAAGATTTAAGACAAGTTAATATTTTCACCCCACCAAGTCAATTACAATCATCCCCAATCGCAGAAAGAACTCTTCCAATTGCTGATTCAATTGATGAAAGTATATCAAATCCTAAAGATTCCTCAGAATCAAATTCATCAGCTAAAAATTTACCTACGAAAACAGCTGAAGAAATTTTCCAACAACAATTTTCTAATAAAGATACTTCTACTGATCCTAATTCGAAAGTTTCAGCTTCATACTCTTCAACAACACCAATCCATGAAATTACTGGATTTTCATCACAAGAAGAAGAATTACCATTAGAAATTCCTCCACTTTTAGAAAATCGTTCCATGGATTTATCAAATTCTTCAATTGAAAAATCATTAGATAAAATCGTTCACGAAGACAGAAATGATGAAGGCGGTAGTTACATTAACTCAGGAACAAGAGTTTCTGAATTTTTCGATAGTTATGTTAATAACGATTCTTCTGTGAATTTAGAACAAGAAGAAAATTCAACTTCTATTATCGGTGACGTTAGTCCTTCCAAACTGAATGAGGCTGATATAATTAAGGACATTGCAAATGTTGATGAAACCCCAATCAACATTGCAAATATTCCAGATATTGCTACACCTCCTCCAAACGGTACTGATAACGCCGTTAAAGGTCTAAATACAGCTGGAACTAATGTCAGCGAGACTGTTGGTAAAAGTGTTGGTTCTGTCGCTTCTTCAGCTACAGGTCTTGGAGTAGGTCTTGGAGTTGCTTTAGGTGTTGTCGGGACATCTGTCATACCAAAAGCTTTACGTAAAAAAGATGGTATGAAAAATGTCGAAAATCAAGTTGAATCTAATGGAGAATTCAAAAATTCTCCCTTAGTTGGATTGGATCAAGGATCAACTATGAAAATTTCGAGCTCATTAAAAGACGACGAGAAAGAAGAATTTAAGGCTATAATCGAATCATTATCAACTGAATTAGAAACTTTGAAATTACAAACCAATGAACAAGCTATCAATGCAAGTGGAAAAGTTAAGCAATTGGAAATAGAAAATGAAGAACTTAAATCCAAATTAGCTGAAAAAGAACCAAATAAGACGGAAGATGAAAATGAGAATAAGAGAAGCCTAATCAAATTAAACACAGATTATCAAATCTTAAACCAAGAACATGAAATACTAAAATCAAAATTTAATGAGATTGAACCGATTTTTTCAGCAAATTTAATTGATTTACAAAAACTAAATGAAATTATAAAATTACAAGAATCAGAATTATCAAAAACTAGAGAACAATTACAAGAATCTGAAACTTGGAAATTCAAATATGATGAATTGAACTTAAAATTCGAAAAATTACAATCTGATCATGAAAGTTTTAAAGAATTGAATAAAGATGAAAATGAACCATTAAGTGAAACAAGTAAATTAACATCCACTTTAGATGCCTTCATTTCCAAATATACTGTTCGAGATGATGAAACTAATGAAATCAAATCTAAAGATTTGCTGAATGAATCCAATAATGATTCTGAATTCATTTCAAGCTTACGTTCACAAATCGATGAATTATTAGAAGAGAATGAGAAATTACAAGCAAAATATGATTTACTAAATAAAGATTTTGAATCGTTGAAAACAGATACTACTGAATTAGAAACTTTAAGAAATAAAGTTTCAGAACTATCCAAAATCGAAGAAAATTATAAAGAATCATTACATTCAGTTAAAAATACATCAAAAGCTTTACAACTTTCACAGAGTGAATTAAGTAAACAAAAAGAAACCGTCAAAAGATTAGAACAAGAAATTGACGAATTGAAAATCTTTAGTGTTAAAAAAACTTCAAGAAATGCAACTCCACAAATAAATGATCTTAATAATAAATCTTTCACCCAGTCAAATGGAATTGAAGATTCTGAAGAAGATTTCGAAAATGAACATTATAATCTCAAGATTAGAGATTTGCAAGCTGAACTGTTTATAACCAAACAAGATAATGATGATTTAAAACAAGAGATATTGACACTGAAAAAAAAACTTTTGAACTCCAATCCACAAAATTGAATTTTTTCAAAGTAAAAAGAAACCATAATCGATAATCCATAATCCTACCATCTCCACTGAATGAGAATGAATGTATAATATACAATAAATTTCAATTACAATACCACTCAAAAATGGTTGATAATAAAATGTATTAAGTATTTGAATCATGAATTTAATGTGGAATGTTCATACTCTTAAATTTTGTGTCAAAAAGAATCATTCGATCGGCCACCAATATGGAATGAATGCTTTTACACCAATTTTAAGCAAAGAGTCAGGATTTTCATTAGTCTGTATTTCAATGAAAAATTTTCCATCATTAGCAAAATCATCCAATCTAACTAAAGCTAACCCAAAAGTACCATTAGTTTTCAGTAAAGTCCCTGATGAAGCTTTTTTAGATTTTCTAACTATTGATTGGTTTGAATTACCAAATGGTGAAGATGCCAGAACTTTTGTATTTTCCCTTTGATTTGAGTAAATTTCGATATTTTCTAAAACTTTTGAATTGGTGAAATCATCAGCAATTGATTCCAATTCAACTTCATTTGGATCTCTATCAAAATTGTATAGCTTTACAGGAACAATTCTTTTTCTAACTATACCCGTATGATAAGTTCTGACAGTTAATTCTTGACCAATGTAACAACCCTTATCGAAATTAATACCACCCATGTATTCGAAACATGATTCTAATGGTAAGTATTTATTGGGGGTTAATTCAGTTGGTGATTCAGGGATACCGGATATGAATCTTCTTCTGTTATAAATTTCTAATTCTAGTGGATTTGAATTTGGTAAATAATCTGAGTTTAAAATTTCATTGATATTTTGTACTGCTAATGATGTTATTATTCTAAGACCAAAATCAGGGCATCTATCATCAAATGCAAATCCGTAAATATCATCAGTGTTCAAATTCTTTGTGAATAATCTTTCATCTTTTAAAAACTTTTTGGTTTGTGATAATGCAATTTGAGGGTCCTTTAAGATTTTCGATTCTTCATCAAAATATGTTTTTTGCAATTCATATGTTAGGTCTTGTAACTGGTCATTGAAAGCATACCATACTTGTAAATCATCAATTACTTTAAATGAGACTTTTGCTTTTAATTTATGCAATTTGAATAAACCTAATAAAGTTTTAGATAGACTTGAATTGATTTCAATCAAATAACATGGCTCATGATTGATTTGATCTGGGGAATATTTATAAGGGTATATGAATAAGTCCGATATTATTCTACCTTTTGAGTTCAATATTGAAGTGAATATACCATTTCTATTAATGGTTAAATTTCTCGATTCGATTGATTCTTTTAAAGAGCCCCAATTTTCAGTCTGTAATTCAAAATCTTGTAATTGTAAGGAAGTATCTATTGCTTTAGTTGATATAGTCATTTCATTTTTCTTGCTGAAAGTAGGTAACATCTTGTATGTCACCAATCCATTAAGAAATTTAGAAGCATCTGGACCTTGAACGGATATTAACGTCTTGTTTGCGAGTAGCGAATGACCAAAACTTGGGATCGCTTGATTGTGCTGAAATCTTTTGGGTATCGATATCAGCGCTTTTTTGAACAACATTTGATGACCTTTACCACAGATTACAAAACCAAAATAACTAGTCGCAAATATATATATATATATGATAATGAAGATCCAAAACCTTTCCTTTCAAAGAACTTTCTATCAAAAATTCTAAATGATTTGATGGAACCAGAAATTGATTACTGACCTCTGAGTTCAAAGCTCAATTTGTCAGTTTTACTCATGATATTTTTTTGAGTCAATCGCTTTTTTTTAGCCGAATTTATGGATCTTTGGCAAAAATTGTATGAAGAATGAAGAACAACAGATTCTAGAACATGTAATAGAACGTATGCCAATTGACTTGAATTTAGTGTAATCTACGCAGACTCTAGAGAAATCTAGAAGCACTAAAACGTTATCGAGTTTCAACTAGATAGGACTTGTATCTTGATCGTAAATTCAATTCAGACAGTAAGAAAAGTATCAGGAATCAACAACTGATACCTATTACCAAGATATTGAACATGATGGTGCGAACTGCGAAGGTACTCAATAATATTATCAAATTTCAATAGGTGACATTATGAGTTATTGCAATCTATATCATATATGCTTTTTTTGGTTCTTTAAGGAGCTGGCTGTTGAACTGCTGAAGTCATTAGAAGAGTCACCTCAGTTTTAGAAAAGGCTTCCAGGTTGTTTAAAACAAGTGCACAATCTATATAACTGTAGTTCTAAACTTTGAACGTCTGAGAGACAGGATTCAAATGAGATGCGAATGAAGCTATCTTAAACTAATTTAGAACTTTAAAACCAGAGAATGAACGGGAAAACTTTGATGGATTACAATAGTACGGAACTACATAAGTAAAAACTATGTAGTAAGTGATATAAGAACTAAAAACTGCTTTTCATGATATATCGTGGGAAATTGGAATATAAAGATGAAACAAATTAATGGATCTCTATACCCAAGTGTAGTTTTCAAAATGAACAATTTATGGAACTAAAAATATAATTCAATTTAAAATACTATTCAATGAACCAGTACTGCCCCTATGATTCCGTTCATCAGTTGAACAAATCATCTCAATTTGGTTCTCGAGTTTTGTCTCAGGTTCAGTTTCTAATTCAGATTCCACAACAATCAATCTGTTCTTCAATTTTTCAGAACTAGCTTTTGATATTGAAGTTATTCTTCTCCATCTGAATTGACAACCATTGGCAGTTCTATTATCAAAATGCATGGAAATTTCTCTCCATCCTAGATTTCTAACTTCTTTCAAATATTTCAGTAAGCA
This sequence comes from Phaffomyces orbus, assembly GCA_003708145.3. Taxonomy (NCBI): domain Eukaryota; kingdom Fungi; phylum Ascomycota; class Saccharomycetes; order Phaffomycetales; family Phaffomycetaceae; genus Phaffomyces; species Phaffomyces orbus. The sequence continues at coordinate 158,933 of PPNK03000016.1, forward strand.
ATCATCTCTATGAGACCAAGCATTTGATTGCCTTGTGGTCGAATGTTTATGAATTCTGTAACTTTTTGAGGAGATATTATTATGAGGATACACTTGGGATTGGAGATGTTGTTGTTGTTGTCGAAGTAAAAGCGTTTGTTGTTGATGATAATGTAATTCAGGTTCTTGAGCGTGTAGAATTTGACGTTGTGGAACTAATTGTTGAATTTGCTGCTGGTGCATCTGTTGTATCTGTTGATGTTGTACTTGCTGTTGTTGATGTTGTTGTGGATAATAGTGATACTGCGGAGCATTACGTTCTTGATTGTAGATAGAAGATGGTGAGTTAGGCATGACTAAAGTATATGAAGGAGAACTCTGTGACATAGAAGAAGGAGGTTGATGATAATCTGGAGAAGGTGGAGTTTGGAAATGGAGATGATTATTATTATTCATCATTACTGTGGGGATTGGACTTTGAATCACTGGATCTAAAGCTTCTTTTGTATTTTGTAGGGCTTGGTGCTTTTGATGAATAGGAAAAATATCATTTAGACTAGGAAGTTTGACTAAATATTTTGCTTGAAACATGGTAAATTAGCTTTCTAGCTTTTACCATAAGTCCAGTTGGATGTAGATAATTGATTTTAAGAGCAAACCTCAGTGTATTCAGCACAATGGGATTGAAAGAATGTTAGATATAATTAAAGTTGTATTTCTGAATTCTGTTCTCAACCCAATCAAAATTATGGTTATTTCTCTTTATTTAAGTAATAAAAAAAGTTCAACAAGGTTCAAATCAATGCGTCCCTTGATCGTGAATCTTCTAGAATACAACCGCATATCAGATTAAAGCGGCCAGAGTGCTGAATATGCATGTAGATATTTGATCGGCCTTGCATATTAATGCCTTAACTAACTGACACTTGCATACAGATGTTTAAAAAAAATACTTCTCACATGCACATGATCTCCGGCCCATTAATGGAATTAAATATATAAGCTATGGGCGTGCATACTTACACATACATGTAGTGACGATCGCATGGTTTGTGATTGTTCCCGTATATATTATTTAGCACACCTCACGTCAATAGTACACTAAGTTTTTTTTTTCTCTTAAATTAAGTAGTAAGCACTTTATTTAAGATCAAACATGATCATTGATTAGTAGTTAGTTAAAAAAATTATTGAGATAGGAAATTCAGATCCATCATCCCAAGCTTTAATGATCAAAACTGTTCAACTCCATGAAGGGAAGGATATCTGGTTGTCATGGACGTCTACAGCCTACTAACTACTACCTGGTCAATCGTGACTCGTGACTCGTGACTGAACTAATTCTTTTAACTTAGTATTGTTGATACGTATATACTATATATATATATTTAATTTAGTGGCTTTAAATGTATGGCAATTGGAATTTGACGTACATATATATATGATATATATTATATATTCACCTCACATCTACATGAAACACTACGGCCTGGTATAATTAGCTATATATATATATATATATAGTTGATATTTTCAGTTCTAACGGCTGATAGAGTATTTGAACATCTCGATTCTCTCTACATTGTACTTCAGAACTTACTCTCGAGTAATAACGTCTTTATATCATATGAAAAACAATATAGATTTAACAACATAGTTTTAAAAACAGGCTTTATTCTTTTTGTATAGTAAGTGACACTGTTTTTAAAATTCAATATATTGACCTTTCAGCATACTTAATCTCCGTAGTCCGTACATGTATATACCAAATTAATTGCATATAAATGATATATGTATGTCTGAGATCATAGATGTCTTTAAAATTACTGTTTTTCGCCCGTCTTTACATAGTAGTAAGTACATGTGTATGGTGTACCGGGTACCTACTATACCCGGTGCTTCATGTAGCCTAAGAAGAAGCTCATGATCTTCTGTTTTTCATTTTTCATTCTATATCGATCAGATCTTCTATTGCTGCTCAATTGTGGATTTTCAATTTTAATTCTATATAATCTGTTCAATATGTTTTTCTACAAAAGGTTTTTTCTACTCATGAGAACTCCACCAATAACATCAATCTCTGGAGTCTCCAGCATGTACAGACTGTCAAACTCCCCACTTGTAAGAGATAAAGAGATAAAGAGTAGTGTACATGTATATAATAACGGATCCTGTAGATCTATCAAGTTAGCCTATATTTGTTGCTATGTATAGTTTACCTATAGTTCTAACTTTTGACCAAAACGGCCCTAAAGTCAAGATATATTATATATAATTAATTAACCTATAACTAATTTAGTATATAAATTGTGATATTTATAGGGCAAAATTATTTTTTATCAATCAATATACGAGGATATTTGTGTTTGGCTTTGGTTGTAAGTTGTAACTCCTATGGTTTCATTTATTGATCTTTCAATTCATCAGAATCAACATGATATATCAACGGTTAACATCATTCACGAGTATGTAAAAGCCACGTTGTTTAGTTTATAAGTTTAGAACTTAGCTTTATTATAACGAACTTATATTTAAATATGAGGTACCTCACTGTCCTAATTGTACATTAATTTAGTTATTCATTAATGAACATTATGACAGTTCAAAACTAGTTAGATTATAATACAATCTTTAAAACGCTTTTGTTATTATATCTGGCAGACTTGTCACTCGTAGAATGTATAAGACTTAAACTGATTGAAGTATATCTAGTTCACTTGACATATATAAAATCACTTGTAAATATGGCATATACAACGTTACTTGCCGTGATGGCATCTAAATTTTTTATAACAGCGATGTATACTTTCGATGAATGAATTTAACTGACTCAGATGCCAGCTGTGTGTCAACATCTGAACAATATATCGATCTATAATTTATCGCGAGATATCAAAATTTGTGCAAGTGTTTGATTGGCTGATCGATTATCAAGCTAGTAATTTTTAGATCTATACTCTTAAGTCTTGAGTCTTGAGTCTTGAATCTTGATTGTTGATATATTTCCATTTCTGGTTAAGTTTTGTTTGATATCCATACATCGGTACTGGAACTTGGTATACCATATTGCTATAGTCAAAACCAAGTCATCAGTTTACAGTTCATCTCCAAATAAAGTTCCGTCACAAATCAAATTAGTTAGCCCCCAAATATTAAGAAGTCAATAAATTCAACCGTATATTATTTGAACGAACTAATGGAAAGTCTAGTGTTTTGTATAATGCTATGGGATCTCTTTTTATTGTATCGAGATTAATGAATTGTTGAAACAATTTATATACTTCCCCAAGTTCCAACTTCGTTCAATTAAAGTTTTCTGTATGCACGGAAATCTCAAGATTGTTCTTATATCAATAGATTCTTATCTGGATATAGAATCTAGTACCTACTGGAGGTAATATATAGAGTTAATTAGATATTTACTGACTTCTGAACCTTGATGAGTTATCAGTCTAAATCTCGTCTCACCAGAACAGATCAATTGTTTGATTAAAGCACGTCACTATCTTGTGAGATAACAAATATAAGTCATTTGATATTTGACGCTGAATCAATTAACTATAAGCTCTTTACAGGTAGTAAATTATACTAACTAGTAACCAGTCTACAGTCTAGACTCTACACTATCTGAAGTCTAGGTAGGCCATGGTCAGGACTCAGGACTCAGGACTCAGCGGTTGAGCTGTACCGGCTAGCTTGTAGACCCTATATAGACTCTAGATAGTAGAGGGTACACTTATATATTATATACGAAGAAAATGATTGACTTCGGGCAGAAACTTACAGTTGATAAGCATATACATGCAAATTAAGTAAACATCAATATATACATGCATGCATGAACTTTTTTCATATATATATATATATATATATATATAAATTCTTCTGGAACATTTTACATATAATATTATAAAATTAGGCTATAATAGATTCTATATAATGGCTGATCATCAAATTAATGCTGATTCCTGAATCCTGGATCCTAATCAATTATAAGAATCAAAGAATTAAAGACTCAAAGGTTTATTAACTTATAAGAACCATATTGATAATTTGTGGTTAAAACTTGAAACTTGAATTGCCTCTTCTTGGAAATTATGACAGATTCTCAGAATGCAACGTTTTCAAGACCCATTTTTGAGTTTTAACTTCTCACTCCTGATTCCTAAATCAAGAGTTCTGAAAAGAGTTACATGTGCTAACTTCTACGTTTCTGTTAACAGTATATGTGTATATCAATCATATTTATATGCTACGTATATAATGCCCATTATCCAATGCCCAGTGTCCGATACCTGTATACATATATATATATATATATAATAATTAATGTATATAATATATATATGATGTTTATAAACGTCTTCCCTGATCTCACATATACTTGCATACACAATCACCGGATCAGCTGCGGCCTGGCGCTTTACATGGTAAAAATCGATATTATATATGTACAAGTGCATGCATGCATTGTGTAAATATTCCCGATATCTAAAACCGAGATCAAAATATTTTGAATTTTTATCAACATTATACAAATTTATATATATAAAGCTCACTGAACGATGCATGTAGCATGTAATTATTAAGATCAGATTCCAGCGATGCATCAATTGACCAACCATATCACTAGCATGTCTATAACATTTGAATATTGATTCTAATATTGCAATATTATATTTGTATCAGGTAAATGAATAATTGTTAGTAGTGGACACTGGACACTAGCTGGACACTGGACTGAGGACTGTGTGTTCCTGCACCTAGCGTTTCGACTATAAGCTCATTGCCCAGTGACTAACCCAATCAAATATTTTTTAATACTTGAATTATGATCTAACTAGTAACAGTAACTACTAACAAACTATATAGCTTATAATTAATGACTGAGCCTTTAAAATTATAATTATGGCGTCTAAGTTCTGAGATTCTATTTTTTTTAGCTTTGTTACTAATTGTCATAGCCATTTTACAGTTTCAACTCGTAAGATAGAAATAACTAAGACTACAAATCTTCTTAATAAACAATCTAGCTAGTCTACAGTATTTACATACTTGAGAACCCTCAAGTTACTGTATGAAATGTGAACTCCAAGTGATTTTGCTTTTGACAAATCAACTTCTAGTATTGGCTGAAGATCCAATTAATTATGACTGTTCTCTAACTGATTTTTTGTCACCCATTTTCTTAATGGCTCACCACAACAGTAGAACCATGTCCTATAAATTTGTCCTATCAACTTCATATCAAATATAGCTCATGGATGGATACATTGAGCGTAAACTTGACCCTTATACTGTTTTAAAACACCTATTTTTAGTGATTTGTCATGAATTCTGGATAATTCCTTGCCGATTCTTTAATCAAAGGTCATCACACAATTATTATGAGGTGTTTAAATAGAGTCTCAACCTTTAAATATTTAGATTAATCCACTATGATTAATATGTGTGTTTTATAGTTTTATAGTGCTACAGTAAGGTGTTGGCTATGGGCCTTAAGATGGATCATGAACCCTTACTATGTAATCCCTATAAGAACTGTCTCAGATTTACAATAATTATTCTCCAACTCAGGGCAACTTTTTCGAAAAGTTTCGAGTAAATGAGCATAAGATCTTTAGTTAGGAAATGATCATCCATTTCCCACATACTTTAGGTGTACCGTGTTCTGAGTCTATAACTTGTTATATGGGTTGTAGTATGGTAGTTATTGCTTGAAGCACCATCTGAGAAAAACCAGTTCCAAAGTACATATGGAAGATCCACTCATTCAATCAATGATTCAAGGTAACGTGAATAGGTTGGATCTTGAGCCTTGAGTTACACCAATAGTAGTAATGTAATACAGTGTCGTGAAAAATAAGATCATCTAATGAACTAATCATGCTCAGATCAAAGCCATCAAAGATAATAGTTTGGTAATGTTCAAAGTTCAAAGGTAAAAGTTCAGAATTCATAAGTGATTTTCAGGTTAGATGAGACTTGAGTGGAAAAATCTGAATGGAAGTAGTTCCAAGTTGGGTAGTCATGTATTCATAGATTTCCACAAAAAATCAACAAATGATATAAGGGATCTCTACTATCTAATAATTATTATCCAAAGACTAACAATGAATAATGTATCGACAAGCAAAAAGGTATTGGTATAAATGTTATTCTTTTAAGCTCTGAAAGAGATCATTTCAAACTATAAATTTACAGCTATTTAGTCACATTTGGAATAATACGCAGTCCACTTTAAGATAAATAGCTCAGTGACTGAGCTCTGGGATCTGGGTTTGATGTTGGAATTTAAAGGCTAACCCCATCCATGCATTTTACATACTCTATCCATATCCTAAATACAGTTCAAACTTCAGATCATCTCTGAATTTTTTTTTTTAGAATTTAGGTCAATTAGTCTACTGTATACATCCAAGCCATCACTATAAGATCCCAATTTTCTTGAAGATTTTGAAGAATATTAGGTGATTTTAATAGTATAAGGACGTTCTGTGTTCTGTGTATCTATTATGTAACAGAATACAGTATTATAAAAGTTCTCATAATGTAGTTTTTGTGATCCTTTATCATACACATCACTTGTACTTGTGCCATAGCGTGAAAATCAAAATTCCCTAATCCTAAATTACTAATGGCTTCGTTACTAGTTACTAGGATTAACGAACTTTACTCAATGTAAAGAATCCAATAATTCCAGCGTCAACTTTTTCTTGTGCTCCACGATTTCGGTTTTCTTGAAGATCCTTAAAGAAGTGAAAATTCTAAAAAGCTTTAATATTGTTTACAGTTTTGCATAGTTCAAAACCAATACCACCAATAGATTCAGAATATTCTAAATCAGTGGATTAGGAACTGAATCCTGATCTTGATGCTTAAAGTGTTCAAAAACTTATGGAATGGGGTACCGTTGATTGAGCTCAACTTTCAAGGTTCATTTCTCTGTACTCTCAATTTTTAATTACAGATACAGATATACCTAGGTTGGATTTCTAAACCTTCAAAGAACCTTAAAATCGGATTCCTGATGTTTTTCTAATAAATCAAACACATTGGATTCATTTCTTTATACTGAATGTCAGAGTATATAATTTAACTCTGTATTTCTGACAAGATTATGTATGAAAAACCAACTCAAGTTAATTCCGATTAAAAGTCTTCTGGAATAAAAAAAAAGGTTACAAAACGGTTAATTGAAATTGGGAAGAACAAAGCGATACAAAAAAATATTCTACATCGAAACTTAATCAGCATCGAATCGATAAACTGGTTCTATTTATAAATCAAGTGTGTTCAAAATTTCAATTCTTTGTTTCAACACCAGTAGCACCAGAAGTTTCTTTAATTGCAGTGATTTCTTCAGTTTCTTCTTTTTTGATTTCTTTCTTCTCTTTTGGAGAAGTTCTTGGTGTTGTTTCACTTGTGAAAAGACTTGATATTGACGAAAAGACTGACAAGACTAATGAAACAAAAGCAAGGGATACAGTAACATAGATAATACCTTCAAGTGGTCTTTCACTTAAAGTATAAGCTGGATCCTCTAAAAATTCTTCAAAGTATTTTTGACCTTCTTGAATAAAATCTTGAGCATGAACTCTCCACTGCTCAAATAAGTCTGGAGTTTCAGTTAATTCTTCAATTGAGCCAACCTCTGTTTCTTTTGGAGTAGCTTCTTCTTCGTTTGGTAAAGAGTCTAAAACAGCACCTTGTTCTAGTTCAATTTTTGGGACAAATGTTTCATTACCAATTAGTTCAGCTTCAGGAATAGAATGACCTAGGTAAATGTTATCAAATAAGATGTTGTTTTGCATTGACCATAGTTCAAAACCAATACCACCAATAGATTCTAAATCAGAAGGTCTTAGATCTTCATAATAATATGGATTAGGAATTAATCTTGGTTCCCATTCACCTTTATAATCTGGGTTTTTAATTAATGGTTGAGTCCATTTGCCTTTATATTCTGGATTTGGAACTAGTTCAGGTTTCCACTTACCGCAACCATGTAATTGACATTCAGGATTTGGAATCAAAGCAGCAATCCATTCCCCATCTTCTTCATCATCCCAATCATCTGGTTTTGAAGCTTCTGGATCATAAATGTACTCTAAAGCATCTTCATCCCAAGACGCTGGTTTTTCAAGTTGTTCTGGATTTGGAATTAAACTTGGTGCATCTTCATCCCAATCTTCTGGTTTTTCTGCTTGCTCTGGATCAGGAATAGTTTCTTCGTCAACCCAATCTTCCGGTTTTGTATCATTTTCATCAGCAATTTCAGCTGGTGGATTTAGACTTGGTTTTAAGACATTGACATCTAGTAAGTTACCGGCTTTGACAATGTCACCGTCAATTCTAATTTGATAGTCTTGATTTGGTTCAATAATTAGAGTATATAAAGAAGTAGTCTTGACACCTCTTGAAGTTGGTGGAGCAACTAAATGTTTTTCTTCATACTTGCCAGTGTTTTGATCTTTTCTGCGGATGATTAAGTGAACTTTATTAGTAATACCACATTTATCTGGACCAAACATGACTTGATATGGAGACTCATTGCTGAATTCAGTATCTTCATCTGGTAAACCTTCGGAGGATAGCAATTTTACGTAGGCACCACCACATTGTAAGCCTTCTTGTAATTTAACTTCATATTGCAAGACCAAAGTATCATTAACGTTGATAAAGGGGGTTTGTAATTTAGCATGAATAGCATGATGAGCAGCTGGAGTTTTTAAGACTAAACCTTTATCATTTTTGAAACCTGGGTAAATGACAGATTCTTCAACAGACCATTCACCATTATAAGTGAATTCATTGTCTCTTTTGGCTTTAGAGATTTTCCATAATTGAGCCCAATCTTCAGAATCAAATTGTTCAAAGAAAGAAGAAGGTGATAGAATTGACTTATCAAATGGTTTAAAAGTGTTCTCTTCAGATGCTTCAGAGCTTACTGAGCGTGCAAGAATGGCAATAGCAGTTGGGATTGTAATTGAGGAGATTTTCATTATAAACAACAATTATTCTTAAGCGTAATAACTAGTTAGCGGATAACATCAATTCAGCTACGTGGTAAAAAGTTGAAATTGATTCATAATGTTGTTCGCGAAAATCATCTGTGGCCATACCGATTTGGAGATGTGCCAAAATCTTTTTTGATTCTGGACTGACTCTTATTGCGCGTGAATACACCACTTTCATTCGAGAAATTCACTGTAAGAATGATAGCCTCGTAATTTACAGAGTACACATGTATAAATAAATCGTAATATACATTCATGCTTCAATTTCACCTAATAAATCAAACATATTAGTCATTTGCGGCACTTTCTTTTCTACAATGTTTTCTTCTTCTTCGTCATCACCAAATAATTCAACGCCATCCATAGCTTCTTCTTCTTCTTCACTTTCACCTTTACTTTCAGTTTCGTGTTCTTCTTTTTTCGAATCGTTGGTACCTTCTAACTCTCTTTTAGCTAAAGAATTAATGGTATCCCAATTAGCTTTTCGAACGCTTTGAACCATTTTTGCTCTCGTCTTACTCTTCAGCACCTTAACTTCTAATTTATCACTTAAACTTAAAGCTTTAGCTAATTTATCTTTACTCAATGTGGCTGATGAAGTTTTCTTAACTTTACTTATTTTGGACATTTCTTTCTTCGCTTGTTTATTGTGAAGTAAGCTTTCATTCTTCTTCAAAGTGGCTCTAATAATAGCACTGGTGACATCTGTTTTTTCAACTCTAGGAAGATCTTTCATGTCTGTGGTGTCTGTTTCATCGATTTCATTTCTTCTAGCTGCTCTAGAATGTTTGGAGACTGTTAAACTCTACTGTTAGTACTTTTAGGCAAATAATCTAAATCCCACTAATTCCAACTTACTCTTCTTAGCCATTTTTCTATGATTTACGTGAAAGGCGTCTAATTGTAAAGTGTAAAGAATTTATGCGATGAGATAAATAAAATTTTCTTTATTCTTTATTCTTTATTACGTATTACGTATTACGTTTTTGTTATGTAATATTCTGTTTTCTGTTTTCTGTTTTCTATGTTCTGTACACTGATACTCGATGAAATAAGAGTTTGAGCCACAGAGTCACCTTAATTCTGTAAGAATCTCTACGATTGATAAGTTGTTGTTTTTCGTATAATTTGTTGAATCATTCCATTTCCATATTTCCACATTTTTTCTTTTTGTATTCGTTTTAATCATTTTTCCCTTTCTTCATTCTTTCAAGACCTCTTGAAACCACAAACAAATAAACAAGATTCAAAATGTCTCGTATAACTAGAAGTGCTTCCAAAGCTGCTGTTGCTCACACTACTTCTAAAGTCACCAAGCCAAAACCAAAAGAAACTAAACAAGCAACCGTTACCAAAATTGAATCTCTATCATCGAAAATCCAAGAATTAGAGGTTGGTGATGAAATTCCAAGTTTGACATTATTGAACCAAGATGAAGAAGAACTACACTTACAAGATTTAGCAACTAAAAATAACATCATTTTAATTTTTGCTTATCCAAAGGCAAGTACTCCAGGTTGTACAAGACAAGCTTGTGGATTTAGGGATAATTATAATGAATTGAGTAAATCTGCTTTGATCTTAGGTCTAAGTGCTGATTCACCAAGTGCTCAGAAGAAGTTTAAAGAAAAACAACATTTTCAGTATGATTTATTGTCAGATCCAAGGAAAGAGTTAATTGGTTTATTAGGTGCTAAAAAGACACCAAATGGCATTAAAAGATCTTACTGGATTTTCAAAGATGGTAAATTACTTATTAAAAGAGTTCAAGTCTCACCAGAAGTTAGTGTTAGTGAAGGTAAAGAAAAAATATTAGAATTATTGAAAAAATAAATAATTACAAATTTGTGTTTAGATTTGATTTACTGTATTCATATAAATTTTTTATTTAAACCTCAAATTCTAGAATATACCAATCATTATATTTATTAGTATTTTCAGAATCGTTCAATGTTAATTTACCGCCTAACCAACTTAAATTCTTGATCAGTATCTTTGATTCAGATTCAAATTGATTTTTGTTTAAATAAATCAAAAGTTTTAATTCGTTAGTTTCATCAGAAAATTCATTGGTAATCTTATCGTACACAACATCAGAGGCTAACTCCAATAAATACATTAGTAAACTTTTCAGATTGAATTCATTGTGTTCTTTGAAACTTTGATTGATGAATACTTTTAGTTCTAGAGTTTTAGTTAACATACAATATATTGGTCTTTTGAAATTTGAATCAAAAATAACCAAATATTTCAAATTTTTACTCTTGTAATTATTGTTTAAATGTTGAAGTTGTGTTTGATCATCATTCTCCATTATTAATTGACTCTCACTCAACAAAATAACGTCCAATGATACCTCAACTAAGTTGTGATACTTTAAAGCTTGAGGATTTTTGATATATAGCACATCAGGCATACCAATGTGCCACTGGACCACTCGTAGAGCAAGTTGAGTAATTGTAAATGGAGGAAGAAGACATATTTTTTGGATCAATCATTAAGGCAGTTGATAAGATCTCCTCTTTGTGTGTATTTTTATTCAAATAAAACAAGTTTAGAAGTTTTTTCTCTTTCGAATTTATGTTCATTTTTGGATGATTTACTGTATTTGTAAATAATAAGTTGATCGTTAGAGTTAGATTGATAGTCTTTATAGTAGTTTGGAGTAACTTGTGGTTTGTTTATAGAAAGATAAGAGAAACACTACTGGTAAGTGGATGATAATTTTTTATAATTATCCGGACTGATTTTTACTCATGTCTGAGGGATTTCGGTAATTGAGGGACTGCCTGGCTTTATCTCCGTGAAGTTGCTGGTAAAATCTTCTTAGTGTCGGGCTATTAAGTCTAAGGAACAAGTAGTTACAAGGCTTAAGAGGATGACAGCCAAAATTTTGTGTGCTGTCTAACTTCTAGAAGTTTTTGGTTGTATTCTTTTATTATATTTTGAGAGTTTTATATGTCTAGGCTCTACTAGTTTCTTTCAATCGTTCAATTGTCATTATTTACAGTAAAATATGGGGGTCATGATTTCACAACATTTTGACACTGGAAGCTAGTACAAAGATATATCTAGAGTCAAGTGTGCGGTTATAAAGCCTAAGAGTAGTAAGTAGGTTTTATGGAGTTTTATCCTGACCTTTTTAGTTTGTTTCCAATCACTACATTAGTATGTAATGGCTAGTAGTTAGCTTAGTTAGTAGTTACTCGGTAAATGTATGTGTCACATTTGAATGATGTGACACATTATTTTGCTTCTTATGAAATACACTATAAGTACTATTTATTTACACAATTCATTGCTAAAGACAATTGCCCCTAAGTCATACATGCCATTAGAATGTGTTTATTAGCTCTTGGTACTACAATTGGTACATAGTTCATTGAAGGAAAAAAACACTCATTCAACCAAAATTTTCAGATTCCTCTTTACATATCTCTTTTTTTTTTGACTCTGCATGGATCAGCAGTTTGTTACAATAGACTGTATCAAACAGCGGCTGAATAAGTTGTCACAATCGACTCATGACATCCAATTGATTGTCACTTATACACATGCCATATACAATAAAAGCAATTATTTCCCAATGTATTTTTCTTGATGTTTATTTCTAGGCCTTTTACCTTACCCAATAAAAAATACGAAAACTTCTCAAACTGAAATTCAGGTATGCACAATTTTTGTATACATTTGACCTAAAATGGGATAAACTGGGACCACTTAGTTGCTATATTTTAGTTGTTATAAATACAGTGGAAAGTATGAGTTATATTCCTTTAATTTCTTTCACTAATCATCTTTAGTAAGAATAAGAATGACTGCCACTGAACCTCAAGCTACCAACGATGTCGAAGCTCCATCAGAAGTTGAATACATCCCACCATATCAACCAAGATCTTCCAAATTTGGTTTAAATGATACCATTAGAAACCATTTTGTCGCTATGATTGGTGAATTCGTTGGTACATTCTTATTTTTATGGGCTGCTTTCGTCATTGCTCAAATTGCTAACCAGGATGTTGATGTTCTTAACCCAGGTTCTCATCCAGGTCAATTGATTATGATTGCACTAGGTTTTGGTTGTTCTGTTGGTGTTGCTGTTGCAATTTTCTTCAGGGTCTCAGGTGCTAACTTGAACCCTGCTATTACTTTAACTTTGGTTTTAGCTAGAGCCATTGGCCCACTTAGAGGTGCGTTGATGTTTTTTACCCAAATGGTTGCTGGTATGGCCGCTGCTGGTGCTGCTTCAGCTATGACCCCAGGTCCAATTGCTTTTGCTAACCTATTGGGTGGTGGATGTTCAAGATCCAGAGGTCTTTTCATAGAAGCTTTCGGTACAACTATTTTATGTACTACTGTTTTATTCTTAGCTGTTGAAAAACATAGAGCTACTTTCCTTGCGCCATTATGGATTGGTCTTGCTCTATTTGTTGCACATTTATGTACTGTTTACTACACTGGTGGTGGTTTAAATCCAACTAGAACTTTTGGTCCCTGTGTCGCTTCTAGATCATTTCCAAACTATCACTGGATTTACTGGGTTGGTCCGTTCATTGGTTCTTTCCTCTCTTTCGGTATCTGGCAATTACTAAAATGGTTAGATTATGAAACTGCTAATCCAGGTCAAGATGCTGACAGTTAATCAGTTAATCAAGTTGCTAGAGTTTTTTCCTAAACTATCTGATTAAAGATTCATCTGTTCATTTTGCCTAAGAAATACTGCCCACTGATAATATATATAGAGAGGGAAAAAAATAATACCTAATATATTGTGATTATACAATTCTAATTTAATTTTATAATATTTTTATCAGATGTATGATGTTTTCATGTAAATTATCTTGCTTATTCATGATCATGATATCCAAAGAACTCAAATCTTTGAATAAATGCATTAAAGATCTCCAGAAACCCACAGAGGACATACTAACATTGAATGATCTTTCTTCAGGTGCTAATATATAACATGAATTTTGTATACATTTGGTATTGTATACCATCAAATTTGAGGAAAAGTCTTACTCTTTGTTTAAGTTTTGAATCAGTCAGCAATTGTTTAGTATTGCTTCTACCAGCACCATAAGTGTATACATGATACTCTCGGCCATCCAGCACTACGACGCAGTCCATCTTACAACCATATAAACAATGCTAAAGCAAAAGATAAATGCTGTAGTAAAGAATAAAAGAACTTAACTATTGATGATAATTGCAATTGTGACCGCTATAATGAGAACTTGAATCATAAGGTCTACAAATTGGCCTTAACGTTCCATCTAAGAAGAAGAAGTCAACGTTTAGAGCCCGCTCAATTCAACAGCACCTGAGAACAATTCCATCTTTTTTTTGGCAAAAATATTAAATGACCATATCAAGATGTATATTTAATAATTAAGAAGTAATAAATAGATAGATCTATTGTACTGAGAGCAGCCCCAAAATACCTTAATATGTTTTCTGATATTTGCAGGTTATTGCACAGTTCTTGAAGCTGCTCAATTATGATTCCAAATTTATGAAAATTTTCATCTCTGTGATATCTACTCTGTAAACTAATGGAAGGGGGGCAACTTTGAAATTCGTATTGATACAGTTGGTTTCTTTGTTTCTTTCAATGGACCTATAACTTTAATAACAGCTCTCAGCACATTCATCCTTCTCTCATGAATGATTTTTGCTATTTGACGCTTCAATTCATCATCAACCTCCATTTTGTCCTTACAACAAAAAGTAGAAAAGAGCGTGGCGTAAATTTCGATTACTCTTAACTTGTATAACTTCTAAGCTTCTAAGTTTTCTGCTAATATCAGAGGCAGCCATAGAGTCAGTTTGCATCTCTCAATGAGTAAATAGAGTATTGCAAAGTGTATATCAATTGTTTATTCATTGTATTGTTTTTATCGTTTACTAAGTGTAGCTGAAAATGAAGAAGAAGGATTGTCTGGTTTAAATGAAACCACAGATGAAGATGATTTTTTTAACAGATCAAATGATTTGTATGAATAGTATCTAAAATTCAAGAAACAGAAAACAAGAGCAGGTTCCAATTCTATTGGGAATGTTTCACACCTACAAATCCATATTGGTGACCAGTTGGAAACTGCTGTAAAGATAATTCTCACTTCTAATGCTCAAGGAAATCGAGCACAAAGGTTAAAAAGAATATGTTGATGAGAGAATTAAGTTCCAAGACCAAAAATTAAACGATGTTGTGGAAAACAAAAAGAAACCATAAAGGAAATAATCTTATCTTGAGCTTATCCCAAAATAGCACACATAGTTGAAACGTGAGTCTATATGAATTTTAATCTTGTAGTTATCTTTCAATCTTCTATTACGTCATATATTGATTAAGTAATAACTAGCTGTTTATTATGTAAAAATTTTCCTCTAATAATAGATTAATGGTTCGCGCAGCAAAACATTTCTAATATTTTGATCTAATAATGATAACTTCTAGATAAATCTTATAGATCTATTGAATATATCTTACTAACGAAAATGCCTTCAAATCAAGCTTACGACTTTGACGCATCTGATATTTTATTAGTCATATTAGCCTTCATCGCTCCTCCCCTTCCTGTGTTTTTAAGATATGGGTTATTCACTTCTCAGTTCTTGTTAAATGTGTTATTATCTTTATTGTTCGGATTACCTGGCACTATCCATTCTATATACTTGATTTATATCTCAAGTAAGTCTTACCGTGCTGCTCATCAAAATCTAGATTACGAAAGAATAATTGATTCTGAACCAACAGATTCTTCAGTTGCCGGTCCATCTAATCTACAAGGTGATCAGAGTAATGCCTATCATCATGACGATTCTAGTGAACATGATGGTAGAGATGATCTATCCAAATTTAATGTTGCTTCTCAACCTCCGACATATGAAGAATCAGAAGGTTCATTCAGTAATCCAACTGATAACAAAGTCCAAAAATAGAGAACTGTTGAGGTTTCTAAATTTTTGGGGGATAATTTTTTTAATTAATTATACGAATATTATAATGCTATGAAATGAATAAACAATATAAACTGTTGAATAATACTTTTACTCATAAAGTAATCAATCCTTTTCTTTGAGATTTACACTGAAGTCTGAAAGTGTCACTGATATTCATCTTGCATAAAATTCTTTCGCGAGAGTAAACAAATCAGTTCCCATTGAGAAAAGAAATCAAATCAAACAGATAAAAAATATTGTAATAAAAACCTGACTTTCTTCAATGAACTTATAATTTCTGATAGATGCAATTCAAGAACTAGAATCAATCATTAGTCAAGAAGAGATGTTAAACAGCCATCATTCAAGTGACAATAATAGTGAGTTTTTGAACATGTCCAACTGTGTTTTGATAAACACTAACAATATCATCTACCTAGTCCCAAAGAGAAGAACAAGTAGATTCGGATGGGTCAAAAAGTTGATCCAAACCAGACACCTTTCAACATCAAATAAGACTCCTAGAGAATCAAAGAATCAACAAACCCAGCCAAACACACCAACCATGTCAACTGAATATGTGGTTAACGTGAACCCAATTGAACCAATCAAACAAGCAGATGAAGACTTCTCAGTAGATAATGTGAAATCAATCATCAGCTCCCATTCAAAAGCTCCAGAATCTATTTCCATCAAAGACATATCTTCTATTCCAATCAACTCGATTTCAACCGTTTCCATCAGATCATCTACATTTTCAGAAAATTCAGCTCAATCTACTTCTCCTACAATGATATCAGAACATCCAACAGTATTCACTAATGCCAGCACCATGGGAATTCCACCAGCTAGTATCTTTGACAGAGAGAGAAGACGTTTGAGAAGATCACATCTTGGTGGTAATAGTTCGCTGTATATTACTAGCAACAACACAAGTAGTCAGACTTTAGCAACAACAGACTCTGATCTCTCAACTGGAAACGTTGAAAGAAGGGTTCAATAGAGAGCGATGTTACAGTTCAGTTTCAATTGTGATTTTCTGAGCCTTTTTTTTTGCTCTTTTTGCTCTTTTAATATAAATATCAGAGAATGTCTTTGTTTTTGTTTTCAGCTTTTCAATTCCACCTCCTTCATTTAGTTGCATCAGTTGAACAAGTTTGAAAATGACCCCATTTTTCACTCGTGCCATAACTTGTTTACTATCGGTTTGTTTATTTGGTGTTGCGTCCCTGTTAGATCAGCATGCCATCGCAAAAGATTCGTTACAAGACAACTCAATACCGCTAGAGAAACGTTACCATGAATTTCAAAACAAATTTCACTACGTCAATCCAGATTCTGAGCATGATCGTGATGATGATATCAACTACTTCTCATATGGCTATTATCCTTCACGTTAGTGATTCAAATTACCAACAATTGTTAACTGCTATGTGTTGCATAAAGCGCTTAGAGTTGTTACTAACAATCTCATATACAGCTGCTGGTGGTAGATTGCAAAAAGTTTGGCAAGGCGCTTATGCCAAAGCTAGAGATGTAGTTAGTGAAATGACCGTTTTAGAAAAGGTCAACTTAACTACAGGCACAGGTTGGGGTTCAGGTCCATGTATTGGCAATACAGGCAGTGTTCCAAGATTAAACATCCCTTCTTTATGTCTTCAAGACGGTCCAAATGGTATTAGATTTACAGACTTCATTACCAATTTCCCATCTGGTCTTGCTACTGGATCTACTTTTAATCGAGATTTGATATTTAGAAGAGGTAAAGCTATTGGTAAAGAAGCAAAACAAAAAAGTGTACATATCTTGTTAGGTCCCGTAGTTGGTCCAATCGGTCTTAAAGCGCAAGGTGGTAGAAATTGGGAAAGTTTTGGAGCAGATCCTTATCTTCAAGGTAGCGCAGGTGCTTTAACTGTCCAAGGAATTCAAGAAGAAGGTGTTGTTGCTTGTGCAAGACATTTCATTGGTAATGAACAAGAAAGATTTCGGCAAGAAAATGAGTGGACTGGTGGTGATTGGGATAGATTAACTGATTCGATTAGTTCCAAAATTAAAGACAAAACATTACATGAAATTTATTTATGGCCGTTTGCTGAAGTTATTCGTGCTGGTGTTGGTGGTATCATGTGTTCTTATAATAGAGTTAATGGTACTTATGCTTGTGAAAATTCTTATTTATTAAATTATATTTTGAAGGAAGAATTAGGTTTCCAAGGTTTTGTTGTTAGTGATTGGGGTGCACAACATTCTGGTGTAAACTCAGCTTTAGCTGGTTTGGATATGACAATGCCTGGTGAAATTTTTGGTGATTGGTGTAGTGGTAAATCGTACTGGGGTCCATTGTTAACAAGAGCTGTATACAATGATACAATTCCTCAATCAAGATTGAATGATATGGTTAGTAGAATTCTAGCTTCATTTTATTCAATTGGGGCTAAATTACCAAATGATCAATGTGAAGAAGATATTCCAAACTTTAGTTCTTGGACTTTCCATACTTATGATCAAGAATTTCATTTCAAAGTTATGGTCCAATCAAGCAAACGAATTATCACATTGATGCAAGAGATGACTTTACTCAGAAAACAGCTTTAGACGTTGCTAGAGAAGCCGTTGTTTTACTAAAAAATGATGGCCATCATTTACCAATCGCTGCAACTGATAGTGTTAGAAGATTACTTGTTGTTGGCCAGGCGGCGACTGTTAGTCCTCAAGGTTTCAATGCTAAGGATCAACAAGCTGTTAATGGTGCTTTGTTTAGTGGCTGGGGTTCAGCTAGTGTCAATACACCTTATGGCATCACACCTTATGAAGCAATTGCTAAAAAAGCCAGAGAACGTGATATGGTTATTGATTTCACTACTGATCAATATGATTTTGATCATGTTGTTGATATTGCGGAGTATGCCGATATGGCTATTGTTTTCGCAACGGCTTCCTCTGGTGAAGGTTATATCGAAGTTGATGGTAATTATGGTGATAGAAAAAATACTTCATTATGGAATAATGCTGAAGAATTGATTCTTCATGTTGCAAGTAGATGTCGTAAGACTATTATTGTCATTTCATCTACTGGTCCTGTTGAGTTAGAGCAATTTATTGACAACGAAAATGTTGTTGCTGTTTTATGGTCTGCTCCATTAGGTCAGTTCTTAGGCACTGCAATTGCAGAAATTATATTTGGTGAAGTTAATCCAAGTGGTAGATTACCATTCACAATCGCAAGATCAGAAGATCAATATGTTGAAATCATTGACAAAATTCCAATTAAGGGTAAACCTTTAGATGATCTAAATAGGTTGTTAGACTATAGATATTTTGATGAAAACGGCATTAGACCTCGTTTTGAATTTGGTTATGGTTTATCATATACTAAATTCACTTTATCAGATCTATCGATAAAAGAAGTGTTACCACCTTCAGAAGACTTACCTTATCCACCCCCCTATTTAGATGAATATGTTTTTGCTGAAGAGAAATTAAGAGATGTTGACGAAGCTACATTTCCGTTCAAGGAGTTTACACCAGTTCCTGGTTTCATTTATCCATATTTATTTAATGAAAAGATTTACAGTGTTAATGAATATGATTATCCAGAAGGTTATAGTGAAGATGATTATTACAAAGAACCAATTTCCGGTGGTGGTTTGGGTGGTAATGATGCGTTATGGAATGTTTTGTATTCTGTTAAAGTTGAAGTCACTAACATTGGCGATATGAACGGTTTATATGTTGCTCAGTTATACATTGATTTCCCACATGACAAATATTCTGGTATCAAAACTCCAAGACAATTAAGAGGCTATGATAAGGTATTTGTTAAAACTACTTCAACAGGGAAAGTTCATTTTGATGTGCTAAGAAAAGATATCAGTATTTGGGATACTGAAGAACAAAGTTGGGTTATTTTACCAGGTATCTACAAGTTTTACGTTGGTTCAAGTAGTAGAAGACTAGAATTAGCAGGAGAAAAATTTAAATGAGATAATTATAGATTATTTGGACAGCAAAACTACCTTTTTCAATCTACCTTTATCAAAATTGATTCAATAAATTTTGATTAGTATGATTGCTTGCGCAAAAATTAGTACATAAGTTTCGGAAATTTATTATCCAGATTCCAGTGTAAACATTTTATCATTAGTAGAGGACTAGTAGCCAATTAGTTATATATTATCAGAGATAAGTAGCGTATGAGTTTCAATAGTTTATTAGATTACGATTTGAAATTGAATGATGGCAATTCAATGCCATCATTAGGCTTAGGAACAGTTCCACCTGAAAACCCAGAAGATATTATTGAAGCTGTCAAAGTAGCCGTCAGAACAGGTATTCGTCACATTGATACAGCATGGTATTATGGTTCTGAGAAATACGTTGGTAAAGCAATTAAAGAGTTGATTGATAACAATGAAGTCAAAAGAGAAGATTTATTCATTACAACAAAGGTTTGGCCTGCCTTATGGGATAGAGTTGAATTTTCAGTAAAAAGGTCCTTAAGTGATTTAGGAATTGAATACGCTGATTTAGTTCTACAACATTGGCCAGTCACTTATACTGGAACTGATAAGGATGGATATCCAGCAAATCCTAGAAATGAAGATGGTTCTTTGAAATTTGGTCCACCTGGTCAATATGTGGAAACTTATAGACAATTAATCAAACTTAGGGATGAAACCAATCTTTTCAAGAGCTTTGGTGTATCTAACTATACTGAAAAGCAACTGGATGAAGTTATTGAACTAACAGGGATCATACCTGCTATTAACCAAATTGAACTCCATCCAAGAATTCCACAACAGAAATTAGTTAAATATTTTGAAGGCAAAGGAGTCAAAATTGTTGCTTATTCCCCATTAGGCTCCTCAGGTGCTCCCTTACTGAAAGAAAATGTTGTTAAAGACATCGCTGCCAAATATAATGTTTCAGGTAATTCTGTTCTTCTATCTTATCATATCTTGAGTGGAAGAGGTGTCGTTTGTAGATCATCCAATCCAGAAAGAATTTCAAAATTAGGAGATCCTGCACCATTGACAAATGAAGACATAGAGACACTAGAAGAGGCTGGTAATAAAGATCCAAAAAGATTTGTCAATGATGACTGGGGTGTTGGGTTAGGGTTTGAACACTGGAAAACTGAGTAATGTTTTATGATCTATTTTATTCCCTTATTTTTGTCGCTCTTATTGTCTACTAGAGATAACAAGGGTCTATTTTAAGTACTTGAATTATTGTAGTTATTTTATCTGTGATGATCATCATCATCATATCCATCATCATGGAAAATTGCTTTTAGTTAGAAGCTCGGTAGTCCACACAAAAAAAAATATTGGTAAAAAAATTTTGATGCCATTGTTTGTGACAGATTTGAATACTTTATTGCTAATAAAGGCTTGATATCATGGCCTATGCTTCTGCATCGAAGACTCAAAGTCCAGAGTCATATGTGTATAGCGGAATCATAGAATCGTTCTTAGGAAAAAGAGCGCAAATGGTCATCTCAACTTTGATCAGTTATGGCAGATTAGAAGTTAAAACACTAAGTAGACGCTCTGGTATTCCAATCGTACTGGTTAAAAAGGCATTAGTGAGTCTTATCCAGCTAGGATGTGTTTCTGTGTGGGAAGAAAAAACTTCAAAAGGAGAAACACCGTATTATTACTTTAAAGAGGAAGGTGTTTTGTTAATGTTATATTCTGGTGAAACTATATCATATATTGAACAGCTTTACAAAGATGATACCTTAGTTCAAATTGTTCAAAATTTTTTAGCATTTGGCAATTTAACTATTAGTGAATATATCTCAGCTTTTAGTACAGATGATGCGGAAGAATGTGCACATATTGAAAAACAATTTTTAAGGTTAACAGAAGATGGATTTTTGGTTCCAATTCAAAAAACTCAATTCGCTCCATTAAAAGACATTTGGATTCAAACATACAACAAAGCATATAATAAAATTCCTAAAGCTTCCACATTATCAGAATTAAAACGTTCAGCTGAAGCTAAAGCCGGTGCAAAAGTTGAGTTCAATAATGCTTTGAATTATAAACCAGATAATTTATTTATTAAAGATAAAATGACCTCATTTACTAAAGTGAATCCATCAATTACACTAGGATTTGATTTTAAAAGATTTTTGAAAGCAAGAAGAAGTATTCAATTAGTACAGTTTTGTTCTCATAGATTAGGTAAATTGACTTCAATTGTTTATCAACAAGCTTTACTAGCTGCTGAAAAGACATCACCAGATGTTTGTGATGTTTCATTCAATATCGGTATAACAAATGAAGAAATTAATAATAAAGCTCCTTATGAACCAAAAGCTTCTAGTTTATTCGGTTCGAAAGACATTATGAAAATCCTTCCAAAGGACATTGATTTAACTGGATCAATTTTGAATAGTGCTCCAAAAAGAAAGAGTAATGAACAAGAAAGTACTAA
Source organism: Phaffomyces orbus (assembly GCA_003708145.3). NCBI lineage: Eukaryota > Fungi > Ascomycota > Saccharomycetes > Phaffomycetales > Phaffomycetaceae > Phaffomyces > Phaffomyces orbus. The sequence continues at coordinate 181,321 of PPNK03000016.1, forward strand.
CAAACGTGTTAAAAAAGAGGATGGTACCTATTCTAGATTAGCAGATGTTGATAATGATGACAATGATGACGATGAGGATGATCATGATTTTGGATCTATTGGTGGTTCAAACCTTGCAGCTGTTGATCAACATTTGAGAATTCTAGCTAGTTCAAGTATTCCTTTTTTGAAGAAATCCACAAGTGGTTTGTACTATGTTCCATATCCTGAACTTATGACATATTTAAAAGAGTGTGTTAGTGATTATGTTTTATCTAGTACTTTAGGATCACCATCAGCCAGAATTCTAAGATGTGTTAGAGAGAGAAGACTTGTTTCTGAAAAATTGATCAATTCAGTTGTTCTTTTGAAAGAAAAAGAAGCAAGAGCAATAACTCTGAATCTAGTGAAATTCAACTTTTTAGAAATTACAGAAATTCCAAAATCTGCAGATAGAGCAGCCTCCAAAACTGTATTTTTATATAAATTGAATAAAGATCATACTTATGATTTTTTGAAACAGAATATCTGCTGGAACATGGGTAAAGTTTTAGATTCAATCAAAGAACTGAAAGAATCGAATGCTTTATTAATTACTAAAACTAATAGAGAAGATGTTAGAGGTAGAGAAGCAGAATATTTACTACCAAGTGAATTGACCCAATTGAAGAATTTAAAGGAAAAAGAGTTACAATTATCAATCAATTTGAATAGATTGACTTCGATTTGGGAAACTTTCAAGTTTTTTTAAATAGATTTAAGGAAGAATTTTTGCATGAAAAGTTGTAGACATTCGAATATGTATTTTTTTTTTTTGTTTATGTTTTTTGACCAATCTGGAAAAATCAAAACAAATTAAACATAAAAAACTATACATACATGAAGAACAAATCACAAATCTATTTGACGCCAATCAAATCTTTGATACAAATCTATAAAAACGATCAAAATGAGCACTGATGAACCTCCTATGGTGACCCCACCATCTTTGATCAAGTTACAACCAGATCAAATAAACAAACTTCGAACTGCTTTTCAAGTGGTCGATCAAGATAATACAGGCACCATTTCAAAGGATGATTTGAAGAAAGCTTTCAAATCAATTGGTCAGGAAAAGACTGATAAACAAATAAACGAAATGTTTAGTCAAATAGATTCAGACAATGATGTAATATCGTTTACAAGTTACTTATCTTCAATGTCTCACCAATTTTCAGAAGTTCCAAATAAAAGTGAATTAACTAAAGCTATGCAAATTTTCAGTATGGATATGGAGATTGCTGTTAACGATTTGAAAGAGGACCTTCTGAAGAATGGGTTGAGAGAAGAAGAAATAGATCTGGTTCTAGATAGTTTCAAAACCCAAAAGATGAATGGAGAAGAGGTATTTATGGCTAATGACTTTCTAAACTACATCACTTGAAAGAACAAACTATAAATAACTCTAATATTTTACATTAACTGTTTTTTTTTGTTTTTTTTTGATCAAACATCTATGTCAACAATCAACTCATCACAACCCCAATCTTCGAAACTACCATCTGGTAAATATCTTCTAATGACCAATGGAATTTTCTTTTGTGCTAGTTCTTTGATGGCGATCTGAAGAGGATCAGTTTCACCTTCTAAATCAACAAGAACTGGAGCATTCATTGATATTTGTAAAGCTCTGGTACCTAGAATTCTGGCTCTTTCATATTTAGTCATGTAAGGAGTTGTGGCTCTCTTTTCTTTTGGAATGGCAAGTTCTCTCTCACTCTTTCTTTTAGAGTGATCTTGCGGCGCAAAGTCATCATGACCATTACCTCCGTTAACTATAACTCTTCCATCTTCAGCTGTTTCTTCTACTGGTGCAACATCTTCAAAATCTGAGTTGTATTCCTGGTCAAAATCAGCGTAGTTCTCGGTACCGTCGTTGAACGCTTCTTCGTAATCAGACATTATTGAGAGAGACTGCAAACAGGTTCTCTTGTGATCTTTAAATGCAAATTAATTTTCGTCTTGAAAAATTTGAAGTAGATGACTAAGCGATGAAAAGATTAAAAATATTTTCTCTTCCAAAACACATGAAAAAAAAATTATTTTGACACATAAAAGAAGTGAAAACTCTACGTTTTGGATATTAAAAATGAACGTTGATGATGATACTGATGATAGTGTACAAGTTTTGGAACCACATAAACAGGATGACAGACCAACCCTGCTCACTCCCCTCACAACTGGGCCCCCTTCAAGAGCTTCGACTCCTTCATCTAGACCAAAGATATACCGTTGTGATTATAGTGGGTGTGACAAAATGTATTCAAAGCCAAGCTTGCTAACACAACATCAAAGATCACACGCTGGTGTGAGGCCGTTTGTTTGTGATGTTTGTCAGCAAGGTTTTTTCAGACAAGATCATTTGAATAGACATTATTTAAAACATTCAACGGATAAACCTTTCAAATGTTCAGTATGTGGGAAGGGTGTCAGTACAAAACAACAATTGAAAAGACATGAAGTTGTCCATACGAAATCATTTCATTGTGAATATGAAGGATGTGATGAAAGTTTTTATAAGCATCAAACGTTAAGACATCATATCAACTCTGTACATTTAAAAACTTTAACATGTGGCCAATGTGATAAAACATTTCAAAGTAAAGCAAAGTTAGAAAATCATAAGAGTAGGCACCATGGTGATGGCCCTGCTTATGGGTGTCACTACACTGGATGTTTCGAAAATTTTAAGGTTTGGTCCGCTTTACAATTACATATGAAAACTGAACATACAAAACTAAAATGTGAATTATGCGGTAAACCTTGTGTTGGTGATGAAGGTTTAAGAATGCATATGATTATTCATGATGATACAAAGTCTGTTAAACTTTGGAAATGTACTGAATGTACTAAGGATTTTTTAAAGAAGGATAGTTTATTAAATCATTGTAAAGAAGTCCATGATTTTATCCCAAATGGCTTACAGCATCTGTTCCCTGTTGCCAATCCTGAGTCAAAGATTTTAAATACATCTAAAATTGAAGCAATTTTAAGTAAAGGTGAAACTGCTACGAATCTGCTATTGAAAACTGTTGCTCTTCCAAAACAAATACATTGCACTTTAAAATCTTGTAACAGAACATTCAGAAGAGAGTATGATTTGCAACGTCATTTAACGTGGCATGAAAAGAAAAGAAAGGCAATTGCAGAAAAACTGAAAGAAATAGAAGAATCAAAAATTGCAGATGACTTATTGAAGTCACAGTCAGAAAATTTGAATGTAATTATGAAAAAAGAAGAACTGAACGACATAAGGTAACAATATTATAGATAGATTGAATTATTGTCATTAAAAATTGGGTTCTTATACTATCATGTTATTGTATTCATCATATATTTTAAAGCAGTTGTTTTTCATTTTGACAAATTCATATCACTCATAGCAAATAAAAGATCTTCTTCTTCTTCTTGATCGTTAGTAACGTTGCAATTTGAATCTGTGATTCTATGCATTTTTGCATGAGTATTTGTAGTTGCAATTGTAGCACATGAAGGTCCAATACTAAAGCTTTGTGTACTTTTTTCTAAAATCGAACCGGGCGAATTAGAATAAACTTTGGTCAATGGAACACTTGATCCTCTTTGGGATAATCTATTAGTATTACTATTATTATCATCATTATTATTATTATGACTAGGAGATAATGATTCATTGCTATTATTAACTTCTGATAATCTTCTAGATATTGAATCAGGAATATATGATCTTGGTGATTGAGAAAGCCTTCTTAAGTTTTGGGCATGATGTTGAGAGTTCAAATTTGGACTTGAACCTTGACCAGGAATGCTATTAGATGGATAGTTTTGGCTTAAAATATGTTGACTTGATGAAGTTGGAGGTGATGGAGAATTTGATTTTGAGTACATACTTGCTGTTAAACTTTGTGTCAATTCATCATTTTTACTTCTCATTAATTGAAATCTTCCCAAGGATTCTTGAACATTGGGTGAGTAGTTTAAAGTTAAATCTTGTTTTGAATCCATTAGTTTAACAAAAAATTTTAAATCACCATCTGTTAAATTTGATGAATTATTTCTTGTTGGTTTATATTCAAAACTTGATGGTGTACCTTTTTCAATACTCGATCTTCTTAAACTTGATCTTCTAGCAACTTTTAAAAATGATGATGCATATTTTGGTGTACTCCCACTTGAACTTAAATCATTCATACCACTCACACTGCCAATAGGATTTATTGCATTAGTAGATCCAAACGATGAGGTAATAGATTTCGGAATTGAAGAATTTAGTAAACCTGTTGCAGTATTAGATCTTTGAATTTTTAAAGCTTGAGCAATTGATCCATTAGATTCATTTCTTGTTAATGGTGATGTACTTGATGGTGGTGACGCTGTACCTGATTTGAATGCCTTTTTCAATGACGTTGAGATTGGAATAGCAATATCGAGAATTTTGCCATTATCAATGTTATTGAAGTGAGTTGATAAAGTTTCTTCATTATCAATCAACTGAAATTCAACATTTTTTCTATATGAAACTGATATTCTTAAAGTTCCAATACTCGTTGCCACAGGACTTAATGCCTTTTGAGATAGATGATCAGTATTTGTTGTAATTATAGGTTTACTCAATCCAATTCTTCCCTTTGATAAAATAGGACGGTTACCATCAAATACTCTGATGCCAATTTTTAAAGGGGAGTTTGTTAATTTTATCTTTGATAACTTTTTATGAAGTTTATGGAGTGGTAATAATCTTGTAATTGTATATAAATAACGAAATGTTATTATTAATTTTTTATAAAGTGAAGGCAAGTCGTTTAATCTTTCATCCATAAATGATGTATCTATTTCAATTAGCCATCTTTCCATCACGATTTCTGATTTTTTAGTATTAACATTCCATGTATTTTTTTGTTCATCTTTTAAAACTAATGATTGTTTTATCGTAAGCTCTCTCAAGTCAAGGAATACTTCAATGACTATTGGTGTTATATTTGTTTGAGAAGATTTCCATGGTTTTAAATCATCTCTTTGAATATCTGATGTTTCAAGATTAAACCATTTGTTTGATTTCTTTAATGATTCAGAATCACTGCTACCAGATGTTCTTGATTGTATTATCACATTTGATGATTTTAGAAAGAAGTTTTGAACGACTTGGCCTAGTTTATCCTTCTTTGTAGATGCCATTATAGTTATTTGTGGCCAACAACTTATTATAATCTAATCAATAGACAACAATGGGCTTAAGTTCTTGTAAGCTTTGTTTCAATTTGATTTTCTTATAAAGATGTCGCGTATGATGAACTCCTATATCGAGTGTATAATATGAATCTAATTATTTAAAGATTTATAAACAATCGTTTAACTTATTTCTTTGCACCGCGTTTTTTAAATAGATGGCACATCCGAACACCCAGAACCAATACACAATACTCCACACAAATAGGTTAGAAAAAAAAATAATATACTTGAAACATCTATATAAATCTGTGTATCTTAACTTAGTACATCTAAGTATAAATCTAATAGGCACGAACTACTCCATGCTTGCGTTGGTGAAGAGTCGTGACATAGTTCACCATCTTTATTAGTTAGTTCTGTCAATCCAGCCCATTTACTATCTCTGATCCATGATCTATGACCTGATAATCTAATGAATAACGAGTGGTATAATTCTGATTTATCTATATTTTTAGACTCAAAATCAATCAATTTGAATTTATAATATGCTCTGATAAAATAACCAAATACCCAAACCCATTCCGGACCTTGATGATAATTTCTTCCTTTGGAAGTTGCAAAATCTGTTGAATCTTCTGAGTTGTTATAATAAGGTCTATAATTCAGATCAGATGGATCTAAAGTTTTGATCCCTATAGGACCTCTTAAAATAACATCTGCATTATCTAAAGCAGTTATGGCATGAGATTGATCAAATAATTCAGGCGCAACTGTTAAAGCAATTGCAAAATTTGGTCGTAGTTGATAATCTTCATACTGTTTACCTGATTTATAAAGATCTTTATAAATCCCCCTTCTGTTAACAATATTAGCATCAATATCATATTTATGATCTTCATTTGGATCAACAGGAATGTAATAAGCTTTTTCGAAATTATCTTGTAATAGATCATTCCATTCTCTGAAGGTAATTTCTGTACCAATTGAAGTTTCTGTACCAGTGTATTGAAATAGACCTTTTCTATGCAATTCAATAACAAATCTTAATGAACTTTTGGCTAAAGCATTAATTTCAATAGCTGCACCATCTCTTGGTGTACCTGGAACTCCTTTATTATTAGCTTTTTCACTTTCACCCATTTTATCCATCCAAGTACCACAATTAAACTGAGATCCACCATGAATTAGACCAGTATCCCAATCAACATTTACTTCAACGTTAAAACCTTCATCTTTCATTTGAGAATCTAATCTTGGGCCAGCATTTGCTTCACGATATTTGATACCTTTTGCATGTCTTGATAGAACTTCATAAATCAAATCTTCAATTGAAGATTCATAACTGAATGCTTCAGGATCAGTATATTCAATGAATCTATCATCAATTGGAAATCTTCTCTTCACTCTTTCTCGTAAAATCTTTTCACCTTCTGGTACAATTGAAATATAATCTTGAATAAACTGTAAGAAAAACCAAACTGCATCACGAGCGTTATACCTTGGATTTCTACCTGCATCTAACAGATTTGGGATTAAACCATGCTTTAAAGTTGCCCCAAAAAATAGTATATGATTTTTTGCATCTTCAAATCTACCTGTTGCTAACAATAAACCCCTTGCTGAGATGAAAACATCTCTACCCCAACATCTCATATAATCATAACTAAAATGAGGTAGACCAGCAGCTAAACCTGGAACATTTGTAAATGGTGTTAATGAAGTTGATCTCATATGACCTAACATTTGAACAGAAGTTAAAGCTAATCTTTGAACAAAAAGATGACCTGCTTGAATTCTTTTATCAAATAAAGTTAAAGCCTTAAATCTTAATGCTTCATAGGCAATACCAACAACTAGTGCAAAATATCTTGGAATTAGGAAAAATGGAACAGTTTTGATTCTATTTAATCTGATTTTCAACCATTCTCTGAATTTATCGGAAGCTCCACCATCACTGAATTTGATTAGTCTATTAGTAATATAATCTAAAGCCCATAGACCATTTCGTAAATTTTCTGCAATTGGATGAGCTAAATCATTACTTTGAATAACAGGTCTTAAAACAGATATCCAACCTTGTAAACCTGAGTAAACTAATTTACCATAATTCGGAATATCATAGACACCATCCTTACCTGCACTTGCATCACGTTCTTCAGATTCGCATTTATATAACATATTATTGATATCATACAAACTCAAACCTTTTGTCGCTTCAATTGCACCATTTCTTAGTAATTGATCCAATTCTTTGTCAACTGAATTGAATTGAGTTTTAAGGACAAGAATAGACCCAGGTGGGAAATAATCTGGTAACGAAATCTTAGAATCATTATCATCGTTGACAAATTCGATTCTGACAGGAGATAATTCTTTTAAATCGACAGGAACTGAAGTTATTTGTTTGTCATTCTCAATTGGATCACCTGTTCTTTCGAGATAATAACCAAATTCATAAGAAGCTTTTGTACCTTTCAATAGAATTGGATATAAGTATTGATCAGGTTCAGAATTTTGAAATTTAGTTCTAACTATTAAAAAATAACCTTGACCAGTTTTAGCATTCAATCTTTGTAAAGTAATATATTGACCTTCATGATGGACATGCATTTCATGATCTTCATCTATTACGCTTGAATCTGAAATCTCTTTTCTAATTTTATATAATTTTGATTTAGCTAAACCAATACCTTTACCATAAGTATAGCTTCTCTCTTCATTAACAACATCTAGTAAATGAGGATAACATTCATCATAACCAAAAACAGAACCCACAGCTGTAGAACATAAAGAAACTAAAGCAGCATTTGGTAAAGTGTCTTCCACTGTTCTTTTATCGAAAGGAGTTTCATTATCATGAGTACAATCCATGAATAAAGCATGAGTTCTTGAAGGTTTTAAAATCCTTGGAATTTGAATTTCGGATAAAGCATTTTCAATAACAAATTCATCAATAGAATCAGGTGGGTAAGCAAAATCATCTAACGGTAAAGGTTGGAAAGAACCAATTGGTAAACCAGCATGTCTATGAACTAATCTTGATAATTCATCAACAGACCAAGCTTGCATTGCTTCACGAATTAAAGAAGAGATACCCAATCTTTCAACAAATAAATTATCCATATCTTCAGAACCTGTGAATAATTCAGCAACAACGTATAAATGAGGATTATAACCTCTTGCTAAGTCTAAGAAATATTCACCGACATGAATTGGAGTTGAATGACAATTATCGATTCTAAAACCATCAAAAATTTTGGAATTTATTTTAATGTAATCTTCCATTCTATTCCATAGATAAGGAGAATCTTGTTTTTTTTCACCATATCTTAATTTAACACAATCACCCCAAATAATAACTTCTCTTAACAGATAGCTTTTTGAATTTGAAGAAGCAAAATCAACTAAAGGATTACCATTCCAAATCCAGCCATTATTTGCTAGATGATATTCTTTGCCGTCTTTTGCCAAAATTTTAGTGAAGTAATGTTCAGTTAATGGGAATTTTTCATTAATTTCACCTAATTTTGGACCATTATCATCAATTCTTAAATATTTTATTCTATTGAATAAATGTTCTAATATTTCTTCAATATCATTATCATATTCTCTATAAAATGAAAGATTAATTTGATTGATTATATTCGTTGCAAATTCTTTGATTGAACTAAAGTCTAAATTTTCATTATTGTTGATTGAGAATAGAATTGATGAAAATTTGTTGATATCAATGTTACTCGCAAAACGAGTTGTTAAAGTGAATTCTGTGGCATTTTCATAGATATATTGACTCAATTTAACAAAATCATTTTTAATTTCATCAGGAATATTAATTTTGATCAAATTTGGTGAAGAATTCCAGTGATTTTCTAAATTTTTCAAAGAGTTGTCTCTATCAATAACATAAAATTCCCATAATTTTAATTTTTGGATAACATGAAGTTTAATACCTTCCATTATGTTTAATAAATCTGTTATTGAGTTGATATTTTTAGTATAACCTAAATTTTCCAAATTTGAACTGAATTCTAATAAAGCACAGTCTAATTCAATAGCAGAAGTTAAATGAGGAGCAGTTTCCTTATTATAACCAGCTTCAGGATGTTCTAATAACCATTCTGAATTATTGGCGGTATGATTGAAAACAATATCGGTAATTGATAATAAGCCTTTTTCAACCTTCAAATTCTTAATAAAACTATCAACTTCATCAACTGAATGAAATAAATTTGGGTCAAATTTTAACTGATCATAAATTGAATATGGGGAGTTTGATTCACCACGTTGTTGTAAAGGAGTGAAATGAACCATATTATAACCTTTATTTTTGATCTCATCAAAAATGTTAGGCCACTGATTTTTGTCACCCAGCCATTTGGAAACAACAGATTCTAAAGCAATTGAATTTAAGGGTAAGAAATTATCATTAATGTAAAGACTTGGAGGAACAACGAAATAGAACTTTCTTGTTGTTTTTAGATTATTAGCGCCATCTCTATAAGATATGTAATAATTATAAGAACCTGGTTGATAGATTGGGAAATCCAAATTAAGATCTGAGCTGAAAGAATATGGAATCTTCTTGGAGTGGTAGCGATCTCTATTGAAAGTTTCTGTATTGTTTAAAGGTAAATTGATCCAAACAGAACCATCTTTTCCAACAGGACAAGAAGCTGAAACAACTAGACGTAGGTTGAATAAAGGGTCACCAGATTTGTAGTCTGACGGTTGAGGTAAAGCTGGTAAAAAAATGACACCCTTCTCATTATCGGGGTTTCCATCCTCATCTACTTTAAGAAGAAGAGTGTTGGTCATTATTTTGACGAGGGAGATAATGGTAATGGGCTTTTGTGTTTATAGTTGTAACTTGTATCCCTATATGAAATAACAGATAGACGGAAATAAAAATAAAAAACAAAAAAAACCTTGCTTGACGTACTTGACATCATCCAACGTTTGAGTTGTCTTATAATTGTACTCGGGGCTCAGATACCATATATGTAAAATAATTCGACTATTAATATATTAGCAAAAGAGATACATCCATGTATATTTTATAGTTTACATAAAGACTTGGGAGACTAGAACAATGAAAGCAATAAGAATGGTTAAAAAAAATGAAACAATTGGAATTAAACCAAACTTGTACAGATATAGTTCTTTTAGCTGCTCCAAATATTGAATCATGACTTTACTGGATAATTTTGATTCACCTTCAGTTCTAACACCAAAGGAGTAAGGAAATTCACCAATTGGAATATCTTGAGGCAATGGCAATTTAGCTAGTAACTCTAACGCAATTTTGAAACCTTGAGCATTGATGTCTTGAGCATTAGTTAAATACTTTTTTTGTAACCCAAAGAAACCAGACATTGGATCAGAAGCAGTAGTTAAAGGTCTTGCTAAAATTCTAGCACCACCAGAGATGACTCTTCTATATAATGGCCAATCTTTGTCAATACCAACACCTTCTGCGTATCTAGTCCCAATGACAAAGGGATGGTTTCTTAGTTTTTTCAAAAAACCTGGCACTGATTCAGGTGGATGTTGTAAATCAGCGTCCATACAAACCAAGTATTGACCTTGAGATTCTTTGAACCCTCTTAGAACAGCAGATGAAAGACCCCTTTCAGTGGTTCTGACAATGATTCTGACGTTGTAACCTTCTTTTTTCAAAGCATCAACTTCTTCAACTGAGCCATCGTTGGAATTATCATCAACAAAGATTAATTCGGTTTTTTTGGAGTCGCTGTTGCCTAGCGCAGCAAATAGTCTGGTGGTTAACGGTCTGATGTTTAGCCTTTCGTGGTACGCTGGAACGGTGATACTATTTTCGATGGTCATGATGGTGTGGTTTTATTTATTCAGCTTAACGCGCGTCTATTTCCATTCTCTTTTATTAATTTGATTGACGTGTCCACCACTGCCCTCGGATATGTCTCAAGAAATAATGCACGCGCTCCGTAACCCATTACCAGAAATGCCCCCGGATCTAATCTTCCAATCAAATTCTCTGAATTTTCAATTTTCTCTCCAAAACTTAACTTAGAAAAAAAAAACCAAAAAAAACTTCATTGGAAACAAAATAAATCTTCAAAGTTCGATTTGTACAATGCTTTCAAGAAGATTAGCAGCTCAAGCCTCAAGAGGTTACGCCACCAAAGTTACTGCTACCGACTCAACTGGTAAAATTTCATCTTTAACTGTCAAAATTAACGCCGGTTCTCGTTATGCTACCAAAGATGGTTTATCTCATTTATTATCAAGATTCAATTTCCAAAACACTAGACAAAGATCTGCTTTAAGATTAACTAGAGAATCAGAATTATTGGGTGGTGAATTCAACTCCACTTTTGACAGAGAATTCATTTACTTAAACGCAAACTTCTTAAAAGAATCCTTACCATACTACGTTAAGGCTTTAGGTGATGTTTTATATAAAACTTCTTATAGACCACATGAATTACCAGAAATTGTCGCCCCAGTTGCCAAATACGACTTATCAAAGGCCTTAACTAACCCAATCTACAAAGCTGATGAATTAGCTCATGCAATTTCTTTCAGATCTGGTTTGGGTAAACCATTATATTTTGACTCTGTTGAAAAAATTACTTTGGATGATATCAAAGAATTCTCTGACAAAGTTTACGTCAAAAACAACATTGAAATCATCGCTAAAGGTGTCAATCAAGCTGATCTAGCTCGTTTCGTTCAAGATTCAACTTTCGCACAACTTCCTGAAGGTTCTTCTTTAGCTGCAACCTCAACTCCAAAAGTTTACGAAGGTGTTGAATCAAGACAAAGATCAATTGGTACTTCTGTTGCTGGTATCGCTATCCCAGTTCAACCAAATGATTTCGCTACCTATGAGGTCTTAGCTAATTACGTTTCAAACATTGCTGAATTTGCTGATTTAGTCTCTGAATCTAAATTGAACAAATATACCCAAGTTGGTTTATTCACTTTATACGTTAAAGGTTCCGCAGCTGAAGTTTCCTCAAACATTAAAACCATTGCTACTGCTTTAAAGAAAGGTTTAGATATTTCAACAGCTATTCCATTAACTCAAACTCAATTGGCTCTAGCAAATGAAGTTGCTGTCTCTTCAACCGAATTAGACGTTTCAAAAGTTAAAGACTTCAAACTAGGTAAATTCAACTTCGTTGCTTTAGGTGAAGTTAACCAATTACCATATGCTGATGAATTGTAAATGAAAACATGAACCCACAAATCAAAAGAATAAAACAAAAATATAGATATTTATATTTACCGTATTACTCTTTCTAAAAAAAATACATAGAATTACGTTTTTACAAATGGTTTCCCAAATAAGAGAAGAAGAGGATTTCATATTATTTATAGTGTATATATTTACATACTGCCACATTTTTTAATAAAACAAGCTTTTTTATAAGACTCATGTATCATGTCATTCTCTATTCTTTAACTTCCGCTATATATAACACATTGTTACATCTGATGAATAAATCGTTACCTAAATGTGTACTATTGCCGTCAACTATTTCTTCTGCATCATTTAACCTTATATTGAAATAATTATCACTTGATTGAAGTAAACCTTTATAACTTGTATTGTTGAATTTCAATTTCACTATAACTTTAGTTCCCACAAGATCTTTTATGAATGGTTTTGGATTCGTGAAGTTTAGCTAGAATATTATTAGTATTGGTATGAGATTTCGACAATGAATATGAACTTACACTCATCACTGATATTGATTTGTTCTTAAGATTATTTTGTTGATACAGTTTCATTTTTTCTTTGTTCAGTTGAAATCCGCGAATTTAATAAGATAGAGTTACGGAACCAGTAAGTATTTAAAAGTAAACGGTCTCTATTCTATAGGCATTTGATCTCTGTAAAGTCTATTGCTTATTACTTAATCTACAATTCTCTTAGAGAAAGGTGGTGGTTCTTTTTAAAAATTAAATTCATGCTATTAAACTTATATTAGGTTTCAATGATTCGAAAAGGTGACCTGGAAGATGGGAATAGTCCTATTCTATTCAGTCTTACAGGACGGGTATAAAAGATCTGTAGACTTACCCCAGTTTAAACAGAGCATAAATAAATAGTAACTCATTTACTTTACGTAAGTAACGCAACTAATTCCCTAGCATTCATCTGAATGTCTCTTTCAAATTGGTACTGGACCCAAATGGCGTAGAGAATTCTGATCCATTTGGAGTAGAGCCTGTAAACATATAAGATCCTGGTAATGGTTTGAATCCTTCACTTGTAACTCTTAACTTTTTATAAATTTTTGACCAATATATTTGAGTTAGTATCCAAGTTTCATTAATAGTTTCAGGTATTGGATCTGTGACTTTGAATATGAAAAACGCCAAACTTAACTGTTCAATAATCAAGATATATAATGCAATATAACTAAATTCTATAATAAATAGTTGAAATATTAGACCGAATCCAATAACCAGACCAATTCTTGAATCAATCCAATTATTTATTTGTGCTTCTGTAAATCTTAACCTTTGAAAATATGGGAAATCTAACAGTAATCTGACAGAAATTTGAATAATTTGAAATGTTGAATAAATTTTAATTAAAAAATATGATGGTATAAGTAAACTTGTTAAAAATACACTGACTGTTAAAGATGATCCTAGTTTCTGATTAAAAAAACTTGCTAAATAAAATGAAACCAGGAAATGTCCCAACTCAGGGATTTTTGATATCAAATATAAAGAAATGTTGATACATGATGATTTTAGATATAGATTTAATAGTTTTGATAAAAAAAACTTTTGATGATTTGTTAATTTTTTAAATTTTGGTATTGAAATTGTAAATATGATATTACTGTATCTAATATCATCATCATTGATTCTATTTAATTTCAATAACCAAGTAGAATATGCCTTAGCCTTTGATGGTTTACTTGACATTGAAACTTGATCTATAAATTCTAGTCCACTGAAGAATATCTCTTCAAATATACCAATTGAAAAACAATAACTCAGTAATATAATAATATTTTCAATATTAAGTAAATCAGTTTGAATAAAATTTGAGTTATCTAGAACATCTTCTTGATCTTTTCTATCTAACAAAAAACAAATAATCCTGATTAAGTTATTGGGTAATGATAACAACAGCTGAGTTACTATTGAAAGTTGTAAACTTGATGTTATAAACTTAAAGAAATTTGAATTTTCATAGAAGAATGGATTTTGTAACAATCTATATGACCCTAAGAATGCAAATTGACATCCCTTAAGTATTGCCATTAAGGAAAAACTAGGATCAGGTCTTGACGCGAATATTGGAGATGCCATTTGTTTTCGCTAACGATCTCGACAGCTTGCCATTAATTCAATGAAGTCCTGAGTCTGTTATATATAGAGTGTCCCGAGACGAAAAATTTGTGGGACAATGTTGAAAACAGAAAACTCGATATGGAATATTCTAGATAAATTCGTTAGTGGAAGATCATTGGCTGATGTAGATGATTGGTAGTTATAATGGCCAGTATAATTCATAAATACAACTAGAATTTCTTTAATATTGTATAGTTAGTCTGATACATTACAGCCCTTTAGTACAAATTAATAGTCCATTCGGAGAAGTTAACTGGTTTTTAATAGACAGTTAGTAGAGAAAATGTGATTTAGTTGAAGATTCCATTAATATATATCATACTGTACTTCTAAAATGGATCTAAAGATTTTTCTTCATCATGATTCACAGATTTCTTGTTTCCAAATCCATACCTTAATTTGATTCTTTATTTTAATATGGATAATGATCCTAATAATTTTTTTAAATATAAATAATTAATAAGTTATGATTTTACTTTATTATTAAATATTTTATTTATTAAATATATGTATTAATAAATAATTAAACTTCTGATATGATTGATCTCTAGAGAACTGCCACATTCAAATGAACTTGATACAATCAGGTCTGAATAATTCCATCAATATTTCTGACACACTATTTCTAGAATCTTTCAAATCACAACAATATAGTGTTAAATCGATTCCAAGTACTTGTGGTTTTGTGTTTTTCTTATTCCAATCAAACAATCAAGTTAATCTGCAGATTACAGGCAATTTTACATCACAAGAAAATTTTATTATCTTACTGAAGAACTCGAAAAAACTGTGATATACATGATGATCGATATTGATTATTAATACAAGATTTAGATCGCATGTTTATAGATGATAAAAGTTTGTTCACTTTTTCCTTTCTCATCACTTCAAATAACAGTTGAATCCATTTCACACAAATAAAAAATAGCAATTAAATAGTATTGAATGTTGTCTTTTAGAGTCATTATACTCTAATTCCTTTTGATTTTAATAAGTCTTTGGAAGCATCGATAAATTCCAAAGCGTATTCATCTGTCAATCCTTTTGAACGAGGCAGTTCTTTCTTGTTTCTGTCAATTAAAGAACCATTATGTTCATCTAGAACATTCGAAACTAGAGCAGGTGTAATCGATTTAGCATAATCTTCAGGAGCTGGATTAAACCATGAAACGATATTTTCAATAATCGAACCAAGAATACCTTCACCAAGCAGATTATTTCTGATATTAGTTTTAATCAGACCGGGATTTAAGCCATAGAAATAAACATTTGAGTAAGTTGATTTACCATAATAAACCAATGACTCATTACCAGCAACTGTATTCATATGTGCTTTATAAAAATTATAAGAATCATCTTGGTTCAAATCTTCTATTGTACCTAATTCCCCATTTCCTGGAAACCCCATAATGAAAACTCTAGGTTTAAAGGTTGAGTTGAATGTTAATTTTGGAACTAATTTATCAATTATAATTAAACGATTTAAGTAACTAACAGCCATATCTTTTTCCAATCCTTCACTTGTGATTTCTTTTTGTCTTGAAGCAAAGATTCCAGTAGTGAATAATATAATATTCGTTTGAGAAACATCAATTGAATCAGCAACTTTAATCGAATTTTCGATCGAGCTTAAATCAGCTTTGATAAAATCTATATTACTAACATCTTTATCCTTAAAAGTTTGACCAACAACAGTAACCTGGGATCCAACTGATGCAAGCTCATTTGCAATTGCTCTTCCCAACCCCCCAGTTCCACCGAAGATTAAGACTCTGTAATTTCTAGCATTAGGATTAGATTTCAGCGTTTCTTGAATGGAAAATGTCATGATTGCTACTCTAAAGGATTCAAAGTATGAATTGAAAAAGTTCTAATAGGGTTTTTATATGTACTATGTACTTGCAAAATGACATAATGACACAAAGTTGCCTTGTAAAATGTAAAAAGTAAAAAGCAAAAAAAAAGTTGTTTTCTATTTCAACTAAAAAAACAAGAAATTTAAGGTAAACTGCACATTTGTCAATTATGTTCACAGAATCACATTACCCAACTGATATTAGATAAGTTCAGGGATGTCAGTATAATACTAGGGCTTAGGAAAACAAAACAGAATCATTGTTGCTAACAGATGGTTCAAAACAAAGCTCATTGTTCCTTCACATATAAAATCACCAATGAACACAATATCTTACTTTACCAAGAAATGAAGTCTATGACTTATAATTTGGAAATAGCATATCAATACAATCCAAATGTACTTGGTATATCCATGAATCTGTATGATCCAAATGAATCATTCAAACACTTCAAATGAGAATCCATCATCCTATCAATACAAACAAAATCATCAACTCTGGATATCACTTCTGTTGCGTTCTCTATTCTATAAAAGTTTTACATGGAATTCTGAATCAAGCTCATGCAATTTTGACTATTACCATTCTAAAAATAAATAGTCCCTCCTATTAATGATTACTAGGATACAATAACCATATCATAGACTGAAATTTATAATCTCATATTATTTTCAGATTTTTCGTTAGTTAAAGAGATCCTCTTGAAATTGCAACTACTGATACTACATATAATCAAATTACATCGAAGTCTTGAGTATCCTCATTTGATACTGAAACCGGAAAAAATGAGTAAACTAACTAACTTTTAATGTCAGATATGCCATCATGGGAAATAAAAGTTGCACAACAGAGAATTCGATAAAAGAAACTTATAACTTGAATCGTCAAATGGTTACAAATGAACTCAATTGTTAGATTGTTCATTTGTCATATCTTCCATACTTCTATTGAGAGATTCATACATGTTCATCATGTTCATGTATGTTCATTCCCTTTGACTTACAAAACTTCAAATAATAACCCAATGGACTAGCTGACTTTTTCAACAACTGCAACAAAGAAGTACTAAATCACGGATACGCCAAATATATGACACTAAATTCTGTATAAGAAGTTGAATTGATGAATTATTGGTTTATAGTTACAAAGACTACAGAAACTGAAGTACTTTTCGCTCATACACCAAATGGAATTATACCACATTTGTCACTTTTAGAAATCATGAAAATGAAATCAATAGGAAAGCTAACGATCATAAATTTTGCATTTACTATAGCTTTCATAAGCATGGGAAGAAATCATAAGCTCTACACAAAATCAATATAATGTTACATCATTCATATCCACATCCAGATTAAGTAGATGATCCCGAGTATTACAACACGTTTAATGAAAATGATGATGGAGAAAGAAGTGAAATTATACTTGAAACAAGAGATAATGAAAGGATTTCGATATTGATATATGATTTCAAGTAAATAAACAAATTCATTAAAGTGTCTCCGTTGACAAAATTGGAATGGGTAAAGGAGAATTACAATTCCAGACAACATTGCTAAAGGAATCAAGAGATTTCTAACTTCAAGAAAAAACAGAGAGATTGAATTCTTCATGCATCCATATGAACACTGAAAAGAAATGAGTTTTTATTTATAGCAGAAAAATCAAAATTATACTGGAATATGATACAATTAAATTACGGAACAGATAAAGCCAAAAAAGTCCTGAGTTATGTAATTTAATTCAGTCAAAAGTCAATTTTTGGGCCAGAAGAGATGTTATGACCCACGAACTAAATTAATTTATATAATTCAGTCCATTTATCTGTCACATGAAACAATATTCTGTACTCTCATGTTATGAATCAAATCGGACAAAATAAGATGAAGATCATTTTTTAGATGATCATAGAGTCGTGATATTTGAGAAAAGTCATTCTCATTCTAAACAGTCGAAGCGTATTCACAAGATAATGTTAGAATGAAGAGTCTACTTGCGTATTTTGCAAAAAAACACGAACAATAGAGAGGTTTTTGGTTACATATTTTGAAACAAACAGTAATCACAGGGGAATAATACACGAAATGATTCATAAAACTATGTACTATTTCTGAAAATTTAAGATGGAAATCCAAAGTTCAAAAATTCATCAATGTTTTCAATTGAAAATGGTTTTGTTAACTTTATATTTGATTCTGAAACCAAATTTTCAAAATAATTTGCTAAAGGTTCTTCATACAAATTCTCTGAAAGATTCCTGTCTCCACTCAATTCAACTAGATTTTTCAATATTAAATCATAATCAGCTTCTGATAATAAATTTGTGTTTTTTTCTCTTAGCTGATTGATACTGTTTTGTGATAATTCACAATTTAATCCAAATACTTTCAGAGCTAAAAATGAATGAACCATGTACAGTCTTCTAGCGTATAAGTAACGACCAGAAATTTTCCCTAAACTTGAGATTATAACTTTAATATTTTGAAAAGTTATTCTTTTGATTTCACTGAGTTTAAAACAAGGGGATATAGAGTTTTGGTAACATGTTTTGACTAATAAAGTATAATGTAATTGTTGAAGTCTATGGAGGTTATGAATAATTTTTGGGATTAGTTCAATGTTATAACCAAAATGATCTTTAAGATTATAAAAATGTTGTTGATGTGGATCTATAAAATAAGTTATTGAAACCATAGAATTTGCAACTCTTAAGATATTTTCAATTGCTTGAAATTTTTTGGGACAATCAGGTTTATCATCATAATATATAAATATATGGTTAGCTAACATCAACGTTAAACAATGAAGATCAAGAAAATCAATAAATTTGAAGGCTTTAATACATTTTTGTTCTTTCGTGGTTGATTCCAATCTTAATATTGACTCAAGTGGTATGTTATTACACTTCTCTATTAACTTTTCTGAAACTTTTTGAAAATCATCTAAGGTTGCTGGGTTTTTAGCATTAGTGATCATTTTAGATATTTCAAAAATTATATCCTTAAAAATGTCAGAACGATCATGAAATCTTTTCTTGATAAGGTATTGCAAACTTTTCTTGTCGTCATTCTTTATCTCAGGTAGTCCAGTTGTGTAGGTATCAAAATCAGTGAAAATTGAGGAACCTTCATAAATCAAATCACATCTTTCAATATCAAGAACTTGGTTCCATATAAGTCTAACTGAAGTTGAATCTTCAGAATCTATTGGATCAATATTATATTTTAAAGCAACTGCAGATCTCATCAAATATTGAGCATTTCCTTGTCTTAATCCAAAATGAGCACCAATCAATTCAGGTGAATAAGTTTCACAATCGTGTAATAAAAGCATCAATTTCATGGTTTCAACATTTTGAAAATATAAAGGAAACCTGGCTTCATCAAAACAAATGTTTGCAAGATTGAAGACTTCAACCCCAATCACAAAAGATTCATCTTCTTGATCATATCCACAATTATACAATGAGATAAACGCTATTCTTATTATCAGTAGTAGTTGACCCATGAATATGTAATCCTGAGTTGAAAATGAATCTTCTTTTTTAGCGTTGAAAAAGTTATCAAAGGTCTTTAAGAAAACTGATTTTTTCATATAGCCAAATGTAGAAAACAGTTCAGTTTCAAAAAACCTATCAACATAAGCCTTCACCTTATTCATATTTGAGAAATATTTTTTGATAAAGCTGTAAACACCAGTACCTTGTTGCCTAATATTAAACTTCAGTAAATCCAAATTCGAAGTTCTATCTTGTCCTTTGTTCAAAGATTCTTCAACCAAAAAAGGAATTGACTTATTTATCTCTGAACTATCTAATACGCAATTCAGATCTTTAATTTTCTTGATTAATGAAGACAAGTTAAAAATTTGAGAAAAGTTAACAGAACCATCAGATTTTGTTGGTAGGGTTTTATCTCTCTTAGCTTCAAGTTCCTCAATATGATTCCTCAGTGATTTGATTTGAGAATCTAGGACGTCTTTGTCATTTGAGCCAGCATTTAAAATGTATTCACATATATTACCATGCTTATCACAATTTGTACAAGTAGGCCTGGCTCTATCACACTGTTTTGATTTGTTAAAATTCTGAATGGGGATGTATTAAATAATCGTAAAACTGACGCAACTTACCCTTAATTTCTTTGTTCTGC